>JAWNLN010000046.1:17345000-17782500 GCA_035042305.1 Drosophila glabriapex | reverse complement strand
AGCTAAACAAATTGTTTTAATTAAAAAATATTTAATCTCTAATTTGCTTTCATTATTTTATTATTTTTTATTAATATTTAAAATCTAAGACAAGCTAAACAAATTGCAGTAATTAAAAAATATTTAATTTCTAATTTGCTTTCATTATTTTATTATTTTTTATTAATATTTAAAATCGATGACAAGCTAAACAAATTGTATTAATTAAAAAATATTTAATTTCTAATTTGCTTTCATTATTTTATTATTTTTTATTAATATTTAAAATCTATGACAGGCTCAACAAATTGCATTAATTAAAAAATATTTAATTTCTAATTTGCTTTCATTATTTTATTATTTTTTATTAATATTTAAGATCTATGATTGGCTAAACAAATTGTATTAATTAAAAAATATTTAATTTCTAATTAGTTTTCAACATCAAATTAAAAGAAAACAAATAAAATTATTTAAATTACACTAGTATTTAAAATATTTGAAATTCAGTTGATATTGCCATACTTTTCACAACATCGCTGCGAAATTGTTCAGAATGTTTTAGCCATATATGAAAATATTTACAGGCAAAATGCTTAGCAGCCTTTTAAGAATGCAAGAAATGTTGCTAATCGATTCGGGCTATAATTCTATAGTCTATATACACCTTATGGAGTCGGAGATGCCTTAACCTGCCTGTTGCATACACTTGCCCCATTTCGCGTTAGCCTCCCTACTCATTTATAATGTGTCCAGGGTATAAACAAAAAAAAAAAATTTAAAAAAAAAACATGTTTTGACATACTAAATAAGCCGCAAGTCGCTTGGCGAGCTGTGAGCTGTGCGCTGTGCGCTGGGCGATGCTAGGCGCAGGGGGAGAGTTATGGGGTGGGGAAGTGTTCTTTATCATTAGGTTCTGTTAGTTTGTGCGATTCTTGCTGCTTCGACACATTCGCTTTACGGCTCTTTGACTCACTTGCGGCACAAATGAGCCACACACACCAGCTATTCCTCGCAGCTACCCGCCACACTCGCCCCATGCCCCGCCTCCGTCCAGTGACTGCTTTGGCAGTCAAGTCACAGTTGTGGGCACTTGTTCATCGCTCAGTTTGTTCCACACACATTCTTGGCTCATAGTTTTTACCGTAGCACGAACCTTAGCGGTAAAAGCCTCAGCTACAAACTATACAGTTAGCTGAATAAAGTCTAAGCACACACACACACACACACAGCTAGCTAGCTAGCCATAGATACATAGATACATAGATACATTCAGTCGATTACAATAGAACGCTGAGTGAACAGCAATTCTTCACAGTGGTAATGAGCTGGCAAAGCGGAGACTATCTGTGCCTGCTATCTGTGCACTGGGGGAAAAAATATACAAATATATCAAATATACATATATAAAATATACAGTTAATATTTCTAAAACAGCAGTTGTTATTTTGAAAAGCAGAGATTTTCCATTTTGAATTCCACACTACATTTTTATAAAATTTAAAAAAATATATCTAATTTCCTGGGTTATTTTTATATGTGTATATTTAATTCATAAATTTGTTATTTCTTTTATTATTATTAAGCATTTGTATTTTAATACTTTTCAAACACAAACATTTAAGTTCATATAATTTAAATTTCAAATATATTTTTCTAAAACTAGGGAATTTTAGAAATAATTTCTATTATTAAAAAAAATATTTCTGAAAAACAGGAAAAAAAGTGTTCTGAATTTAGACTCACATTTGTAAATATTTTAATTTTTGTTGCACATTTTAAAATGACATTTTTCTAGTTGTCAGGACGATTGTTTTTTCTGAGTGTATCTTTATCTAAGCTTCAAATTGATTTGGCTGCTTGAGGCGACCGCAGTTGTCAGTTTTGATGTCTACAAATGAATCGACAAAGCAGGAGCAGTCGCCTCCGGCACATGGGCGTAACTCGTAACTGTCTAAAAAGGGGTTTCATTCTTAGCAAGAGTGAGAGAGAAAGAGACAGATAGATTAAGAGGAGGCCCAAACAAAGATTGATCTACATTTAGTTTACTTGTGGCTGGCTTTTGTTGATATGCTTCCACTCGAGGCGTTTGCTTTGGCCCAACTCTGCAGCTCATTAGCCTCTAAACTGAACACTTATGTCAATTGATGATTGATGAGATGCATTTTGAATGTCGATCGTTGATTATTGATCGATAACTGAACTAACGGATCTGGGGAATTCAGCAGCTACATCAGTCAACAGTTCCTATTTCCAAATTGTATTAATGGTCTTGTCTTCAAATAAATATATAAATGTTTTCCCAATAATAATATAAGTATTTTAATAAAGTTAAAGTTACTATCAATTTAAAGACATTATTTCTTGATCGACATTTACCATCGTGATTTGTCTTCTGGGAGTTTTTAACTAAAACAAATCTAATTTCGCTCTAAGGTAAAATATTTGAAAATGTTTGTTTTTGATGGTAATAATTAACATCAAAATAGCGCTAAAGTTAACTGTTAACTGTTAACAATTTCACAGTTTTAATCTAAAACGATTAAGATATCTTTACAATATTTATAAGGCAACTTTTCTGTTGTTCTTCAAAGAAAGAATATAATCAATATAACATTTGATGTGTCCATATTCGTCTATTCACTGTTTAAAGTTGCCAAAAAGCACAAATGTAGAGCAGCAGACGCATTAATTATCACAATATATTTGGCAAGGAAATAGCAATAAAATCAAATGAGTCGATTATGGTTTTTTGAATATCATGCAGATGCTTATGGCCAAGTAGCTAGCGAACTTAGTAGGTAAACTAACTAAACGAGCTAAACATTTGTTTGCAGCCACAAGATTCGACCCTGAAGTTGGCCATTGGTACCCAAAAAAAGCAAAAAAAATAGAAAAAATAAACAGAAAAGCGCATTACACAAGACAAAACCCATGACGAGAGTTTTGAATAACGAGTTACGATGTTTCCAACGAACGCACTATCACTTTTGCGAATACATATGCATACACTCAGCAAAAAAACGTTGCCTCGAATTTCACAAAATTGCAGCAGTAAATAAACAATTAAAAAAGCAAAATCAAAATGAACTAGAAACCAGCCCCAAAATACCCACCTTTCGTGCCGGAAATTAGTAGTAGGAAAAATTAAGTTAATTAATAAAAATCGCCATATTTTTGTTATAATATTATATATAAGTGTATATATCAAATCTAAGGTTGTGTTTTCTTTAAATAGATTTTTGAAAAAATGTGTCTAAGCTCCAGTTTTTGGTTATACTCATGTTGCACAGATATTTTGCATAGGCTTCCCTTGTTATTTAATTACTATTAAAAATGGGAATTTGCTGATTTGATTTATTCAAAAATTATACAAAGTTTTTAAATTCATATAATGTAATTTTAATGATCCCCAAAGCAAACAATAGTTAAGTAGAAATATGGCCTAAAATTACATTAATTGATTTTTAATTTAACACATTATTTGTACTAAGAAGTGGAGTCCTGCATTTTTTTTTCCATTTATGCCCTTCTCAAATATATATTTCTCAATAATAGAAAATATTTCTGAATAATTGAAGAAACGCTTTCGAATTTTAAGAAACTTTCTATATACATAATATTATTTTTGTATAAATTTTATTTTAGAAATTGTTTCTCAGTTTTTCGGCTTAGGACGATTTTCTAAATTTATGGGAATTTTTTTTTTTTTCGCGTGTATTAATAGTTATATCTGCATCTATCGCATGATCGCCTAGATGTCCCCCATTGTTGTTGGTACATATTACTTATGCATATGATTTGGCGATGAGTTCATTATAATTTCAGTCAAACAACGTTTGCATTTCATGCATGAATCTGCCGCTGCCGACCCCCCCAAGAGGCCATGTAACTCATCTATCCGTCCGTCCGTCCGTCCGTACGTCCGTCTATTAGCCAGCTCCGCATGAGGTTTCTTTCCAATCGACCGTAGCAGTTTCATTATCATATTTACGTTTGATTTTTGCTTTTTTTTTTGCACATGTGTTATTTTTTTTTGCCAATCTTTATAGTTGATGGAGATTTCGTAATATGGAGTTTGATTTTTATTTTTATTTTTATTTTTTGTGTTTCATTTATTTGTTTCGTTTATGCAAAGTTTATGCTATCCCATAACATACTAAATTTGTCTGTTTGTGTGTGTGTGTTTGTGTCCGTGTTGCGGCAGAGTTAATTGTTTGTATTACAACAATAACAAGACATAAATTAGCAACAATAAATATTAATTTATTAACTTTAGCTACAACATTTTTGTTGTTGAGCTGCGTTTCGAATTTTGCAAACCGAAAGTGGCTTGCAACATTTTACTTTTTTTTTAATACTTAGGTTGACTTGATTTGAAATTGTGCTTTTTTTTGTATACCTCCTTTAACAAATTTCAATATTATAGTATTTATTTATGTTTGCTGAACTTTGACTCTGGTTTACCTTGAGAGCTGCTCTGTTTTCACCAATGCTTTTTACTTTTTTTGCCATTTTTCGGCGGTTTTTTTTTTATTTATTTTTAAGCTTTCAACATTTTTGAAATTCATTTTATTTTTAAATTTTATATTTCAACTGATGCTTAGTTAAGCAACGTCTTCACAAATATTAAGCAAAGCCATTGAAGAGTCATTAGTGGATTTGATACATTTAACTTGAAAGTGGATCGATTTCGTTCAAATATTTATTTGTATATATTATTTTTTATGCAGTTTTTAAGCTAGTTTTTATGGGCTTTATTTATAAGCATTAAACTTCATATTCAATTTTATTAAGAGGTGTGAACAAAATTGTCAAGTCTACAATAATTAAATGTATATCTAAAAAATGTCCCCTATGCAATTGAATTGCATTTATAAATATATATAAATTTATAGAGTTTTTTTTTAATATTCTCGCAACTTAAAAATATAATATATATTTCTCGAAAGAATTGAAGTATTAAGCCATATTTCAAAATAAAATTCTGAAGGTTTTCAATTCAGATTATTAAATAATAAATACCAACTTGGCTAAACTTTTAAGCTGCTCCAATTAAACATAACTAAGGCACTATTCATAAGCAGCATGGGAATGTCGCACATGTTATCAGATTTATATGTACATATGTATTTGTATCTGGATGTACAAAATGCATTTATGCGCAATTTGCAGAGCCATTAGAAACAATTTTCATGCATAAGTGAGCCGTTGAGGAAAGTAAGCTAAAAGTGTAATTAAATGCCGCACTCAGGATAAAGCCAGCAAAGGAACAACTGGACAAACAATGCGGCCCAGGCAGACACGTCCAGACAGACACAGACAGCGGCCAACGCGACAGAGAGAGAGAGAGAGAGAGAGAGAGAGAAAAGAGAAGTCGACTGCAATGCACACAGTTTGGCCTAAAAAGCAATTGACCTGCTAATTGGGAATTTCAAATGGAAATGACAGTAGTCGTCGCAGTCGCCGTCGCAGTCACCGTCGCAGTCGCCGTCGCAGTCACCGTCGCAGTCGTCGTCGTCGTCGTCGCAGTAGCATCCGCAGTCACAGCGAAGCGCAGTACAAAAAGGAAATGAACGAAAATCGGCAACAACAAAAAACAAACAACAGCAACAACAGCAACAACAGCAAACAACAGCGACAACAAAAAGTGCTGTAATAGTAATATGGCACACAGCTTTTTCCGCCTGCAGCAAAGCTTTGATTAATTAAGAGAGAGAGAGAGCGAGAGAGTCGCTCTTTCTAAGAGCGGCGATAACAGCTGATTAGTAAAAAGCGCGCGCTGCTCACTCTTACACGGCACACACACACAGACACACTCATGCTCTTCACATAGAAAAGCGCCAGTGGAGCGGTTGCCATAGCGAATGAACGGCATAAAGCGTAATGCTGAAAAAAATTGAAGAAGTCATCGGCACAGAGACACATATACCCACTCAGCAAGCAGCGCTGCCAGCGTCGCCGTCGTCATCAACAGTGGTGCCTGTGCTTTGTGTGGCGCTGGGGATGTAGGGGGAGGGGGAGCCCTGACTATACTTTTTTTTTGTTTTTGCTGAGCGCAACGTGGCTGGCCCGCCTCGCTCTTTGGCGCGCGCGCTCTCTCTTTGTGCCTGTGTGTGTGTTCGTGTGTGTGTGTGAGTTGCTGCCACACTGTGAGGCCGCAATGCGGCGCGCCACTTGGACAACGAACTCGATAACATTTTGAGGCAGTCTTCAGCTACACTTCGTATTGAGCGTATCGCGGCGGCGGTGGTTACGATGCGTTGCGCGTTGTATCTTTATTATTAACTATTTGTTGTTGTTGTTTATACTTATTGTATATGATTTGTGTGTGTGTGTTTGTGTGTCTCTCTCTCGGTGTATGCGTTTTTTCCAACAGTTATACGCGCGTCTCTCGCTCCTCGCTCCGCTCCACAGTGCGTGCGTGTGTCTAAAAATTGGATGTGTGCAGCAGCAGCAGCAATAGCAGCAGCAAATGCAAATGCAACAACACCAACAACACCAACAACAGCAACAGCAACAAATTTAAATATCGCAACATGCCTGGCTAATTTGCCATTTGGCATCTGTGAAGTTGTTTCGGTTTCAGCTGTAAAAATCAAAAATCACCCAACAAAATACATAAAAATACAAATAACAAAATACAAATAAAAAAGAAATTAAAAAATCAGATATATATATATATATATATGTATATATATATCTATATGTATATGTAAAAAAGTGCATTCAAATTCCAAATCGTGCCTAACTGCAGCAAATGCAACTGCCTGCAAATCGCTGCAGCGACATCGTGATGCGGCAACAAAAACAACAACAGCAACAACAACGACTAAAACAACTGCAACAATTGCAACAACAGCAGCAACAAAACGGAAGTGCAAGTGACGTAATTTATTGGTACAGACTCCAAAAACCAACAACAAAAAATACGCTTTTGGAGCAGCTGAGAATGCAAACGCCCCTGCTTACCCCGCCTCCCACTTCCCCTCCAACCCCCACACACACACTGCAACATAACACAAATTGTGTTATACAATAAATTAGTGCGTGTGTGTGTGTGCCACAGTGTGTGTGTGTGTGTGTGTGTGAGTGTGTGCATCAAGCCAAAAAGGATAATTTATAAATCCATAGATATAGCTATATATATCTATTTGCTGGATTATACAAATCATGAAAATCGGCCACACAAATTGGATTATTTATTGGATCATTTATGCGGATTATGGATAACAGACCAATTATCATCTTTACTATATATATATATATGTATATATGTTCTTGACTTATCAGAGTTCGATTTGGATACATTTCTCATTACACATTTAGAATTTCTTTAAATGTTGGACTGTATTAGAATCAATCTTGGATAATGCAGCGCAGCACATTTGATTTACTGTTATAATCATAATACATTTTATAACAGTTACCAACTTCTAAAGTTCTTCAACTTTAACTGTTATAATTGGCATTGTTACTTTGTCAATTTCCAAAGTTGTTCAACTTTAGGCTTTATCTTTGTCCAATCATTTTTATTATCTTCGCTTGCCTTTCATTTACTGTTATAATCATTATTATTAGAGCAACGAACTTGCAAAGTTCCTCAACTTCACATTTATCGTTGTCCAACCAATTTTTGCTATATCTCTGCTCGCCTTTCTTTTACTAATATTACAGCTACCCCTTCAATTCAATTCACAATTTCTAAAGTTATTCAACTTGATCCTTGTACAATTTTGGCTTTATCTTTGCAAATTTTTAACTTATCTTATCTTACAATGCAAATGCCATTAACTTTTGTATTCATAAAATCCACATTCATTTAAATTGGAATTACGAGTTGAACTTTCCAATTTCTTGTTGTGAACAGCAGATTTGAATATTATTCCAGTCATCAAAAATATATATTTTTTATAGATTTTTCACTTTACTTCTTCACTTCAAATATCAGCAGTAAATCTTTGTTCGTCTAGTCTAAATAAAAACTTACCTTAATTCAGAAAATGTATTTATCAGCTTAGTTTAGACAAATATTATCGATATTATTACTATGACAGTAATTTCAATTCCCATGATTATCTTGCTTTTGGCAATTACCGAGAAATCAGGTTTTAAAAAATAATCTACAGGTTAATTAATATTCGTTAATTATTCATTACTTTTGTCTCTTAAGATTTTTTAAGTAAAAAACAATAAGTCGGATTTATATTAAATAAATGAATGGTTCAAATTTGAGGATTACTCATTGCTTTTGGCTCTTTTGAAATTTTCGAAACACAAATGAAAAACTTCGATTCGGTTTTATATTCAATAAATTTATATATTTTTTGGTGTTTATTGGAGAATTTACTTGAGTAGGCTCACTTCTAACAAGATATTAACTGATCTTACGCATCTTCTTCTTCCTCGGCTTGTTTTACATATTTTGGCTTGCATCTTCTTCTTATTCGGTTTCTCTGCGTGTGCTTTGCTGTCATCATCGTCATCATCATCATCAGCCAAAGCTGACAGTTAAAAGTTCACAGCAATAATCTTTCATAATGCAGCTACATTGTTTCTTCTGTCCAATTCCAAATTCAAAACCTCCCCCCCCCCCCAAAAAAAAAAACAAAAAAAATACAAAACAAAACAATGCAAATTGTTGCCCATTGTGCCCAGTTATGATTATCTGTCATTGTTGCTGCTGCTGTTGCTGTTGTTGTTGCTGTTGTTTTTGGCTTGTGATTATAATAGTAGACAGTTTCTTAGCCAAAGAAGACTGCCAAGCATTAGCCAGTAGGCAGTAGGCAGTAGGCAATAGGCAGTAAACAGTTAACAACAGTTAGCTCAACTCCCCAGTAAGTCACCCAGTCGGCTCAGCTCAGTTCAGTTCAGTTCAGTTGAGTTCAGTTCAGTTGAGTTCAGAGCACCTAAAGCAGCAGCAGCAGCAGCAGCAGTAGCAGCAGCAACGCTCTGTCCTCTGTCCTCTGTCTTCTGTCTCTGTCTACAACGCCCACAACCCACCATTCACATCATCTCTCTCTGTCGCTATCTCTCTCTCTCTCTCTCTCTCTCTCGCTCGCTCGCTCGCTACCTTTTTGCTCAGCGCCAACTGTTTGCATTACCGTTAGTAGAACAACATTGCTAAGCACACACTCTATGTGTCGTGTCGTCTATAAGTGTGCCAGAGAGCCACCCCAGACTGGGTGAACAAAAAAAAAGACATAAAATAAAAGCCTAGCAGCGACAGCAACAGCAACAGCGACAGCGACAGAGGCAGCGCCAATGCTGTGCTATGCTATGCATGTGTATATATATGTGTGTGTGTGTGTGTAGAGCTCTAGCATAGGTCATTGGTCTTTTTCGGCGTCAACGTACTGCGACAGCGGGGCAGCGACGCCAGCAGCGACGCTAGGCAGTCAGCATGTAACTTTGTCGTCAGTTCTTGCCGTTATTACTGCTGTTGTTGTTGTTGTTGTTGGCGCTCTGCTGCCGCCTCCCTTTTTCGGGCTTGACCGGCTTAGTACCGTTAGTAAGTTCGTTGTCGTTCGTGTGCGCTCGCTATGAGAGAATTTTTGAATTGTATGCCTTTGCTCTTGTTGTTCTTGTAGTTTTTGTAGTTTTTGTAGTTTTTGTAGTTGTTGTTGTTGTTGCTATTCATTTTCATTTTCTTTTCAGTTTATTTGACGCTTGCGCTGCGCTGCGCTGCGCTTCCCACTGTTTCCGACTGCGACGCTTTTCTATATGTAAATTTCTCCATTACAACAATAGCAGAAAGAAAAAAATAAAAATGCTGGCGCTGCTTTAGTTACAGTTGTTCTTGCAGTTCTTGCTTTGGTTGTTGTTGTTGTTGTCGCTGCTGGCACAATTTCTGTTGTTGTCGCTTTGGTGACGACAGCAACAATAACAACAACAAGAATATATTGCTGGTGACGTATTTGCATGTCTGCGTTTTGCCTGCTTCTTCTTCTTCGTTCTTTCTGCTCGGCTTCCGCATTTCGAGTTCCAATAAACTAACCCCGCAGGGCTCCAACCCTAAACTAACTAACCCCTCATCCCTAGGCAGCACTCCCGCACCCTCGCATTAAACAGAAATAGAAATAGAAATAGAAATAAGAATAATAATAGATTATACAGTGGTCGCTCGCCTGTTAAAATTGTCCACGAATTAGATACCAATTATAAATGCATTAATGCTTTCCAATCAAATATGAAATAGAACCCTCAATCAAAACGAAATTTATTTTTATTTATTTAGAGAAATACTAAATTTTGTATTAGTTGGAAAGTATAACTTTCGAGCACTCAATTAAATGAGTTCAAACTTATTATTACAAACAGTAACTGAAGAGCTTTTGATATATTAAATTCAACTGATATTATAATCATTAGTTTTTGCTTGTGTTGCATGGAGAAATAGTAATTTCTCAAATTCTCAAATTCTCAAATTATTTGCTCATCAAAGTTACATCTGCCAGCGAAGAGTTCTAGTTGCTGAGCGAGCACTGTATTTCAATTTGTTTATGCCGGCAAACGCTGAAGCTTTAGGTCATAGAACTTTTTTCAGTGTTTACAAGCACACACGCACACACGAACGCCCGCTCTCCCTCTCTCACACACACAGACACACACACGTACGTGGCGAGCTTTCGTTGTGAGATTTATGCGTTGTCGTCGTTGTTGTTTTCTGCTGTTGCTTCGTAAACTGCATTTCATGTTCGTTTCTGCAGGCGGGCGCGCCTTGTCTGACAGCGTTGCTACCCCACCCCACCCACACCAGAGCAGCAGAGCAGCAGAACAGCAGAACACCCTCCAACCCTAAACCCCACCCCCAGAGTCATGTTATATTATGACTAGTCGGGCCCCCCAACTGTTTTGGCTGTCTAGCACCCTTAAATCTCATTTCTATATCGATTTTTCATGTTACATTCTCATGCATTTGCCTTGCCCGGAGTTGTTTTTGTTTTACTTTTTTTTCCATTTATTTTTTTTTTTTTTGGGTTTGGTTTTTTTGGAGTTGCGGCCCAGTTTTCATGTCCTGTTTCATGTTGGCTTGTTTGATGCTTAAAGGCACATTCACAATTATTGGAAAAATTCAATCGCACACACACACACACACACACACACACACTGGCTGGAGTTGGCAAGTGTTGGATATATATTTCAGATAATAATTTGTTTGGTAAAAATTCGCAGGCTAGTTGCCACGCCCACTAAATGAACAATATGCTGAATGCCATGCATTGGCCATGGCTAACAACTCGTAGCAAAAGCATTTATATAACGGGCCAAACCATTTTATACATCAAAGTGTTTAAATAAACAACAAATACAACAGCAGCAACAGCAACAAATAATAAATAATAGAAAATAAACCTTTATAAAATAATAATTATCAAACGAAATTCATTGGAAATGCTGTTTTGAAGAATGCGCCTAAATGTCTTCCGGAATTAATTGTCGTGAAATTTTCGTATTTTTGGAAATTTTGATTTGGAATCAAACAAAACAGAGAAATCGACAAAACAATGAGCATAACAACAACACTGGTAACAGTAACAGCAAAGGCACCAGCAGCAGCAACACCAACAACAACAGCAACAGCAACAACGGCAGCAAACAACATCATAAAAATCACAGCAAACGCAGCAACAACAACAACAACAACAACAAAGTCGCAGTGAAAGTGCTAAAAAATCAACAGCAGCAGCAGCAACAAAAACAACAGAAACAAAAGCAGCAGCAGCCCAAAACTTCAATAAGCAACAGCAACAACAATTTAAAATTGCACAGCCCGCAAAATTTGCATGTTCTGCAAAAGGGCTAAAAAAAAAAACAAACAAACAAAACTTATTAAACCAAGTAAACATCGTAAAAAGAATTCAAAAATCGCTTTAAAGCTTACAAAATAATTATTAATAATAATTAATAAAAAAAACAAAACAACCAACAACATTTCTATATAAATATATACGCGAACAAGTGTCTTATTAAATAGTTAAATAGTATACAACAATAAAACAACATTAACCACAAAAAATATTAAAGAAGAAGCAGAAGAAGAAGCATACAACACACACAGAAGTTTTAGTACCTACAGGCCTGAAGACAACGTTAGAACTATATACACCCAAACCATATATAGCAAATATATATATATATATATACAATACATATACATATATATATATATATATATATATATATATATAGTGAAATAGATATTGGCAAGAGCAGAGCAAAAACAGCGCTAAAAACACGCCCCCTGCCCCCCCACTGTGATATTAGTAATTTCACATATAAAACAAAAACAGAAACAAAAAACAACAAACACAACAACAACAACAACAAAAAAAAGGAAACTCTTCAAAGTGCAATAAATGTAAACCAGAAAATAAAACAACAACAAAAAAGAAAGATTCCAAATTGTAATACACTCCCCCCAAAACCCCCCCTCTGGTTACAAATCGACGCAACAAAATTTAAGTGCAGCTCTACAAAAAATTCAAATTGCAACAAATATATTAAGAAAAGCGTTTGTTTAAAAAAAACAACATAAATCAAAGCTAAAAAAAAAAAACAAAAATCAATTGCTGCAACAATTGTATTTACAATATTACAATTAAGTTAACAGCACACCAACACACACACACCAACAAGTACACACACACACACACACACACACACACACACACACAACACTGGCTATGTAGTGGCTCGCAAGTGAGTTTTTGGCGTGTGTGTGTGTGAGAGTGGGTTTCTTCAACATTTACACTAATTACAAAATTGAACAATAAATATAATAAGCCGCAACAAACAACAATAAAACAAAAACAAAAACAAAAACAATCAACAATCGTAAAGGTTTGGGTGGCGAGCGCTTCGACCTGTTTTAATTATGTATACGCAACGTATGTTTGACATGTGGAGCAGCGTCACTTCAAAACTGGAAGCACACGCCAATAACCTGGGTCAAAGCAACGTCCAATCGCCAGCGGCACAAAACAATTCAAGCGGTTCAATCAAAGGTAATAATAATGATCCTCCCCACATGATAACCCCAACACACAGATCAAAACAGCGATACGCATTGCATAATGCTATTTATAATTAGTATTCATTTAAGCGATCTGTTTTTCCCCCCCTTCAACTCTTAAGCATTGCTTTGAATAAACTGTACTTGCATGTTGTAAGCAGCTCTTTCCAAAGGTGCTTTAATAAACATCGATTAAACAAATTAATAAATATATTTTATTTAGCCAAAAAATATACAAAAAGTACAAATTAAATTATGTAAAATATAAGTAAAAGCAAAACTTAATTTGTATGTTTTAAACTTTAAATGAAAAAAATAACGAAAAATATTTGGCATTTCCGAGGGGTTTTGAATTGCAAAATCAATTCAATATTGAACCGGATTCGAAATATTTCAGTAGATATCAAACGGATGAAGGAAGGAAGTATAAAGAAAAAATTAATAAAATAAAATGATGACATTTTTATACATATTAATGATGACTCACTTAAATGACATTTGACCTGAGCCAATTAAATTTGTGTTTAAATTTCAACTATAATAATTATTAAATTATAAATTATAAAATAAACTAAGTCTTGAACCAAAATTCTGGTTGAAGTATGCCAAAAACTAGGTTCCCAAAACCAACCCAAGAATAAAGTTCCGCCTCGAATTAGCTGGCCAAATTTGACTATTTAAATGGTTTCTTATATTCAGTATGTAACAGCATTATTTATGTATATAAATATTTGTTTTATGCGTAAATGATATCAATTCAAATATATATATTAATTATAGTTTTGAGTGGTCATTTTGTGTTTCTTAAATGTTTTCAAGCAACTGAAATTCTTAGTAGAAAACTAGAAACTAGACTTAATAAAAATTAAGAATTGGTTTACTTTTAATTGCAGAAATAAATCAGTGAAGCTGCTTTGTGACAGTTTTATAAGTTAGTTAGTCAGTTGGTCTGTCAGTCAGTCGGTTAGGTGGTCGCTGGGTTTGTGTGGCTTGTTGGTTGGCTGGTTGGCTGGTTGGCTTGGTCGGCTTGGTTAGCTGATTGGCCAGTGGCGAAGTGAATTAAGCTGCTGCCGCGTCCGCTGTTGGCAGTGAAAGTCACTTGAGACTGAGACTTGGCGAGTTGAGTTTCTCAAGCGGAATTATTGTAGGGAAATCCATGAAATTCGTAAATGAAGAAAGACGCAACACAGCAACAGCAACAGCAACAGCAACAGCAACATATATTCATTACGAAACACAAGCTATCTCCCTCTCTCTTTTTTTCCTCTCTCTCTCTCTCCCTCTCTTTCTCTCTCCCTCTCGCCATATATCTTCTGCTTTGTTTGTATGTGTTTGCATTAACAATTAAACCAATTCGACATGGCAATCAATTTGCTGACTAGTCACCTCACCAATAAGCCTACAATAAAAGACACCCTTTTCACATAGCTGAATCACACACACACACACACACACACGCACATGATTACATTTGTAATACACACACACACACACACACACACAAACAGTTAAAATTCGCGCACCAACAATAAAAAGCGATATTGTAATGCCAAAAAAAAATGTGTTTTTCTTTCTTTTTTTTTTAATTTTTTGGCTGCAAATATTTTTATATAAATATATGAATTGGTATAATATATATATATAGATACATAAACAATTTTTATGGCTACGTATTGTGTGCGTGTGTTTGTATTTAAAAAAAAAAGAAAAAAAGTTGGCAATTTTTCTTTTTCTTTATTTGGTTGATGTTTTTATTGTGTTGTATTTTACACGATGCTTTCGATTGCGTTGGCAAATTGAGTTTATTTTTAGCTCAATGCTTATTATACCCAATATCTTTACATATATGCGTATATATAATATTCAATATTGTATAAGAATTAGTGCAATTATTGCAGAAACTAATGCCAACAAACACCTCCTCAACTCGAGTCAACCCGACTCGACTCGATTTGCTTCGCCGTTCGCTCTTATCTGCTTTGGGGCCAGAACTTTGCGTTCTTTGACCTCTTGACGGGGTCAGCGGCCCAAAATGAATAATGAGCATTTGTCAGGCTTTTCGCTTTCGTTGGTTAATGTGTATTTATTTCGTTTTTTTCGGATTGGGCATATCAACGCCAGGACGCCAGTCATAAATCTTAATCGCCAGACCTCAATCTCGGTGGGTGTTTAACGAGTGAAAAATCTTTAGTCCGGGAAATGGCCAAGAAATGAGCATTTCAACCCCGTTTCCCACACCCCAAATCCAAACTCTAAGTCAATCAAAGCACTAATGTTGCGTGCACTGACCCCAACAACTGTTATTAGCCATTTTGATGTCCTTATTTAAAAGCGTGTACCGGCTACAAAACACATCAAAAACACATTCCATGAGTTAATTTGAGCTGGGCACGTTTTGGCACCTGCAAAATATACCCAATTTAAATGTAGTTCCTATTTATTTCCTGACACTTTTCCCATTTTCAGTGATTATATTTACATTTGATATTTAACATTTATATAGAATATGAACAGCAATTTCCTTAAACTTAATTTTAACTAAACAAAAAGGGTACCCAATATTTTATCCATTTAATGTGGATTAGACTTCTTTTTTTATTAAACTAATTAGAATTAAAGCTACACATTAAAATAAAAAGGTTGAAATTAAATTAAAAGAAATATTTTTAATTAAAAAGAAAACAAATTAAATATGAAATATTTAAAAACAAACTTTTAAGTGTTGCTCTTATTTATTTTGCAAAACTTTTCTTGATCACATTTACATGTGCTATTTGATATATTTCCGGAAATTCTGGAATATCTTCTATTCTATTATTGATTTTTCTCTATTAAATTTTTTATCAAACATTTTGGGGGTGTGTTAACATTATATAATTTATCCCTTTTTCTTTTATTCTTATTTTCTCAATTTGGACATAGACAAATTTTATTTACATATTAATGTTTGACTCTCAGTTAGTAGTAGAAATATTTGATATAGATATATATGGGAACATTAAAAACTGTAAATCAATTTATTTGTAATATAAATATATTTTTAAATTAATTAAATTTCTTTAAGTATCTGTTATTTTTCAAGTACTTTTCATAATATTGATACGAAATTCGATAAATCAACGCATCACAAAATATTATTTTTTACTATATATTATATTATATTATATTATATTTCTCTAAATATCTGTTATTTTTTTAATCTTTTCAAAACATCGATACGAAATTCGATAAAAAAAAAATGTATTCCAGTCGAATTTCGAACATTTGCAACATACTCAATGAATTAACAAATGTTGATAATGGATCTCGGCTATAATTTCTATAGTCTCTGAGACAATCAGACAGACTAACGGAATTATCGTTTCAGAATATAATCAGTCTACAAGTAGACTTTAATAATATATAATATAATTCTGATAAACTTAGATTATTTTGCCGGAGATGAAGTTTTTCTTGATTTCTTTCTAAACTATAATTATAATTGTATTTGTATTATTTCTATTTGTATGCATATAAAGTCGTCGTTTTTTTCTGAAGTGTATTTTAGTGTTGTTAATGGTAAATGAGAGCTTTTCTGTGACTTGTTTTCACTTCGTTCCCAACCCCAAAAATGTCGAGCGACTAAAAGCCACCAAAAACCCGACACTAAAACTGTTTTTAGCTGCTGCTGCTGCTGCTGCTGCGTGATTTGCGTGTGCACACGACTTGATGGTAGGCTGACGAGGGGAGGTCGGGTGGGGGATACAAGCTAGGGCAGTGGTAGGAGCTCTGGCAGCTAAGGGGTGCGGCGGGGTGTTGGGCGCCCTGCAGCAGCGCATGTACAACTCATCGAAATATGTATGTATGCAATTTGCGTTTATGACTTCCGCGACAGCAGCCGCAACAACAAAAGTGCTGGCAACTTTGTTTTATTGAAATTTTCACTTCGAGTTGTCTCGAGTTTTGGCAAAAAAAAAAACAGCAACAGGCAACTCGTCGCTCGGCATTTGGCACTCGGTACTTCATAAAAATTAAAAAAAAAAAAAAAAAAACGCGACGACAATAAAATGTGAAACAGAAACAGAAAACAGATAGTACGGTACAAAGTGAAAGAAATGCGGCGTAAACAGAAAGCGGCCAAAAATTTAACAAAATACAACAAAAAAAAATATACAAAAAAAAGCGAAAGACTCGTTGTCGAAAGTGGCTGGCGATCGCACGTTTCCAGCCCCGCCCCACGGGGGCTGCCGGCAGGCCCTTGCAGCAAAAAGAAGAAAAGAAGAGAAAAATAAAATATTAAAAGAGCGAAAAACAAAAAACAGTCAGTTGTCGTTCAACGTTTTTCTTGTTGTTGACTGCGCTGCGTTTGCTCTTTGCTGCTGCTGCTGCTGTTGCTGTTGTTGTTGCTGTTGTTGCTGATTGTGTAGTCTAGGCACACACAGACATATACAGACACAGCCTGCAGGTCGTTCCCTGCCACCCACTTCTTCCCTGCATTCATAAAATCTACGCGCGATAGTGCGAACGCCTCACTCCAAACTATAAAGCATTTCTCTCCCCCTCCCTCTCTCTCTCTCTGTCTCCTTCTCGCTCTGTCGCTTTGTGTGGTGAGCTTCGACAAGCAACGGCACAATACACAATCATCATCAACGTCAACATAGTAAAAGTCTAAAATCGACGAAAAATTTAATTTTCGGCGGTCATTCACCCGAAAAGATCCACACACACACAGACACACACACACACACAGAGCCACGCGCATAGAAGCACACACACACACACAGACACAGAGACACGAAAAGCACACAGACAGCCGTCTCTCGCTCAGAGAGTGCGTGAGTTGCGTGAGTGCGTGCACGTATCTATCTATGTGTATGTGTGTGTGTGTGTGTGCGTGTGCAAGTGTGCGTGTGCGTGTGTGCGTGTGTTTGTGGTGAGCGTCTCTCGTTGTTATACGGGAGCGTTGACGCGTCGACGTCATCGCAACGCATATTACAACATGCGAGCGGTCGGCTGAGGGGGTGGCTCGTGGGCGGCATCGGCGGTGTGTTGGGGGAGCTGCAGCAATCGAATTCGCTTTCACACACACACACACACATAGACAAGGCGATGCTTTCTATGGCTTGACGACGCCTCCGCCAGCGGCAGCCGCAGCTCAAATTATTATTTACGCATGAATTTATAGAGAGCGAGCGAGAGAGAGAGAGAGAGCGCGAGTGAAAGAGCTTTGTTGCAAGACAAAGAGCGAGACAGTGGCAGAGCGAGAGAGTTTTTTATTGGCTTACAGGGCTTCTGCAATAGGCGCAGAACTCTCAAATACACTGCGTAAAATTGGCGAGATTTAATCTATGAGAATTGATAAACACTTCATCAAAGTTGCACACTTAAAAAGAACATTAAAGTTTAAAGAAGTCAACTCTAAAATAAATAACACAAAGAAATTAATAATAAATACAAAATAAAAAGAAATAATAATTAGTAATTAATTAATTAATTTAACTAAAAGTAGTGTAACCAATTTTTCACTTAATTTAATATATTTAACGCACATAGATCAAGAACCAAGTAAATATGCAGTTAGAATATTATTTAAATATCATTTAAAAAAGGAAATAAATTAAATAAATAAATTTAAATAAAATAATAATAAAAATAAATAATAAAAATAAATAATTGAATCAAATTTCTTCTTTTTCTTATATCCTTTTTCTCACATATAAAAGCAATAATAAAAATAAAGTTGATAGAAATCTATTGCAAATATTATATAATAATATGATTAAAAATATTAAAAATATAACTAAAAAAAACATGAAACTAATCAGAATCTGCTTGCTTGGACAAATATATATCACCAAAATATTAATTTGCACTCCTTTTTCAATAAGAATCGAATTAGTCAGCAGATTTCGAATATCAACATTTATTTAAAAATTCCAGATTTTTACAAAGAGTTTCAATTGAGACAACTTTATGAGCACAATTTGTTATATTATTTAATATTGCATATAAATATAAATTTCTTGAATAAAAGTAAATTATGAGCACAATTTCTTGCAGTGCACTTGTGCCATTGTTTGCTTTTGGCATTTGACAATTATTGCGTAAATTTGCTCTTGCGCTTTTAATTGTTTAACAAAAAGCTTTAGCAGCCACTTGACTTTACCGTTCGCCTTTTGGCCAACATTCGCTGGCCGTTAAGCGGCTAATTTGATTTTCATTACGACGCCATAGGCACAAATGGAATCGCTGGAATTCGTTCGCAAATGGAACAAGTGCGAATTGCCATTATTCTGACAGCTGCTTGTAATGTGTTCCATGTGCCACTGGGGAAACTGTGAAAACAGCGAAAATTCTGCTCCACGCTCCCTCATAAAACATAAACATAAATATATCTATTTTGTTCATATTGCCATGGAATTTCCAAGTAATATATGGCACAGGCAAATATTCTTAAAAAAGTTCGACTTGTTTGCCGACAAATAGAGCGATTCTGTTGTTGTTGTTGTTGTTGCTGTTTATTGTTTCTGCCTGAGTTCATTAGCTTTTGTCCCACAAACTATTCAGAAACCACATTTCTTTTTATGCCCACTAATAATGGATTATTGAGAAGTTCTACAACTGTACATATATCTATAATGATCATCATCAATATCAGGAATATATATGCTTTATGGAGTCGGAAATGTTTCCTCTGCTTGTTACATAAATAGTCGACTCAACGAAAATTAATTTTCTTTATTTCATTTATTTATTTAATTTTTTAAATAAAAACAGTAAAAAAAATGAAAAATTTTTAAATAAATAATTGATTTAAAATTACAAATGAATTAATTATTACAAATAAAAACTTCTAATTTTAAATGAAAAAACAGATAATGGATAATATAAATAATAAAAATAATATTATTTATATTTAAAATTACAGCTAATAAATAGTAATAAATAAATCATAATAAATAAATATACAACAAAAGTGAAAAAGGAAAATTAAATTTAAATAATTAAAGTATATAATAAGTAGTAAATAATTTGGTGAAATTTTAGTAGGTGAGTAATGGGGAAAGTAAAAGGTTGAAAGGGGAAACTTTTACTGTAGAAAACGAAGACTAGAAGAGCAAATAAAGAAGATATAGAATTGAATTCTCACATGAAAAATTAGTTGATGTATTTAAATAAAGTCAAAGCATTATTTTATTTGTAAATAAAACAAAAATACTCGATTAAATATCAAACTTGCTGAATATTCTTCGATATATTTACTTGGAAAGATATTTATGCCAATTACGCTAGAAGCAACACATTCAAATTCGAAAATATTCCCTGTGCATGAATTGATAGAAATGTGTTAGATTTCAGTGTGAAAAGTTCATTGAACCTATGGAAATATTTGTCTAACGCCTCGTTACACTTGTCGTAAAGATAAGCAGCCGCAGACACATTGAAGTTACTTTTGTATACTTAACAAAGTACACGCCTAAGAATGTGTGGAGTTATCTGTCGTATTACTCACTTATTGAGTAGACTTTGGCATAAAGATAGATTTGGGCAGTTTGATAGATCGACACAATTCTAATGTTCTCAGTTATAATTAAAAATACAACACTCGATTGATAATATCAATGATTTTCATTGAAATGGCGACTCGGTTCGATCTTTGAGTGGCTCAGACTTTGTTTAATGATAAAGACAGAGGCGCACTCTGAAGGATTGTCAATTATAGTTATCTGCTCGGACGATAGTTGTTTTTCTTTGGATTACAATATACATATATATATATAAAAGAGCAATTACTTAGTTTATTAGAGATAAGCTAACCACAAATGTGTGTCATAAGGCCACAACTTCAATGCTACAAAGCTGAGACAAGAAGAGAATTGAGAGTCGAGTGATTAAAGCATTTCTCGTAGACTACTCCAAGCCACAGCATGAGCAATAAGGCGACCTTTAATCAGCTTTGTGCACCCTCTATAAATAATTGCTGGTATACGAAACTTTATAAATTATATTTGTCTAACAAATTTATGAAACGTTTGCGTCAAGAATGCAAATGAGCATCGACAGAGAGAAAAGATAAGTCTTTGAAAGCTTGAAAGCTTTTGTAGAAAAATAAAAACCAATTTGAGAAAGAACACTAAAATATAAATGCAGCCAGTGAAACGTTACAGAATGACAGGCGAGATAAACAACAAAAAGTTATTAAATTACATTTGTAGCACTTTTAATAATGAAATTGCTCTATCCAAATAATTCATAAATAACAAACTTTGAAAATGCTAGAAACAAAAATAAAAACACTTAAAAACAAGCAATGAAATTCATATATGTATGTGCAATAATGCTGTTCTAGCAATTATCTGGCCAGACAAAATGCAATGCATCAGTGGCCCCCACGAGGCCGCACATAGTGCAACACAGCAGCAGCAGCAGCAGCCGCACCACCACAGAAGCACCACAGAACCACAGTCGCAGCTGCTGCGTATCTTATCTATGCAACTCTCGCATGGTATTCAATGTGCGTGAGCTTGTCACACACACACACACACACACACGCACACACATTTATACCTATAGATGCGTGTATGCGTGGCAAATAAAAGATTGCATGTGCCCCACAATGCAGCCATGGCCTGCACAGCCACCCAGTTGCAGCAGACTTTCCGGACGAAATTCTCGAAATAAATAAGCTGCCATAATAGGAGTTGCTGCTTCTTCTTATATCCTTTCTATATTTTCCAAACAGGTGTTAAGTTTGCTACTAAATGATTAGTGAAGAACTCAATTAAACAAGAGAATCGAAACTATTGGAATTAGACACACTCAGCAAAAAATTGAGCTTAAATGGTGGAAATGAAAGCCCTTATTTTTAGAAGAAAAAAATTACTTTCTAAAATCCAGAAAGAAGTAATAAATTTGCTCTTTCGGCTGCTATTTTAGAGTATATTAATACAATTTTTAAATTATTTTACATAAAATTATTTAAATAAACAAGCTCTCAAAAATGTTTATATGTGAAATTTGAAAATATTTATTTTATAATAAATATAAATAACAACAAAGAATTCTAAATAATATAAAAATTAGACACATTTATTCAAATTTTAAACAAAAGGAAATAATGCTTTCTGAATAATAAGATATTTACTATTTCTACTAATTATTTTGCTGAGTGTACTTGCTTAGGTTTATAAGAGATATGAAGCATCAAAGCAGAACAGGTGGTTTAGGAAGCAAAATCTTTGTTTTTTAATGGTTGGTTAGCCTTCTTAGGGCTTCGACTTGGCTGCATACTTCTTAGGCAAATGATCTTGTCATGCCTTGTAATGTAAATTATTTATGTATGTGTAGAATATTTGTATTATGTTTCAAGCAAAAAGAAAAACAAATCTTGCATTTTGTAAGTGCAACACATGCCGCTGAGTCCGACTGGGTAAAGCGAGTCGCGCCAAATGCATAGACGAATATATTTGTTGGAGCTGCTAGTGTAAAGTGTGTGCATGTGTGTGTTTGTGTGTGTATATATATATGTATATATATATAATAATATATATATATACATATTTAGTTGTTTGTGTGCGCTGCACACACAAAAATGCAACTCGCCGACAAGTTAGAGGCGAACGAGCGCCGCCAACAAATGCGAAAAACTGGGACAAAGTTGAACAGACGAGCCAAGGACGGATATTAGTGCGCACAGTTGCATGATGGAAGCGATGGCAGCGACAACAACAACAACAGCAACAACAACAACAAAAACAACAATAACAGCAACAAGAGCAGTGGAAAAACAAAATGAATGCCTTTTAGTTTGGTGTGTTTTATAGACGCAGTAGTTGTTTTTGTTTATGTTGTTCTTGTTGTTTTTGCTGTTGTTGGCTGCGACTGCTGCATACAAACACACACACATATATACATATGCATGTTGTACATAAACATACATACACACACACACATATATATATTCTGTAGCTTTTTGGGCTATGCTCGACTCGATTTTTGTGATTACAATTTGCATGCAACGTTAGCGGCGACGCCGGCGTCGTTCAACGGGGCGGATGAGAGACCAGAATTTTTGGCCTGTTACTGTTACAACAACAGCAACAACAACAACAACAATTGATGCTGCCTCAGCTGTCTGTGCTGCTGCTGCTGCTGCCAGTTGTGGCATTCATTGTTATGGCAGCTTGGAAAAATTGCGCATACGCCGCGTTGTTCCTACATTTGTTTTGTCTGTTAAAAAACACACACAGAGAAGAGAAGAGCAGTAGAACAAATAATAAAAAAAAAAATACAGCAAAAAAACAACAAAAATCTCCATCAATTAGGCGCTGGACGGAAAAACTCGTTTTTCCACTTTGCAGCGCTGCACATTGAATTTTCTATAAGAATTTTTCGCAAAGAGACAAACAACAAGTTATTTAGTCAGTTACTCACTTAGTTAGTTAGTCAAAGCTGTTAGCAGTTAGCTGGCTTGCAACTTCACCAAAATGCAAAAAAAAAAAGAACAAGAACCAAAAAATCTTGTTTGCGTTTTTGGCCACAAAACAAAACAAAAAAAACAAAAAAAGAGACAACACTTGAATACCATAAATAATTGGCTATTTAAGTGCAAATGCTGTTGTTATTGATGTTGTTGCAAGTTGCGCAAAAGAAACGCCAAAAAGTGTCAACTTACCTGGCTTTGTGTGTGGCTTTTGAGGTTGTCAAGGTATTTTTTTGAGTGTTTTTTTTTTTTAACTCGAGTTCAGTTTCATTTATGTCGACGCTTTTGCATTTGAAGCCGTGCATAAATAATGCCAACTATTTTTTTATTTTTATTTTTTTCGGTGTACACACACACTTCTGCATGCACAATATACCGACTCTAATATTCGCACACACACACACACACACACACACACACTTAGACATGGGCATCGCTTTGGGCTTCTGCACTTTGTACTCTGCTAAGCTGGTGCCATTGTTTCACTCGCTTTGCATTAGAATAGCTCTAGCTCTATGGTTTTTCCAGTTGTTCTTTATTTCTTTATTTCTTTATTTCTTTTTTTGGTTTTTGTAATACTCCTCTTTATAGGGGCTGACAACTACAAGTGTACAAATGTTCGTATGCGGTTATGTACAGCTTTCAATGATGTCATGTGTGTTTGTAGCTGGAAAAGCGTTCAAGAATTTCCATGGAGAATTTCAATTGCAAGTCGAAAAGTGCCGCAAAATATGTACAGCAATATTAAAGTGTCCCCCCGACCGGGAGATGCTCTGTACGCAATTAAATTATACCTGTAAAATCCTTCAAGAACTTGCCAAAAAAAATTTCAAATTTAATTAAATAAAAGTCAGTTGTGGCTTGAGAAAAACAGATTAAAAAATATAACTAAATTCCAGTTAAGGTCACCAAACAGTCTCAAATTCTCATAGCTTCTGAGATCAAGGTCTTTTTACACACAGACAGCCAGATATGGATATTTTGAGTCGGCTTTTGATGCTGGTCAAGAATATATATATGTACATTTTATGAAGCCGAAGATGCTTTCTTATAACTGACACATACATTTACACAACTTCGTGAAGAGCGAGAAAAACCCAAAAAAGGAGACTTTTGACTTGTTCTTTTAATATTTAATTTGAGCTTAAACATAAACCAGTTTAACAAGAGTTTGGCGAACAACAACAAATAACTAATTGTGTAAATGGAGAAATAATTGAAACATGTTTTGTGTAGTTTCTGCGTTTTGCATCTGTGTAAATAAACCTATAAATATTGCAACATATGCATTATAGACTTGATGCAATTTATGTTCTTCAGACCAAAATGAAACTCAAAAGTAATAAAATGGGCCACAGACATCCATATTTATTTAGGTATTTACTGGAAAATAATAAAGATCGCTTACAGCTTAGCAGCTTAGGAAGAGAATTCATGAAGCCATAAGAAAAATGTAGTCAAGTCCAGAAAATACCAAATTCCTTGGGGAGTAAATGTAATTCAATTGTGCTGAAAAAACAACTTGAAATTTTTAAATAAAAATAAAAATAAATAAATATATGCATTTCTTGGAAGTGAATCATGTGACGAAAATGTTTCTCAGCTCACACACACACACACAGTTTTCTCAGTTTTCATTGTCACGTGCGGCGTATACGTGATTTTTCGTTCAAGTAGCAATTTAACAATGAGCATACGTCATGTGGTACACTCATCATCTTCCCATTAAATAAACAAAATAAATAAAAATGTTGCTATTTTAAGCCTTAAGCAAGGCAGTAAACAACAGTTAAAATATGCATTCTAAAATACACAAAAAATAAATAATCAAAAAAAAGTTGTGTGTGTGTGTTTGGTTAAAAAGATCAGTTAAGAAGCCGCATTAAAAATTACATCATTTGTGAAATTTTGCGATTGCGTTCTTCGCTTTCATTGTGCTGACGGCTGTTGCGGGAATTTCGTGGGTCAATCAACTTTTGCCCAAAAGAACATAAATACATATTGCTGTGTGTGTGTGTGTGTGTGTGTGTGTGAGCCAGATCTTTGTTGCCAACAAAAGCAACTGACAATGGCACGTAGCGGGCAGCACACACACACACACACAAGCACACAGATAGAGAGTGAGAGGGGGGGGAGGAGAGTTGGGGAGAACAGTGCGAAATGTAAACATTACAAAAATGCCTGCGTTGGTCAGCGACGTCGCTGCGCTGCCGCTGCCAGAAAAAGAGAAAAAAAGGCCAATGACTGGCAAAGCACCGTTAGGCCTGTGACTTTGGCATAACTGCGCGTAAATTAAAATTATATTATTATAATGTTGCTGCTGATTATTATTACTGTATTAAGAATTCGCAGCGAGGCAGCGTGAATGAATTTGCTGCTCTTTACAAATTCTAACGGCGTCTTCCTTAACTACACACACACACACACACACACACACACATGTAAATATGCAAATGGATGTGAGCAAAAAGAAAGCGCCAACATTACGTAGCCATGCCAACAAAAAACAACAACAACAGCAACAACAACATGCTAATGCCGCTCTCTAACGGCATTTATTTTGTATACATGTATTTGTATTGGTTTCCGTCAGCCGGCTTGGTCTGCTTGGTCTGCCCGCCTCTCCTTCTCCCTCTCCCTTTTCACTTGTGAAAGCTGCGCTGGCAAACGAGTTTTTCATTAAACTTTTTTTCCTTTTTTTCTTTTTGTTTTTGTATTTAACGTGTGCACGTTAAGTTGGGCGCAAAGAACCAAGCACGCAGTGAGAAGGAAAGAGCGTACTAAACTTGCTCTATGCTCCGTGAAAGAGAGAGAGCACGCGCTTAAGAGAGCAACCGAAAGCTGTCTGTCTGCCTGTGTGTGTGTGCGTGTTTAGTAAGGTTGTGAGTTGGCGCTGTTTTATTATTATTATGAGCTCACTCTCCACACACACACACACACACACATACACACGCAGTCCGCGCTCTCTCTCTCTCTCTCTCTCTCTCTCTCAGCAGCAGTTCAGCCAGCAGGCAGGCAGGCGAGCGGTGCATTGACCCCACAGCTCGCTGACCCACTTACGAAGCTGCTTTGCGAATGCGAATGTTGCGCTCGTGCCGCGCCACCCGAACGAATTTGCTTCGTGACAACTTGTGCAATAGGCAGCAGCAGCAGCAGCAGCAAAAACAACATCAACATCGACAGCGACTGCGACTGCGACTTCTTTTGACGCTGCGGTTCCGTTGCTCTTGCTCTATCTCCGCTGCGCTGCTCGGCTCTGTCTGACTTACTGATATTATGTAGTTTTGTATTGATGTTGCTGCTGCTGCTGCTGCTGCTGTTGTTGTTGTTGTTGTTGTTGTTTTGTTTGCATTATTTTATTTGATGGCGCTCTCGCTGCAGCAGCAGCAGCAGCCGCAGCAGCAGCCGCAGCAGCAGCGAAAACTGCAAATCATATGCATTTCTACTGTATTTCTTGTTTTTCTTTTTTTCTTTTTCTTTTTTTGTGTCTCTTTTGCTGCGCACTTTTTTTCGCACATGTCGCTGCATATTAATTTTCGTTGAACGTTTTATTTTTTTTTTGTACTTTTTTGTGCCTGCATTTGCAATAAAGAAGAACATATTAATTTTGACTTCTGGTTATTGCTGCACCCAATGCAGGGTGTGGAAGAGGGAGGGGGCGAGGGAGAGGGCAACAAGAAATCCCGCAGGCATGCAAAATAAATTGCATATGCAAAAGTATTTTCGCATTTTCTCGTTTGCCATGTGTCTATGTGTGTGTGTGTGTGTGTGTGTGTGTGTTGTTGTTTTTTCCTTTTGCTATATTTTTCTTTTTCTTTTTTGTGATTTTGTTGCCCATTCAGAATTTTATTTTATTGCGAATCTTTGCACAGCGTTTAAATTATAGTTATGTGCAGCTCGTGGAAAACTTGTTGGCAAATTGCGCTTTGCACTTGCGGCATTTTTTTTTTTGTCTTACTTTTTTTTATTTTATGTTTTATGGCAACAGCAGCAGTTAATTAACTGTTACTCGTTTTGCGGCCGCTGCACATGGTGCGTATGCGTTATTTCTGTCGTTTCCCTCTCCGGCATTTTATGAATATCTGCGTGAATTTCATTGTGAAAAACAAGCAACTGAAATTATCAATGGACTCTTAAGGAGGTTTTTAACGATTGGCGGAGGGATAGGAAATTGATTGTACAACAAATTTTAGATGTAATTTATAAATATGATGTTTCTTTTTTATCTTAAAAAAAGAAAATTAAAATAAATTATATATATTTCTTCATATCTGCAGATCCTCATTTCGTAAATCACTGAACCATCTTAAATAATATTAATATTTTATTGCAATTCTAAAGACAAAAGGCTGATTAAATATTACTCTTAAATATTATTATATTATATTTAATTTATAAATAGGACATAAACTTGAATGTTTATATTTGTGTTGTGTTCATGTCTTGAAATCATAAATTTAAAAATCTGACATTTTTAAAATTAATTCCCATTTTTGATATTTAAGAATAGTTCGTAATTAGTTTTTTCTTTTTTATTATCATATTTTGATATTTTGAACTTTTTGTCGAAACTTTACCTAAATATTTCAATGCGATCTTGTCAAATATGGAATTAACCGACTTATCTACATACACACAAATATATGAATAATAATTTATGCAGGCATATCTGGGCAAATATATTTTGCGTGGTGACAAATAATTTTTGGCAAATATTTGTCACATTTGGAAAGTATGTCAACGTGTTATGTGCCTTTTTATTGTTGCACAGTAAATAGCATTCTATAAGACAATAACGAAGAACGAATACTCGAATACTCGAATACAAATATGAATATGGGGTTGAGTACTCGTTCCTATTTAATTGTGCAAATATTTGTTAACATCATTTCCCATTGTCTCCTGATATGCACGTGTGTATCAACATGTCTACATATTTATGTACATACTCCACATTAATACATACACACAAACATACATACATGCATACATCTGTTCATCAGCGGAATAATTTTTGGGAAGAGCATTTAGCTGTCCAAGTGCGCTTCTCTGCATTTTATGGCTGGAGCTTTGAAGCTGTTCCCAATTCGGCCAATAAAAAAGACAACAACAGCAATCTTTCGCATACTTATGTGCCTGCATAACGGTAAATACACACAGATATGTGCTTGATATGCTCGATATGCAGAAGCGTTCTTCTTATCCGCCTTTAAAAGCACGCGTAGACAGCCAAAGCTAAGCCGATAAAGATAAAGATTTACTGTCTCTCTCTCTCTCTCTCTCTCTCTCTTCGTCTCGTAAGACCTGGCGAAGCATTTCGTAATGCCTGAGAACATTTCAATTTTAAAGCACTTTAAGCGATGCTTACAAGTACACACACACTCACACACACTAAACTAAATGACAACACACACACACACGCACACAGGCACAGCCATATAGTCATAGACCGCCCGCTGGTGACGACACACATTTCAAAATAACAACAAAAAAAAAACACAAAAACCTTTAAAAAAACTGTCTGTTGCACTGAGCTGCAATTGCATTGGCATTCAAAGAGAGCGCAAGAGCGCGCACGCCATGCACTTAAGGGAGCCAGCGCAAGAGAGCAAATAAGAGCGCGAGCGCGCGCATTTTGTACGTTAAGAATAAAGAGCGACACAAAGAGCAACACTTTCTTTTCAATATGTTTTTGTATTTTCATTCGCATCGCGCACTCACGAGAATGAGTTGTGTCTGCGTGTGTGTGTGTGTGTGTGTGTGTGTGTGTGTGTGTGTGTGTGTATGATTTGTATTATGGTGTGTGATACTGCCGTGTTGGAAAAGTTCATTGACACTTGAAAAACATTTCAGTCATTCATACACACACACACACACACACACACACACACACACACACACACAGAGACGTCTCTTACTCATTCGCTCTGACGCTCATCAACTGTCACACATTTCTCCCAATGCAGCAGCAGCAGCAACAACAACAACAACAACAACAAAAGCAATATCAGCGGCTTGGCACATTTTTCTACAGCAACTGCAACTGCGACGGCGACTGCACTGCCAACTGCGCTGCTCGCTGCTGACTCTGTGTGTGTGTGTTTGTGTGTGTCTGCCTATGTCTGCTTTTTTTTTTGGTTCAGCACATCTTTCATCCTCGTGGGTAAATACGCAAAGCGCTAGATTACACAATACTAAGTGCAACAGCCACAGCAACAACAACAGCAGCAGCAGCAGCAGCAGCAAGTGTGGATGTGGATGTGGTGGGTAGATGGTAATCAACGCAGCATGGCCCAGTCTCAGTCTCAGTCCTAGAACCAGTTCTCATTTATGCCACTGCTGCTGTTGCCTCTGCCTACTCTGCTACAGCTTGGACTGCAGTTGAACATCGGTTTTCTGTTGCTGTTGTTGTTGTTGTGTGCGTTGCTGCTGCTCGCTTTGTTTGCCGCTAAGAAATTACATCATCATCATCATTATCATCGCTGAAAAGGATTGTTGCACGCTGCGCTGAGGGAATCCCAACAGCTGTCGCTGTCTGTCGCACATTTACTCCCACACACACACACACACACACACACGCACACCACACGCAATCCACTTGAACTGAAGCAGCTTGCCCCATTGTCTAGGCATAAACAAGTGGCCTAAGGTTTTTACGCGTTTTTTTGGCCATCAATACACTCAGCGAAAAACTGTTGGCGAAGCATGGGCAATAAGATTAAGAGCAGCGCTTAATTTAACTATTTGAATGCGCATTTTTACCTAGTTTTCCATTTATTTTAGTTTTCTTCTGATTTTGATTTTGTTTTTTCGCAGTGCATAAATTCCTATTGCGCAATATGTACTTAGTTCTTCAGCGAGTTTGGCATTGTTGAGCCACGACAATGGGCTAACCTACTAAACCAAAGTAATAATCCTAATGGCGCATTGTTGCAAACTCTGTCTGCCACAAGAACTTTAGTTTGCATTACTTGTATGGGCCAGAATGCCACATGGTTACAGTTAACGGCCTCAGAATTGGCCCAACAATAATAACATTAACCGGCTGGCGGAACAAAACATTTGCCCCCAGCTCAAATCATTTGGATGGGTAGCTTGTAAAATGTAATAACAGCGATTAGAAGACAAGTTCAACTAGATTACTAATAACTTATTTTAAGAAGCATTTACGACTTGCAACTAGCTGCAATTTTGATATTGCTCGACTTTATAATTCGCTATGTTTCATGACTTTTACAAGTATTTGTTAGATGAAACATTGAAAAATTTGATTTGTTTAAATTCAAAGAAATAATATGTAAATTTCAAGTTGTTTTTCTATGTGTACTCATAATTATGTTGCTTATATTACTTATAAAAATTAGTATTTTAAGTTTACAAATAAAAAAACATTTCACATAGCTTCGAAATTTAAGTAATTTGATTTAAAAAAATATTTAACATTTTGAAGAAATGTTTTTTAAAAATTTTAAATTTAATAATTGAAAAAAAGTTTTTGGGTTAATTTTCATTTTGCTGCAATTTTCTATTTTTTTTTTTTTTTTTTGTGTAGCCAAAATAATTTAAGGAGGGGATTGCCAAATAACCTTTTAAATATCACATTTTATATAGGATCAGAATATTTATCAACTATTTATCATAGGATAACTGAGTTGAAATAACTTAATCTGTTACTTATTAGCCTAATTTAATATTTTATTTTAGTTGAAGAAAGTTGTATATAAATGAAGCTGCTGCAAACGGTTTGACAAGAAAGCAAATAACATTAACAAATTTGATAATTGGAAATTGTTGATTGAAGAATACCAGGAAAAAAATATATATAACTGTTAATTGCAAGAAATATAATCTTTCACTCAGCAGTTGCCAAATTCAGTGAGCCACAAAAGGTCGCTGGCAAACTGAAGCACCTCGGGATCGTCGTGATAGCAGATCCTGGAGTGCATGCCAGTCTCGTTGATGACGCCAATGCGTACCACGCCACCCGTGCTGCAATCATGATGAATGGCCATCAGCACCGCGTTCCGGGCCAGAGTCACGGCCTCCTCCTGATTCATGCCGGGTCGATAATGGGCGCTTAGATAGCCATTTACATGTGGCGAGCCGGAGCCGGCAACGCAGCAGGGTTCACGTACCAGGAGACCGGTTATGGGCACACCATACACCTGGCCACCCTGCCGATGATCCCAGCCGGCAACAATCATGCCGGCCAGCATCGTCTTGCGAGCGGCATAGATTCTGTTACGAAATTGCACAGCGGCATCGCGAACCAGCGCCGGCTCGCCCAGTGCCAACTCCAGGGAGTACAGCGTGCTGGCCACGTTGTCGGCCAACTCCTGGGTCTGCGCCGCCGCCCCACTGCGACAGCAGTAAATCTTATCCGTGAGCCGTGTCAGCTTATCGGCCACCCGATTCGTGACGTAATATTGGCAACTGGTGCGAGAATCTGCGCCGATAACAACGCCCCCATCGAACTCCATGGCCAAAATTGTGGTCTGTGTACGATTTGGGCTAATATATTAGCCAATTTAATAGGGTATAGACGGAAACTTACGCCACAGCTAATGCGGTCTTCGGTTTGGCCAAAATCCATTTTATAGTTGTTTATTAACTTTTTTCCACACAAATAAATGGAATTCAAGTTGAATCCGATGCAAGATTGAGTTTTATTATGGGAAAAGCTACGATTTAATTCGCAAAGCTAACCTTGAAAATATATATTTTTATGCCAGATACCCATTAAAAACAGGGACAAGAATAGATATAGCTGCATCTGTCTGTTTGTTACATACATTTGCACAACTTCATAAGCAACATGTCAAGGTTATTTTATAGGGTATCTGCCACAATCAGAAAAAATCGATATTAAAAAATTATATTTCTGAAAACCAGTTAACAACCTAAAACCCTTTAAAACCTTGTGTTTAGCTAAGCTGAAAATTATATAAACAAATTAAAATATTATAAAAACAAAACATTAAAGAAAATATTATTTATTCTTTCAGTCGTTGTACCTAAATAAATCTCTCCGAAAATTAAAATAAATATATTTCTTAATAAAAATATTAATCAAAAAGCCTGCATAATTTAAAGAAATATTTTCTTGTATATAATTAGTAATTATAAATTATTTTAAGCACAAAAAAACTTCTGTTTTCAGAGCGATTTCTGTTCCAGTGAGATTTTCTAAATTTCAGTTTGATATTTTTTAGGTAAAGATTTGGGTAAACGATGTCTGCTGGTTGAGTAAAGTGAGCTAAAATTAAATGAGTTTATTCTTAATCAATAAAAACCATTTCTATAAAATTTAAATTTCTATAAAACATTAATAGGATTGACCAAATCGATGACTAATTAAATTTAAATTTCATTTTGCATTTGCAGCTCAAATTGAAATAATTCCATGCAAAGTCTGTGGCGATAAATCATCGGGCGTGCATTACGGCGTTATCACCTGTGAGGGCTGCAAGGGTTTCTTCCGGAGATCGCAGAGCTCCGTGGTTAACTATCAGTGTCCGCGCAACAAGCAATGCGTGGTGGATCGGGTGAATCGGAATCGCTGTCAATACTGTAGACTGCAAAAGTGCCTAAAATTGGGGATGAGTCGTGATGGTATGATGCAGGCAAACCACAGACAAACAAACAGTTCATCAAGACACCGATATCAAATCTTATCTTTAAGTTACTCACGATTGCATTTTCCATTTTCGGTTCTTGTTGCAGCTGTAAAGTTCGGCAGAATGTCCAAGAAGCAGCGCGAGAAAGTCGAGGATGAGGTGCGTTTCCATCGCGCCCAGATGCGTGCCCAGAGCGATGCGGCACCGGATAGTTCCGTATACGATACACAGACGCCCTCGAGCAGCGATCAGCTGCAGCACACTAACTACAACAGGTGCAGTATTAATGCATATCTATCTATATAAATGAAAACCAGCCCAAATATTCGATACTCTACATGTATTTATGGGTCCTTACCCTCCTTACACAGCTACAGCGGCGGCTACTCAAGCAACGAGGTCGGCTACGGCAGTCCCTACGGCTACTCGGCATCGGTGACGCCCCAGCAGACCATGCAATACGATATATCGGCCGACTATGTCGACAGCACCACATACGAGCCGCGCAGTACAATGATCGATCCCGAATTTATTAGTCATGGTATTCTCACATCGATCTCCCTTCATCTCCAGAAAGTCTGACTTATATCCATATTCTTCTCTATTCCAGCGGATGGCGATATCAACGATGTGCTGATCAAAACCCTGGCCGAGGCGCATGCAAACACAAATACCAAACTGGAATCTGTGAATGACATGTTCCGAAAGCCTCAGGTGCGTTGGGACTGCTTTCGAGATGAAACCATGCCAAAAACTAGAGAAATTCCATTATTATATTTCATAGTCATTATAATACTATTAATATAGCTTATAGGTAGTTATAAACCGACTACGTACTGCTGAAAATTGCCGAATATATCACATGATTTATTTATAATGCTTCTATGCTATCTGAGAGACTGAGCTCTGCACAAATAGACAGATAGACAAACTCGACTCGGCTTTTGAAGCTGATCAAGAAAATGCTGACCTTAGGGAACCAGAGATGTCTTCATTAATACGTTATACATATCGTGTAAAAATAAAACACACTCATTAATAATTATTAAAGGTATAAATAGGTATAAAATCTTTTACAGCTTATCCAAGCTTCACCTTAGTTTTGCTACCCCATCAGTACCTGTGTCTGTCAGAAGAAATAACAAGAAATTTGACTAAAGAACTAGAATAAAATCGGGTTCGGTGTATCTCGAGTCGAGATAGAACTCTTAAAGATTTAAAGATCGCATAGAAGAAACCAATTTAAGGAGCATCTAGCAATTTAAAATGATATTAAATTTGTATATTAAATCTGCCAGAAATCTTATAGATACAATTAACATTACTGGATTGATTCGACTGCTGTTCATTAATCGATACACTAAAAATATGTTTCTTATCTAATTTGTTGCAAATATTTAAAATGTATGTGGAAGCTCCAAAACATGATTTTCTTCAGACGTTTAACTTTTAAGTATTTAAGCATCTTTGAAATGTTTTGCTAATTTCGCCTCTGAGTAAATGAAACCCGACAAAATTAGCAGGTTTGCTAAATTTTAGCTTAAATTTGACTTAAATAACAGTTTTAGCAAAACTTTATCTTTAACAACTCATTTTTTTGCATATTTGTATGTATAAGAAACCTATTTTTATAAGCAATGCATCAAAATTAATATAATTTTAGAATTTAGTAGCAGACTGTGTCGACTTAGCGAAACATGTTTTAAGCTCGGAGGACATTGAAGCCCTCAGAAATTATGAAGAACTATACACTGAGAAGTCTACATAATTAATCACAAGAATATTTGTATTAAAACTTAAACTTGAAGCATATGTTTTCAATCGCAACGACTTAATTTAATTTGTTGTTGGATTTTCTACGACATTCTATTTAATATAATCTTTCTATTGGCTTTTGCTCAAAAATCAAATGTAAACATTCTCATAAGAATTGTACACGTTCCTTAAATTTAGCTACTATTATATTACTATTATATTTTAACAAAAGAACTGCCAGTGTAAACATACTTAAATCATTTATTGTCCTTTGTTATGCAGGATCTATCGCGTATACTCTATTACAAAAACCTGGGTCAGGAGGAGCTCTGGCTGGATTGCGCCGAGAAGCTGACACAAATGATACAGAATATAATCGAATTTGCAAAGCTAATACCGGGCTTTATGCGGCTCAGTCAGGATGATCAGGTAAGTTATGGATAATGATGGATGGACGGATGGACGGATGGATGAGAATTAATTGGGAATTGCCTTGCTTGCAGATATTGTTGCTGAAGACGGGCTCATTCGAGCTGGCGATTGTTCGCATGTCCAGATTGCTAGATCTCTCACAGAATGCTGTGCTGTATGGCGATGTGATGCTGCCGCAGGAGGCATTCTACACATCCGACTCGGATGAGATGCGTCTGGTGTCGCGCATTTTCCAAACGGCTAAATCCATAGCCGAACTTAAACTGACTGAAACCGAACTGGCGCTTTACCAGAGTCTAGTGCTGCTCTGGCCAGGTGGGATAATCATCCTTAAAATCTGTATTTGCATTGCTCATCTATTATTTGGTCTTCACCTCCCCTTGTAGAACGCAATGGAGTGCGCGGCAATACGGAAATACAGAGGCTTTTTAATCTGAGCATGAATGCAATACGGCAGGAGCTGGAAACGAATCATGCGCCGCTCAAGGGCGATGTGACCGTGCTGGACACGCTCCTCAACAACATACCCAATTTCCGGTATATATGATATACATATATATATAATCAAATTGATTTCAATCTTGGCTAACTTTGCGTTTTTTAATTTAGCGATATTTCGATTTTGCACATGGAAGCGTTGAGTAAATTTAAGCAACAGCATCCGACTGTTGTATTCCCAGCGCTATACAAGGAGCTATTCTCAATAGATTCACAACAGGATCTTACATAACCAGAGCCGCAATTCATGGATACTTCAACCGGCTCTGTCGCAGATGTTGCTGCCGGCTGTCCGCTCGAGATACTTGCAACAGCAACGGCAACGGCAACAGCAACGGCACCGGCAACGGCAACTGCAGCAACGCCCGAGCAGCAGCTGCAGCTGGAGGACTGAAAGCGGCAACAACAATAACAATAACAACAACAACATCAGCAACAATAATAAGCAACAAACAACAGAGAAAAGAAGAGAAGAGAAGAGAAAAGAAAAGAGAAATCAACTTTATCATCATTTAAGCTAGCATACAACCAAGGATGTGATCCTGGCCGAGGACTCACTTAAAATTACATAAAGCAAGCAAGCTGCAAAAAAGAAAAATATTTCAAAAATATTATATATACTTTTTTCTAGACCAGAAAAACAAAAAACAGGCTAAAAAATACATGAGAAAAACCCGTAAATAAAATATGAGAAAAATACAAATAAAACGTAACTCAGTTAATCTCTCGCTTCATAGACAAAATATACAAACAATTAAAACTAAAATGAAAGAAAAGTGTAATGCATTTTAGCAAAAAGTTTTCAAACTACAAAAAAAAACAAAAACAAAACAAAAAACAAAAAACAATATACAGCAATATATGAAAAGCAAACAAACTCTTCAGTTTAGATTCGTTTTACAAACATCGCTAAATAACCACGCCTCTTAGCCAAGTACTTAAACAAAACATAAAAAACAAAAAAAAAAAACGAAAAGAAAAGAAAAGAAAACCAAAACGATTTCTTGTTTCTATACCAAAATTTTCAAACGTTTTGAACAGAGCTCAGCTTGATTTTATTGCATTGTACCTACCCCTGCGCAACCTACCCCTCAAAAAAGAAATCACCGCTAACCCTCTAGGTTGTCTCTGCCTTTTGTTGTAAACTACACATGTGTATTATATATACAATATATATGTATTTATATATATAAATATATATATAAATATGTCTTATATATTATCATTTTTTATATGATTCTACGTATACATAATGAAAATTTTTGTAAACAAAAACAAAAACAAAAACAAAAAAACAAAAAACAAAAAATCGAATAACTCGGAAAAATGTGTTCTTATATAATTATGATTAATGCAATTACCAATATTTACAATTATATTTACGTTAATCTTTAAACACAAGTTTACGAACAGCACATACAAAAAAAAAAACAAACAAACAACAAAAAAAAAAAACAAAAAACAAACTATGCAAAATTATTCAGTTAGAGAATACAGATTTGGATATAATTTCATTTGATCATATAATTTTTAGCATGGTAGCAAATCCCAAATTCCGGTTCCAAGGTTTAGTAGATTTAAAACAAAAATAAGCATTAACAGACTTTAATAGTTTAGCTAACACAAGAAACTTTTGATATACATTACATATAAAGCAAAAAAACAAGATTGTAATAAACGATAAACGATAAACGATAAAAATAAAAGAAATGAGAAAAAGGAAAAATTATGTACGATGAACCTACACGTAATATCAAGTTACAAGTTTATTGTTATAAGCAAAACTTATAAACAAACAAAACAAAACAAAAAAATAAATAAAAATAAATATATAAAAAATATGAAAAAAATACCAAACAGACTGATGGACCGCACGCCACAACCCGGACAGTTCCCCGCGCCCCCACGCCCTCACACGCCCACTCACCCCCCAAAAATATTTAAAGACAAAGCAAATTGGATTTAACATTTTGTGTTTCTTGCTTTTTCCTGTTAATTATTTTCTTGAGTTTTGTTTTCAAAATAAACGACTGACTACACAAAGACGTTACACAACACACACACAACACACACACACACACACACACACACACACACATACACATTACATTAGTTAAACTAGCGTTAAACAAAAACAACCACACATTGGATAGTAGGTGATAATTGGTGTGTCTTAAATGCCCTCCTTCCCCACGCTTCCTACCAACCTGCAAAAACAAAAAAAAAAAAAAACAAAAACAAAAAAAACAATTTTATTAAATTGCAATTAGCAAATAGAATTTTTGGTAGACAGATAAAACAAAAACCTTCCCTCCTCCCCCCAAAACAGGCAGGCATATTATTAAATAAACTAATTATACAAATTATAATTAATTGTATGAAAACAGCAAAAAACAAAAAGCGAACATTATAAATATACATAATAAATTACCAATTACAATTCCAAAATTAATTACCTTTTTTGGCTACAAACTTTTATCCCAGGCGTCTAGAATTTTTTGGCTGCTGCTGCTAAACAAATTTCTTTTAAAATGTTGCGTTAAAAGCAAATAAATTGAACAAGCAATTTATGTTTGACATTTTTGGCCTTAAAACAAATAAAACAAAAACAAACAAACAAAACAAAAAAACGATAAAGAAAACAACAAAAAGTAAATAAAAGTAAATACTTTATATATATACACCACATATTTAGTGAAAATGTAGTTATAATTTATACAGAGAAAGGGAGCAGCTTTCAAATGGCAAACTTTATGCGATAATCCGGCAGAAAGATAAATGAATAATAACAAAGAAAAACAAAAATATTGTTAACAAAAGATCAATGAGTAACAAGAAAGCTGATGCTGAAAAATGCATATAGCAAATAGACAAGAACAACAACAAACAAAAGCAAAGTTAAGCAAAAAGTTAATTTGAGTAAAGGAAATAAAGAAAAAACAAAAAAGAAAAAACAAAAAAGTATCTATATATAATATATATACAAAAAATAAATATATATATTGTTAAATTTTTATGCTAAGTTTTTAGTGCAAAGAAATGGTTAAATTTTTAATAAACAAAAAAGAAAAAAAAAACAACACGAGTAAATCTAAATTTAAATTTAGCATATAATGGCATATTATTATGTTACAATATTTACAATATAAAAAAACAAAAAACAAAAACAAGAAAAAAAAAACAAAAGAAAACAAAACAAAACAAAACAAACGAAACTCCCCTATAAGCATGTGAAAATAAAATGAGAAACACTAAAATTATATACACTGAACAAAACAACAACGTATATTCATAGATAGATATGAAAGCAGCTGAATAAATTCATTCACATTCATTATGAAATATGATCAAGTGTAGCCGTAGTACGACTGTTGCACATTGCATACACACACACACACACACACACACACACACATGTAAGGTGACGCCCTAGAAGTGCCACTGACACTAATAAATGTTGAAGGGGATACGCGACTTTAGTTATAATACGATACGCAAAGCAATACATACACATAAAGACTAAAGCACAGTGAGCACTGCCTACAGTGGCTGTCCCACAACCACTTTAAGCAGCGTGCACTGTGCTTGTAATAAATTTCATGGCATATATTATGCTGCAACAACACATTATTTTCCACAACAGATATCCTTGCATTTCTACACACAAAACACACAACACACACAACACACACACAACACACACACACAGACAGACACAAACACAGCTCAATGTGTTTTTTCTGCACAACGCGGCGTATGCGCAACAATGCTTTTTGTGTTTGTTTGCTTGTTTTTGCAGCAGTTTTTTGCAGTCTATTTTTGGTATTTGTATTTCACCTGCATGTTATACATGTTTTGTTTGGTTTTTAAGCAGAATTCATTTCGCGTTGTGTGTTCCTTTTCGGGATTTTTAATGTTTTTTTAAATGATTTTTAGGCGCGTGCATAAAAAAAAAGAAAAGAAAATACAAAAACATAAATACAATTTAATATTTATTGCGCAGTTGTAAACAATTTTTCGTTCTGTGCTTTCTTATATAATAAAACAGCCAGCTGATTGGCAGCTGCAAGCAACTGCGAAAACTCGAACCACTTTTATACCCCTTTTTGTGTCCATTTTATGGGTGCGGGGTGTAAAGCAGCCAGAAACCAAAAACTCAAAATGAAACACAGCAAAATGAGCTAAAACGAAGAAAGAAAAATAAACAAAAGATACAATAACAAAAACAACAACAACAACAACAAGCAAAAAAACATAAGAGTATAAACAATATAAGGAGAAAAGATAAAGAAAGAATAACAATATATATTATATATATTTAAGTATATATACATAACGTATAAATCGTTTTTTATATGCTTACATAATTTAGTTTAACTAGATGAATTCGTTTTTTATATATTTGTAAATTGTTTTTTAGGTAAATCGAATTATATATACATATATATATATATACTGTGTCCCTATACAAAATACATATGCATATATCGTGTATATATATATATATATATATATAGACTGTATATGTTGTGTACGCAAGCAAACACAACCAACAAAGAAACAAACAAACAAACATATATAAATATATGTATATGTATATATATATACATATATTATGTCATATTGCATTATTATGATTATTATTATGATTATTACGATTATTATTATGATTAAAAACCAATCACAACACAACAACAACCACAACAACAACAACAACAACAGCAAGAAAGTTGAACACAACTTTTGAGAATGATAAAACGCAAGCAACTAAAGAGAAAAACGAAAACGAAAACAAAACAAAACAAAGAAGAAGAAAAAAAAACACTAAATAATTCAATTCATTCTTAACAATAAAGTGTAATCTGAATTATACAAAAAAGAAAAACAAAATGCAAAAAACCGAAACAAACAAATCGAAGAAGAAGAGCGAAACAAGTATGTCTCTCTCCTCCCTCTCATTTTGTGTGTTGCCTTAATCCGCTTGAGTTATGCAATTTTCCAGCTGACTGCAAGCGGCGTGGGTGGGGGTGGTGTTGCGGCTCGGAAATGCTCTTTAATCGCCATTTTTATTTTCTTTTTTCATCATTTAATAATGTCATTCAGATTGTCGGCTCCCTACCAATGAAAGCAGCATTGTTTAATGTCCGCTCGCATTAAATATGTGCATGTGTTGCCACATTTATGGATCGTTGCTTCGATTGACCAATTCATTGACTGCCTGGCATCCAGGAAGTGAAATGCCACAGAGTAAATGAAGTGCCACGACAAAAATGCCACTCATTGTTGAACCCTGAAAACGCACAACATAACGGCTCACTTGCACACAACAAATTTGCAACGCAATCAAAAGTTTATTGTTTCAATAAGTGCTAAAAAAAAAAAATATAATAATTAATAAATAATTAATTTTCTTATTATATGTATTATGTTATGCAATTTGCATTCAAATTACACAACTTTAAAATGGATACGCATTTTATCTTTATCTTTTACAGCTTTAAATTCTTGTTAATGCATTAAATGCTCATTGGAATAATGTATACTGATAAATAGCGGAATTATGTGCTATAACTTTTGGAAACCAATAAACAATAAACATTAGATAGAACAAGTAAGTAAACTGTTAAATATATTCTAGTTTTATTGCCAAATTTTCTTTTTTTGGCAAATTGGGAAATGAAAACACCGGCAAAATCACAAAATCGAACTATAAATATAACTTGGATGTTTCTTATCCGAACTTGGTGAGCATTTACCAGTATATTATATAATAATGTATATTATACAATAATTATAAGCCATTTATTGATATCTGAAATCGATACGTATCGATATTCGCGAAACGGAGACTGTTATCGATAAAATTAAATAAACTTGATCTGCACGGAGTAAACCAGAAATAATTTTCAAATTTAAAATCTCGAGTATCTGAGATCGACCGTTCCTGATCAACAATATATATGCCTTATGTGATCAGAGATGCTTCCTTTTGTCTGCCACATACTTTAGCAGAAAACCATTAAACCCCTTTTTGCACACCTTTAATGGGTTCCGGGAGCAAAAAAGTTGAGTATTTAGTAATTTAAAATGTTTTTAGTAAATTTCCAGCTACACGAATTGATGCAACTGTAAAGAAAATATTGCCAAATACTATAAACACAGCCATTTATTCATACAAAATACTGCTTATATAAACGATTTATCATTAAATGAATATATCTTTGCTTACTCGACCAACAATTTGTGGTTTTTTGCACGCCTCCCAAAACAGGTGAAAGTCAGGTTGATCGGTTGAGTTGAGACTTAAAGTTAAACATTTGAGCATACAGCGACTGCTGGCGGCTGACTTCATCAGAATGACCTTGCAACACATACACAAATGGATAGACGCAGGAAAACCACAACAACGGAGACTGGCCATAAATCTAAGTGGCATTGAGTTCATTTGTGGCCAAGAGTGTGTGCGTCTGTGTGTGCGTCTGTGTGTGTGTGTGTCTATGTGTGTGTGTGTGAGTGTGTGAGAATGTGATTTTATATTGGTGCTTATTTCAGACAACGCAAGTGGAGCAGCAAACAGAAAAAAGTTTAGTTTCAGTTTAGGCCAAGTTGGAATTCGCAGGTGTCAAAGCTGTCAGAGACAGAGGGGTTTGGGGGCAGGGGGTGCTGTCGATATGTGTATAAGATTTTCTGCTATATGCAGCACGTTTTATGGCCAAGAGAGCTTTGGATTTATGGCCATCAAGGCAAGTGCGCAGCACTCTAGTGTTGTGGCAATAGCAAAAGTTTGCTGAACTTGCCAAATGTCTTGCCACTTGCCACTTGCCACTTGCCACTTGGCTCAGCAAAAACCAGTTTTGGCCAGTGGCCTTGCCACCGCATGTGGCCAGGACATAAATGTGTCTTTAACACATTCATAAATTGCATTTGCTTCTATTGTAAAACATGTTTACCAGCAACGGATTGTTGTTTGGCTCTCTTCAATATATGTAAATATATTATATATAAAATTTGCGCCATCTTTTACGGACCATGCAACATACTGTGCGGCAGCTGTTGCAACTTTAACGCGCTTCCGTCAACTGAATTTACGAGCCAAACTGGAAAAATGTGTCACTCACAGCAGCAACCAAAATGACTTTGTTCGGCTAACAACAAAAACCTCGCCGGCAACTATTGAATGTTGCATGCAACTCCCGACCGACATAGTTAAGTGAAAATTTATTGGTAGAGGAAATGAAGACAGCAGGCTGATGTATTGGTTTCCGGGCCTTACAATTCGATAATCCTTTTGCGCAACGCTCATTGCACACGCTCATTGTGAATGTGATAATCCGAGGGCAGCTCAAGAAGTTTATCAATTGAAAATGTCATAAAGTGATTAAATTTAGTCTTATGTCAAAAATATACTAAGTAAAAGTTAATAATTTAAAATTTCTTAGTGTTAAAGAAATATATTAGAAGTGCCAGTTTCAGCCAGCTTAAAAAAAGGATGTATAAAATATGATCAATATATTTCAACATATAAATATCGAAACGCTTAGCAAATAAGCTGTAACAGTTACAGTTAGCAACTCTCACAAATTTTGTAAGTCACAAGCAATTACACAGTTCGATGGAGTTTGCACAATGCAGAAAGCGCCTCTCGCTTTGGAGGCGAAAGGTTTACTTTCGGTCTTATTTGTGGCGCCGCTTGGCCAACAGGTTAGCCAAATGTGGCCTTAGCGAATGGGCCAATTGGCTTGGCCAAATGATTGAGTGAGCGAGTCCCTTGGCCTTGCGCCAGTTTTTATTGCACAAATATTGACAAACAGATTGATTGAAAGGCTTTCAGCGAAGTTGTTCGTTTTGCTTGTTGTTGCTTTTTATTCGTTTGTTGTTTGCTTGTTTGTTGTTTATTTGTTTGTTGCTGTTGCTGTTGTTGTCGCTGTCGCTGTCGTTGTCACATTCACTTAATTTGCTGCTAATGACCTGGCCAATAGACGATTTTGGTGCAATGCCTTGCTCAATTAACAATATGAATTTTTATTTTGACACTTGGCGACATATTAATTATGTATACGCCGCCCAACCGGACACAATACCAGACCAGTATCCTTACCCATGCCCATTCCAGGCAGCCTGCAACCGGTCGCAATATATTTTGGGATTTGGCTTAGTCTTGGCTATGATGACATAATAATCAAATTTAACCCCTTAAACCCAAGAGCGATTTCACATTTCGGCTTAAAACCTCCGCTTTGCTGGTTTTTTCAATATGTCTAATTGAGAATCAAAAACAAAATGGATTTTTTAAGCTTACAAAATTTTAGATGCTTAAATTATTTGTCACACTCATTTCTAGCTAACAAGTTAGGAAATAATTATTTTTGCAAAAATATCATATTAAAAAATATTACTAAAAATATATTAATATATTTAGATAAATCTTAAAATAAATAAAACTTAAATAATAAATAAATAATACCAAAATAATATTTTTTGCAAACTTGTGTAGGTCTTGAAAAATAACCGGTGATGGAATAATTTATATCCAAAACATGTTTTTATAAAAATTTTAATACTCATAAAGAAATGGCCGATTTTTTGGATTTGATGGAAAACATGAAAGAAGAAGAAGAGTTTACTATCGAAGATGGAGATCGTGATTTTTGTTACTTCCTGTGAATGCCTCTTGTCATTGGCTATTTCCATCATCTACGCCAAATGCTGAGCAGGATTTTATTCAAGCATTGCACCTTTTTGGCAGTTTTTATTGTGCGTTGATTGCAAATCAAACAAAAAACATTTAAAAAAAAAAAAAATTGTTTGCATCTCAAAAATTAAATTGTATATGGAAAGTGAGCATATGATTTTCTCAGAAAATCAGTTTTCTTAAAAAGAAAAAATACCAAGAAATTTCACAATTTATTAAGAGTTTTAGTAAACCATTTTCTATATAAAATAATTTTTAAAAATGGATAGTGACTATTTGACTTTTTTATGATCATTGTATACAAAATAATGTGTGCAGTTCAAAATCCGATCTACCCAAAAATGTACCTTTTTTAAAAATAGCCTTATTTCTTAACTGAAATCCAACGCACAAACTTAAAAAGAAAATTGGGCAACAGTGGGTTAATTGCATACAATAAAAATAACTAAAACTCAGTTTACTGAGATTGCAGGCCAATTGTCTTGGCCATAAAAATGCCTAACGAAATCTATATATGTACATAATTTAACGAAAAGTATTTATGTGCATGGATATAGTTATAGTTTTTTTAGACATATATGGTCGTATTGTAATTATATATTTTTAAATTGTTACATCATTGGCATAGAAAAGTGAAAAACCCGTTGTTCGTTTTCGTTTTGGTTTTTGCTTTAATTTCTCGAGCTGCTAATTTGTGCGGAAAACTTATCGGTTTCCAGCCAATTAACAAATAGACTGCTGACCAACTGCAAGTTTCGTTTCGGCCATTTATATTATGGCAAATATTGTTATGCAATGGAGTGGTCGAAAAATGAGTCTAAAACAATTTGTGTGGCTTACACATTTCATTCAATTTAATAGTCCTCCAGCTGTTACTTGAACTTGATACCAATTTAGCAGCTTTTGGTTTATTTGAAACTTTTCGGATTGCGTATCGATAGGTAAAGAGACAGACATATGTATGGTATTTACAAATCTATCCATCTGAATAGAGCACACTTACTCATTCCCTGAGGTCAATCTAAGAGATTAAACAGAGCTATAAATTTGAATGTAGGTTTTCGTATAATATGTGAAGTGAGCATTTTAGAAAGAAAGAAGCATTAAAATAAAATGTTCACTTTCGAAATGTTGCACATAATAATATACCCAAAAACAGGCAATTGCGGTGATTTATATAGACACCTGGTTGATCAAAACAAACATAGAAATTAATTAATGAATCTCTGTATTTATAAATAAGTGTTTCACGTTTAAAAAAGAATATGTTAATTGTTGTAGAAATAATAAAAAGTCCTTGAACTGAAGCCAGCGAAACACATATTTAAAACATATTGAATTTATTTTAATTAATTATTCGCTCGTTTTTATGTTTCTCGAATATTAACACTTATCGATATCCGATAGCAGGAGAATCGCCAAGTTTTGGGGGGCTGCACCAATTGAGTTTTATCTATCTTTTTATATACCTTGTTTAATTTAAACAGTTCCTTCAAATCGAATAAGAAACACTTATTTCTTAGTTGTGGTTTCTTGATTTGGGAATAAAAAGATGCGATTGGATTTTGACAGTTCAATTCAAAAAAGTTTCAATTCAATTTGTACTGTATAATTTAACTTTTAATATTATTATAATGTAATACGCCTTTTTCCATTACCAACTTGTTTCTCTAACTACAGAGATTAGGCAAACTATGTTAAAAAGTTAAAGTTTTGAACTTGGCTTTAAACGCAGAGTCAGCTTAATTCCATATAATCAGCACAGTTGAGTTGAGTTGTGAGTTTCATTGCCATTCACAGCTTTCTCTTTGTATAATATCGATAAATTCGATTTGTTAAATCAATTGTTTGCAATAAAAAACTTAATGATTGAATGCCATTTTGAGCCCGTCTCATTAGGCCTTCAGCATCGGCTCGTTAACACTTCCTGAATGAGTTGGATCAGCTATTAAATAAAGTGCGCCGCTGGCCAGAATGGCAACGCCAATCAAGCCAATTGCAATTGTGAATTTCACGACGCTGTCGGTGGCGCCGCAGCGTTGCACATTTAAATTGCCACAGTCAAAAACTGTCAATTCGAGTGGCTGTGGTGGAGGGGGTTATTTAAAGTGCCAACATATTTTGGCGTGGTAGGCAGCTCAATGTGTGATGGCTTTGTCAAGTGGCAAGTGGTAAAATCAAATGTTTTGTTCAGTTTGCTCTTCGAGTTTTATTTGCAGTATCGTTTTCAGTTTCGGCTGTTGGCCAAAAACCGAAGCTGAAAACGGTAACGGTTACGGTTACAGTTTCGGTTTGGAGGCTTTGAGGCAACCAGGAAGCAGCCACAGGCCTCATATTCCTTGTGGCATGTTGAACCTGCTTCCAATTGCTGATGCCGTTTGTTGTTGTTGTTGTTGTTTTTGTTTGTTGTCAGTTGTCTGCCGCCGTTGCGGCTCACCGTGAAAAGCCAGCAGACATAATCGCCTGCGTTTAACTGAGGCACAAGCTTCAATTACGCTTTTGACTTTGGCTCTGCCGTTTGCCGACATACCTATCCATCCTCCGTATTCCGCCTGTGGCTGTCTGCCCCTAACCCGACCCCCCTGCCACACCACAGTGGCTGGCACAGGTTTGGCGGCTTTTCACAACGTGGCTGGCTTGTATTCGAGGCGGTTCCCATCGCTCTCTGTGCGCCTCTTATTCAGCATTGTGTGAGCATATTTTCGAGAGTGTCTTGCTAATGTGATTGCCGTTGTGCGTTTACATTTGTTGCCGCTATTTGTTGTAGTATTGTTGTTATTATTGCTGTTGCTGTTGCCGTTTTGTTGTTGTTTTTACTGTTGTTATATGAGCCGTATTTTCACTATCAGTTTAATGCGCTACTTGGCAAATACTGCGGCTTATTGGCAACCAACTCGCTGATGTCAAATTTCATCTGTAAAATATGTTTACGAATCACAATAATCATATATATTATGAAATTGTAAATTTCTTGTATTTCACAGATTTTTGGGAAATTTATTCGATATTTATTATTCAGCTGCGAAAGATTAGCATTTTGTTAATTTAATTTATTTATTTATATTTTGCTTTCCCAGTGCTAAATATTTAACCTTCTTATTTAAGGTATTAAGTACAAATGAAAATGAGTTTAATTTTAGTGAACTATGTTTTTTTTCGCTAAAAATAAATCTTAAAAATATAAAAAAAAAACACTTAAGCTGGAGACTACGAAAAACATATTCAAATTATAAAAAGAGTTCACCAAACAATAAATGAAATGTGAAATAGATGACATAATAATAAGCAGATATTAAATATTAACGATTAGAACTTTAAGATTTGTTGCAATCCTTTTCTCTTTATTATACTTAATATTGGATATTTTTGGGTTTAATTTGATTTTTTTAATACACTAAAATATTTTCAAATTTTGAATCATTGAATTATTAAAGAACACTGAGAACTCTTATATATATTTATATTTATAGCTTATCAATCCATTTAGTTTGTCAGCTTGAAGCGGCTTAAAGAGTCGTTTTGGGGCGCAGCTGTTTGGATGTTTATGCCACGCTTTGCAGCATTTGCCGCAAACTTAGTCCCAGCGCTTGTTGACGCTCACTCTGCAAAAAAAAAAAATAAAATAAAATAAAAATAAAACCACCAAACTATGCTCCTCCAGTACAGCCATCCCCTTCTATTCCCCTCCCCAATACTCAGTCCACTGGTCAACTTATGCAGCCGGCGTGTGTTGATTATGTTTTTATTTTACTTACTTCCAACTTGGCAACTTCATCGTGTCATTACTTTTGTTGTTGTTATTACTGTTGTGGTTATTGTTGTTGTTGTCATTGTTGTTGCTGTTGTTGTCACTGTTGCTCTCTACCCGACTCGCTTACTCTCACTTGAGCTGCCTTTTGCTTTGTTGCACTCTCTTTTGCCTCTTAATTTAACATATCGAGTTGTGGCACGTTTCACTGTGGCACCAATTTTTTTCCTCTTTTTTTTTCTTTGATTTTCTGATATTTAAGCGCCAAGCAACGCGAGTTCCCATTGCAATTTCATTTCAACTTTAGACGCTGCTGGACCGCTGCAAAAATCGACGCGTTGCATTATTTATGCTAAACTAAATCGAGCATCAAAACAAAGGCAAATAAAAACAAAAAAAAATCAATTAAAGTTTCGCAAGCCACGTGTCAAAATGTGTTTACCCCATGGAGTAAGTGTTAATTAAAATTAAACAAGTAAAAACAACAATAAAAGTGCAATACAAAAAAGGTTACAAAATTATATTGTAATATAAAAAACTGTACAAAACAATACGAAATGGCATCCTGTTGTTTACTCGAGGCAATTAAAAACAATTTTTCCCCTGGCGCCTCCTCTGCCATTTATTTGCTAAGCTGCGAAGTTCGTGCAACGCGTTGGACCCACAAATTATGCAAATATTAAACAAACATTTATGAAAAAAAATAAATAATAAATGCATAAGCCACTCCAAAAAGCCGCTTAGAAAGTACTCCCAATACACGCACACCTGATTATAAAAACAAAACCACAAATCGAAACCAAAAGTAATTAACGATTAAAATTCGCTTTTGGCCAACAAATTCATTGTCTTCAATCGCGCGTGTAATTAATTAAATTTGTGTGCAGCCAGATCGAATAAAAATAATAAAATAAACGCAATATTTTGTAATTTAACTAGTACATTTTCAATTGAATTAAGAGCCCTCTCTCAATTGTGCAAATAATATGTAATTGGACTTTGGCTCAAGTGTGAATCAATAAAATATCTAATAAAACAATTAAAATTGATTCGATTTTTCTTTAATTTAAATTGCATTAATTTTGAACTCAATTTACTGATTTGAACTCACCCTTTGCATATTTAGCTTTAGCCACAACTTAATGAAGCAAAACAAGTAAGAAATAAGAAACTTTAAATTTCATTTCAATTGCGGGGAAATGGAACATTTTGCTTTACTGTTTAATCTATTAAGTTTATACTTCTAAGCTTAAATATATATGTCTGCCAAATTTAGAGGACATTCCCCCCTTACCAATACACCCAGTGTACATGCAGCGAGCTTCTGGTCTCAGTTGATTGGAAAATAAGAGCTCTTAAATATTTTAATTACAAGCATGGATAACATTTGGCTGGTAAATCAGAGAATTTCTTGAGGCAGCAGTTGCCTTGTCTATTCTTGCCACATGGCCGGGGGCAGCACAGCATGTTATTTAATAGGGAACGGAAATTGAAAAATGAGCAAAACATTTAAAAGCAATTTTCCAATTTTCAATTTCAATTTCATTTTGCTGTGTGCTCCACAACAAACTGCTAATTGAATACGCCTCGGTGCAAATCTAACAATAATATCACAACTGAAATGAATTGAGAACTAGACCAAAATCGATAACAATGGAAAAGTTCTTAGGCCAGCTCCCTTGCGAGTAATTTAAGAAAGTTCCCACTGTAATTACACTTGGATTTGGCCTTTAAGCTACCGCTGCCACGCCCCCCAACGCAAGCTGACAGGGCCAGATGCAATCAAAATCAGATTTGCTGTTGCCTAATATAGACATAAACATCAAAATGGCAACCGGCATTATGCTAATTATATTATTTTGTTTATAGACGCTAAAGTTCTATTTATTTTTTTCACATTTAGCCCAGACTAAAAGATGCAAAGAAAAAATCTCTGTTATGTTTTTACCCTCTAGACGGCAAAGACTCATATAGAGGGTAGCATCAGGTTAATGAGTGGCATGTACAGGTGTATGTATAAAACATGTCTTTTCTTTTGATCTTCAGCAAATCTATAGAAAATCTAATTAAAGCTATTAATGTATTTCTAAGATTTTCGCTTTGCTGCTTGTATATTTTAGTAGGAAATATTTCATAAGCAAAACTTTTAATTTATTTCTAATGTATTTTTAATTAAAAATTGATCTTTAAACGTTTTGGGGTGTTCTATTCCACACAGAAGTATATCGAATTTGCATGAATAATGCATAAATGAAAATTAAATTCATACTTATAGCAATAAAAGCTGGAAAAGAGACATATTAAAGATGTGGCTTTATTTTTTTTTTCTTACGTATTTTATTATTTACGAAAGCTTTAATTTAAAGATATGTGTTTCATACATGAAGCTTCAAGCATAAAAGTCTTATAAAGTTTCTGTGTAGCAGCATCAGTTTATAAACTTAAGTTACTGGGTAAGAGGCAACTGGCAATTCCAAGTCGACTTTTTCTATGTTTTCTCGTACGCTTTTTGACTTGTCTTTCTTTCTTTGTTTCTTGTTGCAGGCATTAAGTTTGCTGTTTATCACTTGCATGATGTTTGCCCTGACGAGCGGCCATCCATCAAACGAGAAGCTTAAGTAGGTGTAACGGCCATGCCTTTAACAACATGTCCACACACACACACATAACCATAACCCAGGGCCCATATCCGACCCATTTTCATTCACATCCGCATTCACATTCGCATTCACATTCACATTGGCATTCGCATTTGCAGGATTCGGATTCATGTGCCGGTGAAGCATCACACGCATGTGCACACCAAGACGGTGATAAAGAAGGTGCCGCTGCCCATTCCGGTGCCGGTCAAAGAGCACAAGGAGCACAAGGAACCGAAGAAGCATCATCGCAGCAGCCACAATCATCATTATCGCGAACAGGACGAACTCGATGATGATTTCGAGGGTTACGAGTATCCTGTCAAATCCAGACGACGCACGCGGCATCCTTTTGTCTAATAATGACAGTGGGCGTGACAGCAATCTGGGCGTGTCAAACACACACACACACACACATATCAAGCAAATATAAACCAAAATAATGATCGTATGAATGACAGATTCACAAAAACCTGGGTGTGATTTGTCAATGTTTAAACAATAAGCGAAACCTTTCTGTGCAATACGCAATGAGCTAAAAGCAAATAAACAAATACATAATTTAAGCATAATTTAATATCGCCTTGTCGCTTTCTCAATCTCATTAGTCTGAACCCAACTCAACACTCCACTCACGTTGTCTTTAAACTCGAATCAGAATGTGGCTTTAATTAAGACATTCTTCAAACGTTGGCAATCTGGCATGGTTGGATATTAAAATTAAAGCAAACATTGACATGCATAATAAACTGAATGATCATTGTCTGAGCATATTTTGGATTATGGGCGGAAAACTGACGCCAAGAAGGAAGTGTCAATTTTGTTATATTGTCGGATGTGCTTTCAAACAATTTTTGCATATCTATCACAGAATCGAATTGTGACATTAAATATGACCAGATATTATATAGAAAAAAAATCTACCTAAAATAAAAATCGCCCTAAATGAACATCGCTTTGAAGACTACATAAAAATAGTTTATAAATATACAAATAAAATTTCTCAATTTTATAAAGGTTTTCTTTACATTTTACAGAATATTTCTAAATTTCTAAAATTATATCTACAAACGATATAGAATATGTATATATGTGAAATTTTATTATACCAATGTTTAATAATAACTTAAGTAATACTAACTGTAATTTTGGAGTTGTGTGTTAATTTTTTTTACACTAAAAAACATCCTGGAAAGCGGGCATATTTTTTTCAAATTTTTAAAAATGTACCTGGAATTAAAAATGGAAAACCCGTGATTTTGAGAACGACACAATCTTCTGTTTTTGAAATATACTTTCTGAATAATAAGTTACCCTTGGCAAATTTCTAAAATTATGCCGATTTTTTTAAGTATATACAAAAATTATTAAACGAAATGTTTTTTTTTTGAAAACGGCGGCCAAAATTGCATGGGTAATAATAATTTAATTTTGTTGGAATTGTCCTGAAACTCATTTTCGGAGCTTTACTTATTGTAGAGAGTTTACACGACTGACAACAAAACACTTACTTCTAGTAAGGTATAATAAAAACCATTTGAGACAATTTGGCGAGCACAAAAAGCGAAAGTCAGCCATTGAAGCAAAAACTAAGCTGCCCCTTATTGCAAGTAAAGAGACTTGTTGATTATGCCACATGCCAGAAATTTGAAAATTGCAAATCTTGCGAATATTTGCGAAGGCTCCAAAAATTGAAATTAACTTGCAGCAGTTTGGGAATAAGCAAAAGTGTGCTCATAAATAAATAAGTAACTAAACGCGAATAAGACGAAGATGAAGATTAAAAAGAAGAAGAAGAAGAAGAAGAAGAAGAAGCAGATGCAAAAGAAAATCAGCAGCAAATCCAGTCGAAGAAATACCGACTAAGACAATCTCAAAATAATGATGTGCGCTTCTGCCCCTTTCGACGAATGCGGCTTAACACGGTCGCTGAGACAGCGGCAACAGCATCTCGGCAGCTTATGGCCATATAAAATATGCATGCCTCAGGTACTGCCGCATACCCATAACATAACATATCAACAACAACAACAACAGCAACAACAGCAACAGCAACAACATTCAAATCAACAACAAGCACTTGGGGTTGGGCGCAACGGATGGGGTGCTCTGTCAGCACGTGCTGCCCGACTAGTAAACAGAAATGTTAACAAAAAGACAGCAACAACAATTACAATAATAACAACAACAACAACAACAACAAGAACAAAATGTAAACAAGTTGGCAACGCACATTGCCACAGCTCAAGGCATAAATGATGTGGCAGCTGTTCAGCTGAGGGGCACAGCTCATTCGGGCAGCAGCAGCAGCAGCAGCAACAGACACTTGAGTGTAGCCCTTAGACTGGCAGACTCGCCACTCGATAAAATCACACTCAAGCCGTGCCACTCAATTTGAGTTGGCCTGGCCACCTGATCGAATCTGCCTGCCACAACCCAATCGCATTATTCCTTGTGTGCCGCATAATTAGTATGACGTCAGATAAGCACATCAATTTGCATCTACAAATGGAAGAGCTCCAAACTTCAATAACAGCTTGCCCCAAATATAGCTCAAATATAAACTAATTATAAACCGACTTGAGTAGGCTATAAATAAATTAGTATTGAAGTATAAATTTATGCTTTTCATAAAATTCATTTGTCAATTGCAAGTTTATATTTCTAAAAATCAGGGTCTTCATTTTTCTAATTATATTTGTTCAATATTTCGGAAAAGTTTTCTTAATTTGTGTGATTACAAAGACTTCAAAACTCCAGCGTATAATTTATATAGAACCACAAATTACTTAAATTAGTTTTTTTGTTATTAATATTATACCACATTAGTATTATAAGATTCCAAACATTTTCGATTGTTTTGATTTTATATACTTTACTATAATTTGCAAAACTTACTTAGTTTTTTGGTTATTCTAAATATCGACCCTTTTCCGGCAGGTTAAGCTCTAAAATAGCAATCGAGAAATCATATTTTCATTACTTGTTGCTAGCTTTTAAAAAGATTTGCTACTTTTTGTAGCATTGCTAGAAATACATATCTTAATAATTGAATCGATTTTTAAGAAAATAGACGAAACAGACATAATTTTAAATTAAAAAACATATTATTTTATCGTTAATTTTTTTAACTAGGCGTATTTTTCTAATTTTTTTTTTGAATAATTCAATTTTTTGCTAGCGTTTTTGATAACTGGCAAAGTTTTTTTGTTCTAACTGTTGTGTTTGGAAATTAATATGGGAACTGTTGCGATAGTTTTAATTTAATAATTTGGCATATTTATTTTATTCATTAAAGTTAACTTGCTTTCTCCCTACTGTAAATTGATTTAAAAACACAGCTTCGCAACTAAGTAGCATTTCTAATTTTTGAAACCCTTTGAGTTCACTTTACAGAAGATAAGCTAGGTTGTATCAAAGATGCTTCTTGCATATCTTTGTGATTACCTTCATTCATTTTGTATGACCCTAAGTTTTACTGACCCTATTTCTTCGAGTAGCTGAGATTGGCAACATCATGAAGACATGCGGAAAGAGACATATTGTCGTCAAAGTAGCTTATAACTTTTCAGTTCCTCCTTCGGCATTATTCAACTCCAATTTATACTTGAAAAATTTGAATAGTTGCATACTGTCAGGCGTTTCCTAATTGTATAATTTATGTGTTTCTCTCAAGCTGTGTTTTTAGTTTAATTTCAATTTAAATAATTGGATTTTTTTTTTTAATATTTCTTATTATTTTAAATTTGCTAATTTTATGTGATTTTAGTTTAATTTCATTTTAAATAATTGGATTTTTTTTTAAATATTTCTTATTATTTTAAATTTGCTAATTTTATGTGGTTTTAGTTTAATTTCAATTTAAATAATTGGATTTTTTTTTAAATATTTCTTATTATTTTAAATTTGTTAATTTTATGTGATTTTAGTTTAATTTCAATTTAAATAATTGGCTTTTTTTTAAATATTTCTTATTATTTTAAATTTGCTAATTTTATGTGATTTTAGTTTAATTTAAATTTAAATTTTTGGATTTTTTTTTACAAATATTTCTTAATATTTTAAATTTGTTAATTTTATGTGATTTTAGTTTAATTTCAATTTAAATAATTGGTTTTTTTTTAAAAATATTTCTTATTATTTTAAATTTTCTAATTTTATGTGATTTTAGTTTAATTTCAATTTAAATAATTGGATTTTTTTTAAATATTTCTTATTATTTTAAATTTGCTAATTTTATGTGATTTTAGTTTAATTTCAATTTAATAATTGGATTTTTTTTTTAAATATTTCTTATTATTTTAAATTTGCTAATTATATGTGATTTTAGTTTAATTTCAATTTAAATAATTGGATTTTTTTTTTAAATTTGCTAATTATATGATTTATGCTTTTAGTTTAATTTTGAGTGAGATACTCATATGAACAAAAATGTGCATAACATCTATGCAACTCTCTCATTTTGTCTGGTATTTGTCTGCCTGTGCAATCCGGCATCGAGGTGTCAAACTCATATATTTGCTTGTCGCTTGTTGTAGTTTGTTGTTGCTGTTGTATTTGCGGCTGTTGTTTAGTTTGGCGCGTTTATTTGATTAGGAACGCCTAAGCGAAGTACGTGACTGTGTTAATTTGCACCACACACACACCCATTCACACACTCACACTCACACGCACACAAATAGGGAAAAAGCCACTCACAGTCGAGTGTGTAGTTTTGTAAGAGAGTAGTCAAATAAATCGCTGGCATGTCCTAAGTACATTTAGTTGAATACAGAAATGTGCACAGCACGCATAACAATGAAAACAACGGGGGGTGTGGGGCATTAACTACTGACGACTTCCTATTGTTTGCTTATAAGTAGGCCGGATATTCAAATACAAAGTTATGTATCTGTAGCACTTAATACAATAGCATATTAGCTAAGAGCTGATCTTGGTTGTTCTCAAACACTAAGTTGCACGCTTGAACATTTTCAAGGATATAGGTTCAGCCATTAAGCTGTCTTTGAGTATAAATATTTAATATTTATATAACTTAAATTATTTAAGTTTAATTAAAATTATAAGTTAACATCTGCTTGGTTACCATTTAATAATTGATATTGCAGAAGGAATCAATTGAATATTTCTCAGTTTTAAAATATTCTTTAAATTGAGTTAAAATGTTTAAAGTAAATTTAATTAAAAATTAAACATTTTCATAAGTATTTTTTGTTGTTTTTTTCTCTAGATGGGAATTAAGAAGGTATCCTTGAATACTTCCTACTTTTAGTCTTGATTTATTCTTTATTATTCAATTATTAAAAATTAAAATTAATACATTTCTACATTTCTCTAGCTAAGATTTGAGCAGGAATATTTCTCACTTTTATATTGTATTTTTATGGAAATGAAAGAAATTAATAAATTAATAAACGCACATAATTAATTTCTGACTTTATCTCTAGAATATCGCAAAACGTGATTACCATAAATGTTTGCTTTTGTGAAATTTTGGAGAGCTTATGTTGGGATAATTGGGATTTGTTGGTTTTTAAACTGCAATTTGCATTATAACAAGGGCATGCAAATTTTGTTGGTCAAAACTTTGTGCCGTAAATCGGGAAACCTGCTTTGAGCCTTGACAAACAGACAAATACGAGTAGATGCGACCCCATTATAAACAAAACATTTTCTGCTTTGGCTGGACAAAATGCCAATTTATGTCTCGCTGCCAGCATGAATATATACATATACATATATATATATATATATATATATATACATTTATATGTCAATATGTGTTCCCAGTCTTTGTGTTTGCCTTGGTGTCTGCAGTTTTGAAATATAAACAGAATAGTAGTCAAACACGAATTTGCTGACTCTGATGCAAATATTTATGTAGGTACATAAAAATAAGGGAAATACCAACAAAAGAAATGCACAAAATGTGCCTCAATAAACAGAGAGATTCTTAAATATTTAATATGGTATATATTAGTGTTTATAGAGAGAAACCTGATCCCTCATACAAATGAATTATGACTGTTTTTACTACATTCATATTTTTATGGGCTAGTGACCAGGGATTCTGGATCTGGTTGCTCGGAGCCAAAGAATCAATAAGCGGGTTGGCACTCGTTTTTGGCCGGGGTTTTCTTCTTTTTTTTATTATTTGCCATTTTGGTTTTATGGTCGCCTGCTGCTGCCACGCCCCATTGGAGGATTTTTATAGCTGAGTGGGCGTCGAGCCCTGGCAACACTTCTCGCTTAGCCCGTAATGCATTGTGTCTAATACCCAATTAATTTGGGATTTGCAGTTAATGAGTCCCGTAAGCGAGTTGGCAGGCCCGTTCTCACAAATGTTCGTGTGGGCAGTTAGAAAGCGGACTTAATTAGCGCCAGCCAAAGGCACCCGACACTGATATATAGCCATAAAAATACCACCAAATAGACAATATATTCCACACACAGACACAACTGCACTTGTACAGCTAACTACTAACAACAAAAATAAAAAAATAAAAATTAAATTCCACAGTTGCTGCGCGTAGAACTCAATTAAATTTGGATTACAACAAATTTTGTAAGCGAATTTTTATTTGGCTTACAATTTTTGATAACATATCCTGGGATTTTCTAAAAAACATGGTCGGTTATAAAATATGTATATAATAAAACATGGATATAAAATATGTATGCTGGCTAACAGAATTTGGAAATAAAAAACGATTTCATAATAATGGCAATGTTTTGATGCATCATTTTATACGCTGACTTCAAATCAACAACACAGTTGACTTAGCCATGTCCATCTGTCTGTTTGTCTGCCTGTCTGTCAGAGACTGTAAGAGCTACACACAAATGTTTAATATAAGTTGGATCAAGTTTATTAAATTGACTAGATTTTCTCGATTTTGGATAGCAAAGAAAGCCAAATTTTGATGGAATTGTTCTCCAATTGATTCAAAATATATCTTGACATATAACTGATCAACAATAAGATCGGATAAGAAACACTCAAGTTATATCTAATTATAATAATCACGATGATCCAGCGTATATATTTACATATATATATATATATATATATGGGTGTATTCTGCAGCAGATCGATTTCGGAACCCGTATTTTAATAGATTCAATGTATATAGCATCTGGACTTAGGGTATTCCCTAGCCGAAGTACCTTGACTAGGTGATATTTACCTGCTTTGATTTGATGTTATTTATTACAAAAATACAATTTTATTATAATGGTATGTCGAAATTCACAGATGTTAATCGAATAGTGCATATTATATTTATAATAAGTCAGAATTTTAGATTCAGTTTATGCCTTTTGGGGTCCAATATTATTAGTCAGTCTTGGCCCTAATTGTTGTCGATTATTTAACTTGTTTCTTATGTTTTCATATTTCTATATCCATGACTTGAACAAAAGGATGTACTAGGGTCCTTAAGAAGAATTCTCAATAGTCACATTTTCAATTATATTATGCGATCTTTATGAAATTTGTTTTTGCTATCGATATTTATCGATATTCGAGAAACGTATGCAAACTTGAACTGCGCGTGGTATGTGAGAATATATATACCAAATTTTAAGTCTGTTGTGGATTTAATTACCTGCTTGGAGTTAAGTTAGAAGTTGCGTAAAGTTAGTTCCCACAACAATTTATAACAAACTACAACACACACAATAATCATTAACGGCTAATGTTTTTTGCGAGTACTGTGAACTATTAGCGTTAATTTATATCGAGTTTAAATTGAGGTAGTTTTCGTGATTTGTTCAATTTAACATAATAATTAGCATAATGATTAATGGAGCAATTTATATCTACCTGGGGGCGACAAACTAATCTAAAATGAACACATATTTATAAAAAGCTTAATTGATATATTTAAATCAGAAATTATACAAACATTGATTGGCAAAATAACTAAATGCAAATTGTGAGTACCGATCTATGTTTGTGGGCTATCTTAAATCGAATATTAATATAAAAATGGCCTTCAAAAGTCTTCAAAACTGGAAATATAAGTGCTCATATACCCTGTGCAGATGAATTTTATTTATCCGTTGAGGGTATTTGCATATAAAATTATAATTTTAAAGGCAGAGTCTTCCAATTGATTTATAATTTACAATGACATAATAATAATAATAATAAGAAACACCCACACATATATTTGTATATATAGCACTTCTACTAAAACTATAAAATATATTTAACAGCTGAGTTCAGGGTATATCATAGTCACTCACTCGAACACAGTTTTCTTAATTGTTTTTTTCTTTAACCTGTATATTTTATAGCATGGTTGATTCCTTTTCCATACTATTAACTTAAATTGAATCTCATTTTATATTGCTCCCATTAATATCGGCGGAAGATTAACGTAGTTCTCCATATCAGTTGTGATACTTTGGTACAAAAATAAGTGAAATGCTGGCAACTATGTAAATATTGCGTGCAATTAAATTAAAATTACAAATATTAGTAATTTGCAACTACGATTTATATTTGAGTATTTTTTGAGAATTTCCCAAAATATCGTTCCGTAGCGGAAACAATTTATTTTAGCTATATTTAAAGTGACATTGGATTATTTCGAGTTGCGTAGGTCCCTGTGAAGACCCTCTCCGATCATGGAAGATCACTTGACTTGTTATATATCCATATAAAATGCCTTAATTATGTTTGTTTAGCGGTGCGTTTGCTACTGCCAAAAGGAGAACACAGACTCATTTCAGCTTTAAAAAGCATGGCACATTCTGAACGAATGTCGGACTGGGAAAACATTTAATTTTTGTGGCATTTTACACAGCCTGGAAATCACTGCACTTTAAACATAAATTCTTATAACAAATCGATATTTATAAATATATATTTATATTTAGAAGTCCTCATCTTAGTAGCTTGAAAAGGTGTGGCGATTTTTGGTGGCCTGGACATTTTCTTACTAATCTTGCATGGAATTTCCTAGTAATCCTAGTTAAAATTCGGTAAGTGTACCTCAAAAACCTCTATGGAGTAGGGACAGTGGGACGGGCGGAGGAGGGCATGGCCTAGAGGGACGTTGCCAACAAAATACTAACCGAATACGGGGACTCTTTTATCGGGGTGCGATTAATGACTTTATCGATTTAACACTGTTATAATATTCTAGCTCCACGAACTGACAGACTGACAGGCAGACAGACAGCATTTACAACCAATATACTCTTCTACCTTTGGAAGCAGTGTATTAGAATTTGGTAATAAGTTGTAAATTGTGCAGCATATCCAAATAAACTCAGCTTATTGTGCGGCAAATGGGAAAATCCATATATTTTTCCAAGAAAATTGATAGAAATTGGGAAATGCGAACTAAAAGCTAAAAGCGCAGTGATTATGTGCATTGATTTGATTGTTTGGCAAAGTTCAAAGTTAGAATTTTGTGTACACAATTTCATTTACTTTGGGCAACCATTCAGTGTGGAGTCATCAAGATAAACCCTTTTATTTCTCTGCTTTCCCGGACCAAAAGCCCCCTTTATTTATATGATTTCCCATCAAATGAAATCCACATACAACAACAAAAACAACAACAACAACAAGAAGCACGAGCACGTGCAAATAATATCCATCAGTCGTATGGCCGCAGATTTGTGTGGAGCACCGCGCCCAACCGAATAACAGAAAAACAACATTTGTGCAAATTTCGGTTCCATTCATTGAATCAGCGACTGGTGGCAAATAGAAGTGGCGGCAATCAGTCCCAAGGCAAAAAAAAAAAAGACACCAAGAAAAAAAACAAAGATAATAATGTGTGAGTATCTCTTACAACTAACTAACGGTCATGTAAATACATAAGCGTGGGGTGTGTGTGTGTGTGTGTGTGTGTGTTAGGCAACGCATGCCGTGAACTGTTGCGCGAAGCAAGCGCCGTTAATGAACTTAAGCTCAGACATAGAGAAACCCCCAAAACTACACACACATAGATAGCAAAGGCGCGGCATACACACACACGCACACACACACACACGCAAACACGCACACACACACACACACACACGCACGCACATGCACTCTCGCACAGAGAAGAGGCAGTGACCTACCAACCTACTCAAGCTATTTGACATGCCATGCACGAAAACTGAAACCAAGGCAAACAAAAAAAAAAACGCACGGCGTTTCAAACACTCACACACACAAACACATACACACACACACACACACACACACACACACATACACGCACACTTCAAAACGGCAACAGTTTGCGCGAGCGCCAAACAACAAGAACAAGTGAGAGTCATACTAAATGGTTTGAGCACAAATTCACAACGAACCGCAACATGTTGGCAGCGCACAAAACTGATGACGTATACGAGTCAGCATGTGGCCAGAGCGCACGGCTTGTGCCCAACCAACAATAAAGGCGACTCCACTCACACCAGCGCAACAGCGCACACGTTGAGTGCGACGGTGTTTGAGCGCAAACGTCAAGTATTGGCGGCATCTTTTGTAGCAAATTTTTCGCACAAGTATCGCAGACGACGCTGTTCTGTTCACACGTTCGGCAAACGCTGCTGCCGCTATCGTTGCCGCTGCTGTTTGTCGTCAGTTACACTTATTTACTACGCATTCGTATTCGGCGTGTGTGATAAAAAAAAAAAAAGAGAAAAGTATTTTCAACTTGAATCTGTTGGCACGCGCCTAAAACCAACAACAAATTGAGTAATAATTGCGAGTGCAAATGCAAATTCGGGTTTCATTGTCCGATGTGTGTGTATTTGTCTATATGTGTGAGTGCGCAAAGAATCGCTGATTAAAAGCTTAAATTGGCTTTAGCAAAGCGTACAATCAACAACAACAACAACAACAACAACCACAACCAAAAAAACAAACAACTCAAGCATCAGAAACAACACCAATTACAACAACAACAACAAAAGAAAGAAAATAAATAACCGGCGCAAAGACGCTTAAACAACAAATAAAAGATTTAAAAAAAAAAACACACAAGAAATACAAGAAAATAAATAATAATTAAGCTGATATTGCAAGCAGCTCAGCAGAAAGGTGCGACAATTTCAATTTTGTTTATCCCCCACATTGTTTAACATAAGCTTTTATTTAAATTTAATTGACTTTATTACAAATTCTGTGTTAATCGAACTGCAAACACTGCACAAATATATTTAGTAATATGTATATTGTAAAATTGAATTGCAAATTATTTGCGTGAACAAGATTTCGAAATTAAATGCTTCTCTCATTGGTGGCGGAAATTATCGTCTGATTTTCTACATTGGATATACCTATATATAAATACAAATATATATATAAATCTGTACACATTTCACTGCCCTGCCCCAGACATCTGTAGACATTTGCAGCACTGGCAAACATAAATTGAGTCCCAAGAATATTTCAATTCTCTGATTTTTCAATCCGTGAACTTTTTCGTTGATTGCTTTCATTAATTTAAAAACCAGCAGCAAAACAATAAAAAACTTCTGCCAAATTTGTATATTCAAATTTCATTCGCGCATTGTAAATAATATTTTATTTGAAATTGAAAATGAATAACATATTCGATTTCATTTGAATGCATATCTAAGCTGTCATCTATTGACGTTTTAATGGCTTCATTAAAATAAACACTTGCATATTTAAATTCTTAGAATAGATGAAAATCGAATGTAGCACTAAATAATTAAATTGAATAAACACAACGTGACATTTCGATAAGGAAAAAAACAATTATTGGGTTGAAAATGAGATACCCTAAAAAATATATCTATTTCACCAACTATTCAGTTGATCATTTAGATATATACATTTGATATGAATATAGTATTTTTTGTGGGAAAATTAAGGGAATGGGCAAAATGCAAATGTTTTTCTGTGCTGTAGTGTATTCCATAGGCGAGCAATAAAGAAACAGATTCTTATCTATAGCTGTGTATAACAGCTGTATTTGCCCACATACAGATACATATATTCATACAAATATACATTTTATTTAAATCCATCTCAGTTGTTTTGGCGGCTCATTGAAGGCGACTGCAGCGTGGCTAAAAAACGTGTGTTTAATCCAGCAACAACAATAATAATATTGAGTAAATAGCGAATGAAAGATGTATAACAGAAACGAATTCATTTAAAAAGAGCCCCACTAAGAATTCACAACTTGCTGCCAAGCACACAAACACACACACACACACACGCATACATACATATATAAATAGCAAAGACAAAGCACGCCAGACAAATGGACAAGTTCACTAATTTAACCGAAAAATGCTTTAGCGCCAGCTGATTGACCGTCAAAAAGCGTGTGCGGAAGAATACATAGTGTACACGGAGTGCGGGGGACGCTTTTGCAATTTCCAGTTCCATTTCCAACTGTGCTACGTGCTGGGCTCTCAAGCCGAAACATGCCACCCATTCTCCTTCACAAAAAACACGCCCTAGAACACCCACGGTGCATATCACTCAGCACCGGCTGCTGACAAACCAATTTACTGTGAACACTAAAACTACGTCAAAAATATATATAATATATAGATATATATATATATATATATATGTATGTGAGATGCATGCATTAGCCACAGTGCGATTTGCGCTGTGACAATCCAAGTTTCGAAAACACATCCGACATTCAACTGACTCTGAGAAACTGAAGTTTGTGTTCCAATTCACAAAGCAATTCAAATCGATTATAAGCAAATCGCTTATACCAAGCACTATTTTAAAGCTGAAATGACCTCGATCATGAATCCGCTCGCTATAAATGTAAATGTAAATATTATATATATATACATATATATATATGTCCGATAAAATGTTCAAAAGTATTCAACATTTTTAGGTATTTCATTTTGATAAAAATTTTGTTTATCTGAAGAGAAACAGAGAAATTGTACACATTTTTCCAATTTTGCTCCGAATAGAAATTGTCTTTCTATTCTCACACAGAGAAAGAGTGTAAAAACTATAATATAAATATTTTGATCAATTTCTAACAAATCAGCCCATTATATTTAAAATAAAAAGCGTTTGCATTTTGGGCAACGAGTCCGACTACAACTGCATAATACAGAAGATTGCAATGATCAAAGCATGCAAAATGGTCCCAATTTTCAACATTTATATATTTTTTTAAAAAAATACAGTTAGAAATTTTAAATACAATAGATTAATACCTAAGAAAATAGTGACTTACGAATATTTAAAATGAAAAGAGTTTTCAGAATTTTCACGCTATTTACAAGACTCTATTTTATATAAAATATTAACACATCATTTTTCTTTTAACTGAAAACTATAATAAAATTTCATACTTTATCTGAATATCTATCAAATTTTTAAAATGCAACTATTTTTATTTGATTTTCAATGAAATTAAATAAAGAATAAACAAATGTTAGCAGAGCGATAAACGGGAAATTGTATTTTAAATTGTATTTTAAATGTAAATTTTAAATGTAAACTAAACTAGGACTCGGATTTAGTTCACAGAATTAATATAGGTGTAGGTGTAGACTAATTGTCTGTTTCTAAGAATTTACATTCACACATATTTACATTTGGAGAAGAAGAATTAACCAAAAGCCAATTAAGATTTTGTAAACGCTTCTGGGATGGGATTCAATTAGCCCCAACTACTACTTGGTAGAAACACAAATGCAAATTTTGTAGACTTGAACTCATAGCTGTTTTAAAGAGCAGCAGCAGCAACAATGGCAACCACAACAACAACAATGCCAACAAACATGACCAAAATTTAAAGCCACCTGATAAATAGGCATACTCGAAAGATAAGCGACAAATTTGGTACGTGCCTGAAATTCTATAGCCCCAATGTGTTCTGGAGATGACAAGTGGGGGATTAAAACAGTTTTTAGTACAGTCGCTAGATGGATGAGGGGCATGGGGAGGCAATCAGATATAGTTGATAACAACGTGTGCACAAAATTGGCATTTCTAAATCAATTACAACAAGCAAAAAAAAAAAAAGAAAAAAATCAGTTTTTGTTTTGTGTTATTTTGTGTTGAAATTGGAATTGAAATTGGAAATTGGGGATATGTTAAACACCTTGCAATGGTTCCAGCTGTTTTCTGATGGCCACTTTGTCTGTCGGAGCTGTTCGATTGAGTTTTTATTTTTGTTCATCTTGTACTTCTTGTGGCTTCTGTTTTATTCAGTTTGGCCGAGTGGCAAACAGTTGCCAATGCCACAACACCGTTTCCATAAATTACTCACAGCAGGCGTTTCTCGTCTACAGGCTGTTGTACAGTAATCCCTCCGCATCGCAAACTTTGGAACGACAATTGTCAGTTGTCATTACTAAATGAAATGCAGCCAGAGTGCTTATAGATTTTGTTGACCTGACAACTAGAATATCAGCTGTCGCATAAGCTCCGAATTTCTCAACGCAAACTTTGCAAAACATTTTCAATTATCCTGCAACTAGTTGGGGTAAATACGCTCGCAGCTAAGTTGAAGCTTATCTTTCGAACACTACGGAGAGGTTATTAAACGATAGCTTTACTTTGAAATGTGCTTAGCTTTGTTCAAGTTTCGACTGAAAATCTAATTTTGGCTGGTTTGCGATGAGCAAGCAGCGAAAAAGTTGTTTAACCTTGAATCAAGTTCAGCTTCATAATGCATAATTAGAATTATTTACATATCGTTTGGATATTTAAGCTTTCAATAAGCCACTTAATTGAATAAATAACGCATTATTTACATTTCATTTTAATTTTTAAGCTTCCAATAAGCCACTTAACTGAATATTGTCAAATAAACCAGAAAGAACGATTATCTTAGGCACATCGAAGACTAAATACTCTTATAAATCGGACTTAATGTTGTTGTTGCTTGCAGTTCGAATTAAAAGTTATTAAAAAAAATTGAAAAAAAATATATATATTTCGCTTTAAAAAAAATTACTTATTTCAAATTCAGGGAGCTCTGCGCATATAAGACTAAAAAATTAGTACAGATAGTCAGACGAACATGGCTATATTGACTTGGTTCATCATACTGCTTCAAAAATAATAATACTCTAAAAAAGGGCATCAGAAATTATTGAGTTCTAAATTGGGGATCGGTTCAAAAGTGGCCCGACATCACATAAGAAAAAAACTGGAAAATAATTTGCATTTGAATTCACAATTTGCAAAATGTATTCAACCGGTCTAATTGACATCAAAAGCTATTCGGCTTCCAGACTCAATAAATTAAATCACACAAAATTAATTAAATTTAAATGAACAACAAGACAAACCACATCTTAAATCGTCTTGACTGTGAGCCAGCTTATTAAATAAAAAAAACGCTTGACGTAGAGGCTCTTAAATATATTCTATATATACCATAAAACGCAAACATTTCCATTTGATATGAAGAACTGAGACGACTTATTACACAACTATTGTTTCTCCAGCTACAGTTCAATTAAATTATCTCAATAAGACAATAATTTCTAATTGACAACAAAATGCTGAGGGTTGTCCATGCAAGCAGTGGGAATATGCAAGGCAATTGATTTATGTGTGGGATGTTATTATAACTATTAAATTTTTCTTATACAACCGACCCCAGTATTCATTCATAAATCGAGCATTTTTCTGAAGGTTTTATTTATGCCTAGGGGATGCTTATACATGCTCATAATTTAATTTAAATACTCTCAGATGCATTATATACTTTATTTTATTCACTTTTAATAATAAATATTTATATGAATTAATTTGTAGCTTTAAATTTAAAATTTTTGGAAACTTTCAATGAGATTTTTAAGAACACATTCAATAAATAACAAATAAATAAAGTACGCAAAACGTTTTAGTATGCCATAATAACAGTTATATAAATATGTGAATTTTATTGTGCTCGGAAACTAAATTAAAAAAAAAACGTTTATTTATTTTCAGTACTTTATTAACACGACTCTAAATTTTACAGAGTAACTCTACAAGTTAAGCAGACTAATAGGAAACGAAAATTCTTTCTAACTTAACTTAAAATGAACTCCCATTTTCAATAGATTTAAATATTTAGAACAATTTAAAAGGCATCAAATCAATGAGCCAAAGAAAAATGAATTTAAAGGCATAGCAAAAAATATAAAAAATAAATAATATATACATAAATTATTAAACCACGAGCAAATTAAGCAGCATAAACCAAAAACCAAATTTCGACTCTTGGAATAAAATCACACACACACAACACACACACAACACACACACAAATTCGCGCACAAATTGAGTGTGAAATTTTACGCGCCATTTAGCAGAAGGCTGCCTCAAGCCATATGTTTGATGGCGTATTTTTCAAGTGAAATATGCCCTAATGTTAAAAAAATGAAGAACGCTGAATTCGCACTTAACCGACTGTGTAATACTCTGACCCCAAGACAACAACTCCTAAAAATATGTGAAAATAACATTGTTTTGGAGATAAACGTTACTAGCAATCTACCTTCTAAGTAAGCTTAAAAGTATCCAAATCTATTGGTTTGATCGATTTACACTTTGAGATATATTGATGCTTTATGGACTTGCCAGTTCCGTAGTAGTCGCCTTACTATAATCTTAAAACTTATTCCAATACTCAAGTGGAAAATTATATATTTAAATTGAAAGTTATTCGTTTCATACGAACGAATGGGCGAATGGACATTTCACAAAATCAAAATACTCTTTTCTCTTCGGTATAATAGACACATATTATAGAAAAGGACGAAAAAATTATGAATAATGCAGAATTCAGAGCTTGTGATTGGCTAATATATACATAATATAAAAATGAGAAAATGATGAAGTTGAGCGACTAGCGGATACCCAATAATAAAATTAAATTGAATATAGAAGTAAATTTGGGTTTCCTTTTGCAGTTTAGTAGCCAGCCAGCTACAAAGATTGTTTTCAACTCTGTCCTCTTTCATTCTATTTAATCTTCTTTGGGTATCTACAGCCAAAAGCAGGGTATTATAATTCTTAGAGCCAAAATAGATTCCATGGATAAAATTGTATACTTGTATATTTGCATACTTGTTTTACTATTAAATATTTCAAAGTATTCTTCAATTAAACAAAACATAAAAAACTTTCGAGAGTTGCAGAGTTCAAATATTATATTTGTATACCCAATTTATTTCTAAATATTTTATTTTAAACAATTTGCGTATCAACGTATTCGGGAATTAAAAAAAAATGATTTACTCAAACGCAGAAACAATCTAAAGCCGAAAGAAACTTATATCAAACAGCGAATTGACTTTGCTAAATATTATTTTTCAAGCAATTAAATGTGATCAATATTTTAACTCCTATTTCTCCCATTTGAAATGAGTTACAGGATAAGATTAGGAATTACAGGCACTGCACACAAAGCATTTAATGGCGCTGTCAATTATACAAAAATATACTTATGAGTAAGTACATAACTAAGCAGGCAACATGGAGCGAAACTGGCACAGGAGTGAAATAGACTTGCCGCCTTTTGTGTGCGGCGACTTATAAGCAATGCAGCACACACACACACAAATACACACACACACACAAATACACACACACACATACACATTTGGGACCTAGGCAGACCCTCACATATGAAGGCATTATAATGACGATTCCTTTCTTCTTTTTAACCCATTTCATTTGTGGCCTTTTTTTGTATTGTGTAAGACGCTTAACCAACTGGCGACTTGGAGCGGTGCTAAGCCTCTGGCGCTTATTTTAGCAAAGTGTAGGAATGAGAAGAGCTAAAAGAGAGTCCTTTTAATTGTTGTTGTTGTCGCCGTTGGTAACAGGATGTGTGCCATGCACCCAAGTGTACAAAATGGCGTCTGAGCCAAAGTATAACATGAAGCAACTTGAAATTTTTCGAAATTGTAAGGCTGGGACACAATATAACACACACACACACATATATATATATATATATAAATATATATATGTACTTAAATGTATATGTAAATGCAGCATATGGCACAATGTGTAAATAAGCACGTTAGACTTTAAAAATCGCTGATACCGTTTCCATCATCTTCTTATTTTCCTGCTGCTGCTGCTGCTGCTTTTACTTGCACCTACTTGATTTTCTGTTGCTCTCGGCTCTTGCTGTATTTAACCGCCGCCTACACTTGCTTGAGCTTATTGCCACAACTTTCTGCCAGCTTTTCGTAAATGAAGAGCACACAGATACACACACACACGTACAGCAACACCCACAAATGTAGATGAAGGCAAAACCCAACACAACACTTTATATTTGTTTACTTTTTTAATACCACTCGCAAAAATACCCTAACGAATAAGTAGCAGAGGGGTATAAGCACTTACCATATATTTAACTAATTCTCCGTAATGAATTGCTATGAGCAATACATAAATACATAAAACTAAGTAAAGTATTTATTAAGTTAATTGTTATGAGAATTAAATTAATTTGAATTTTAATTAAATTTAATTAAACTTGTAAAAAATTAGAATGAAAAATTGCTGTGCAACTATTGATTGAAAATCACTATTTTTTTAACAATTAAATCAATTAAGCTCAATTAAAGTTGTAAAGCAAATCATGAAATAAAAAAAAAATTATTTTTATAAATCGAAATTGGATTCATTCAGTAAAACTCATATGTTATGTGTATGCTATCCACCCGAAAAGGTTAATAAAAGGTTAATTTATTAATTTATTATAGAAAGCTTGCTCAATAAAATACTACAGATTTATTTGCGATTTTATTAAGCATTTTATTTATTGCGCTCATGCTAGATATATCTAATTCGTGGTACCTGCGATTTTTACTAGTGATCATTTAAAACAGAGAACAATAACAAAAACTTAAACAAATGAGATATACGAAAAACAAATCACATCAGACCCAAGTGTTGGCATCTTATTGTTGACGTGTCTAGATTGGTTTGGCTTTTATTTTGCGTCTTGCCATTTGCATGTGTGGTATATACCAAGTCAAGCCGCTAGACACGAGCAGAGCAGACACACACGAAATGGGCGGGCGGGCGCATGTTTATTTGTTATTGTTACCTTACCTCAAACACATTTTTATGATATTCAATGACAGCAGCAGCCGTCGTCGTCGCACCAACTGAAACAACTGAGCACCAAATTGAACGTCAGTGTATGTAAAGTTCTCTGTTGACAGCAAACGCAAACGCAAACGCAAAAAAAAAAACGAATAAAAACACACTCACACACAAGTTTTACAAATGAGGCCAACTAAATGGTTGGTGCACATGCGGCGTATGCGTAATAAATCCAATGACAATGACGTCACAACGGCTATGCTGCCACTCAAGCAAATAACACTTTGGTATTTAAGCAATTTTCACGACTGTCTGTGTATGTGGGTATGCTTGTGTCTGTCTGTCTGTCTATCTATCTATCTATCTATCTATCAGTGTGTAAGTTAATTTGTCTGAAGTTATTAGTTTGACTCAGCTGAGGAGGCAACTTCAATGTAAATTTCAAGCACAAAACTTTTTGAAGACGCTTCCCTGTCAAAGTCTCTTCATTTCCTGTGGCTTTTGCGGCCAAACCCCTTTTCAGCAAGAAATTTGGCCTGTAAGTTGGCTGTGGCGTCTCTTTACATATATGTATATGCCCATATACTATCATAATTACACTTAAAAAAAATATTACATTCAGCTTCAATTGAAACAAGATATTAAAAAGCAGCTTATGTTTTAAATATAACACTCATTTATAGAACGGAGTATTTACAACTAATGATGATGTTAATAATTTGTTTTATCAAAGTCTAAGAAACAGTTAATTAATGTAGTATTGTAATTAAGGATATTTACTATGACACTTATTTTAAATAGTCGCCTGCCTTATTATTTTAAATACTGCCTGCAGCAAAACCAAAATAATATTACGAAAATCATAGACCAGAAAACTTTGTATTTCGGTTAATTAATGTAAAAAATTAATGTATTCAGGTCTCTATAAATATATACTTGTACCTAACAAAAAGCTGTAATAAAGACCATTATTTTGTATTCTTTAAAAACACTTCTCATAAATCATACAGCAAAAATCATCATTAACTTTGGGCACAACAAGGATATGCCTTAAAGCTGGCACTCTATAAACCAGAAACCTTTATTATTCGAAGGTAAATTATGTGAAAAAATTTCTATAAATAATACGTATCTATTCCTTGTTTAAGACCAATATTTTATGACTGCTGCCATAAATTGCGTACACAAAGTTTTCCAAGTGTAGCTCCCAAAGTTTCAACTTATTGTTTTGCGCTACCTTCAGCTGCCCTTTTCGCCATGTTGATGCCACCACACAACAGCAACTGCTGCCGCTATGGGCCCATCGTTAAGTTTCGTTTTTCAATATCATTTTTCAGCGCTTTTAACGTTGCATGAAAATTGAAAATTATGCGCGCCTGCCTTTTATTTTTAATTTACGTGCAAAATGTTGAATGCCATTAAGCCAATACAGTGTGCATGTGTGTGTGTGTGTGTGTGTGTGTGTGTGTGTGTTCTTTGTAGAATTCTGCTTGTGTGTGTTTTTGGCATGTTTGAAAAAATTGGCGCACATTTGTGATACGTTCCTCTTGATAAGCGCGCACACACAATTTATGTTGTATTTAATCAGATTGACGCCAGCTTTGCCAAGCGACCGCCCACCTCACAAATAAATATCTACAAAATTCTGTGAACTACAATTTACGTGCAGGCAATTTGTATAATTGATTAAATATGCGTGCCAAAAGCGCCAGGCACGAAAATCGCGCACAATTTGTAACAAGCAAAATAAAATCTCCAACTAAACAAAACGAAAAAAAAATACCCAAAAATATATAATTGATATTGTTACCTAGACCTTAATAGTTGTATATCCAAATATGTGAATATCCTTTGGCTTTGGCAATATTATTATTAAATTAGTGCGCATAATTATGATGTTCTCGCACACACACACACACGCACGCACACACACACGCACGAGTGTGTTTGCTGAGGTATTCAGAGCTATCGAGAGGCCCCGGCGATAAGGCACGCCTGGAATTGGGTCGCAATCAACCGCACTCCCCCTGCGCTCCACAGAACCTCGACCTTTTATTGGCCTGTAGCATGAAAAGGCGCTGACTGCTCCACTTTATTCTTTTTATTTCTCTTCTTATTTTTTTTCCTTCTTTTTTTACTATTGACTTTACGAGCCCAAGCAAAAATATGAATTACTCGAAAAATTATTTGGCGCCGCTGTAGGTCGTGGGCAGCGAGACAAAGAGAGTGGGAGAGAGAGAGAGCAGGAAGGGGCAGTTATACGGAAAGTTGACATGTACATCGGGTAACACTCAATAACAGTTGACACATGGCATTTGATTGCGTTTCTCCATTAGGGAAAAACCCCTTCGGGTATGTATTACTTAACCATCATTCAAGCATGCGTTATACATACGGCTACCAAAATGACTTGCAATATTCCCAAGCGTATCAAGGTCAACACATTTAATGCCTTTCTATTGGCAATCAGCCGACTATCTTCCTGCCACTTCTTTGTTCCGCCTATTGAATCTCAGCTGGTTTGTCGTGACTTGCACATATTTGTATATCTAGCGTCAATAAAGGAAAAATTTTGAATATTTATTTCAAAATACGGCTTATACCATTCAGCAGCTGATTCAATTCACAATGAATATAAATAAATAATAGGTATGTCTTTGAAATATATTTTATGTATAATAAAAAAGATAATTTGTGACCGTGGTCAAATAGCAATGACAATTACCTTGATCTATGCCACAAAGGTTATATTCATTGATACCACATATTAACCACTTTTGGGATTATACTTCAAAATCAAATTTTCAAATGCGAGGTATTGAAAGAGAAATTAATTAGATAGTTTGAAGACAGATAAAAGATAGTTTGAAGATCGGTTGGCGATAGGTTGACCCCCTCTGTGTGCTATGTGCATTTGATAAAAGTGACAACCATCAAAAGCAGAAATTCACCCAAAAAAATACGTTACAAGGTCTTCTGCCAGTTACAGACTTTTGGACAGTTTGATGATATCACGCATAACAATTTTGAACAGTGCATAAAAAGTTTTGTACAACAATTATTTTCAATTTAGTTGCCTCGCAAGCTTAAAAAATGAATTAATTTGAGTAAACAATAGATTCGATTTCAATTATTTATTTAGCACAATGTGTGTGAAAGATAAACATAAAAAAAATTATAAAATAAATAACATTAAGATTTCTGTACATCCTCACTTTAAAAAAGTAATTTTATGCATTATAGTTTTAGTTTTTACAAATTTGTGTATGTTTGGAAAATAAAGGAAGATAACATTTTTTTTAATCCAATTTGTTAGTCAATGCGAAAGCAAACGAGCATGTCCATTATATTAATAAATAACAATCAGATAAATAGTATAATGAGTCGCATCACAGCATTTATTACAATACCAAACAGTCAATAAAATGGCGTAAAAAGTTGCTAAATACTAAAGATTCCACTATTCAAACTTTCTTCTTTCTTATCTGAACTGTTTATAAAATGAAATATGGAACTCGACTCATATATGGGGCAATTAATCAGGTTGAATCGATACGTGAATAGTCTCAGTTAGTAGTAAGAGGCTTGTCGACCTTTCAGCTAGAAGGCTTTTAATATGCATTAGGAACCTCCTAACTTATTTATAAATACTTTAAGAAATATTTGAAATTGGATGCTCCAATTTGCCACAACGTAAATGTTTTTAATTTAGAATGGATAAAATTGAGCTTCGAAGGTTCATTCAGTTTTATGCAATTTGGCAAGGCATTTTTAAAGACCAAAAGTTTTGAATTTAATTGGATAATTGCATTATAAAAGGCAGTACCTTTATTAACAATTGGTGCTGTGAGCTAGCTCTTAAATCAACTGAGCAAAATTTCACACAATTAAAACTCACATGGCTAGGAGAGAGTAAAGAATGCTTTTCATTTTTTTGATGAAATTGAAAAAGTTGCAGCAGCTCCTCTATTATTTGCCGAAATGTGTAACACTTTAGTAATTACAGTTTACATTTTAAGTTGCAGCCATAACTGAAACTAAACTGAAACTACAATCAAAATTGTTGCTTTATCATAACACACTCGCAACATGCCCAATTTGTCTGAAAAAAAAATTCCCTGAATACCAACCACACAGACACACAGCTTTATAACTTTTGTTGCGCCTCCGACCATAAAATCTGCGGAACCAAAAAAAAAAACAAAAAAAAAGAATATATATATATATATATCTATATATTTAAAAAACAAAACCACGAAATGAAGAATTACACAAAATAACTTTCGCTATATTTCTATAGCTGTGTGGCGAAGGGGAAGAGGAAATGGAATGGGAATCGAATGACGTGTTGCTGATTCTCTAATATATAATCCACTGCAAATTGCAGTCGACGCCTCATGCACCAATATATCACAATATGCCCCAGCACGCTGACCTCGCAGGGGGTGGCATGTGGCACACCAACATTCTCCATCACCCCGCACATCTCCCCGCACATCCAACTAACTATCTCTTCCGTGCCCGCTGTCCAAGCGTCCAAGCGCTGACCTGGTACATATTTTAGCATAAAACATTTGCATAAAACTTTCACGGCTTATAGCGCTCGAATGCAATGTAAAAGTTTCATTGTGCGCATTGGCCATATACTTTGTGTACTCAGTGTATCAGGCCGCACCTCAACTGCGCTCCACACGCCTCCCCCTTGCGTACTTTCAATTTTTATAAATTTAATCCATGGCAAACAACAGCAACAAGGGCTGCTTACGTATGGCTGACTCTTTCAACAGCTTGGTCGACTAGGAGATGGTCTCGTTATTAGATTTCTAAATGAAATATGCCAGAATATTGCTTGATGAGTATTCATTTCAAACAAAAATCAACAACTAAATTTACCAACAAATCCTTAAAATACTTGAAAGCTGACGAAAAAGCCAAACTATTTGTCTATGAAAATGTTATTTTTATCACATTTAAATATATGATTGATGGTTATTCCTTAAAAAAAAATATATATATCAGTAAGAAATCTTTAAAAAAGTTGACAGCTCGAACAAAAAGCTGAAATATTCATGTATTCAAATTTTATTATTTATATATATCATTCAATTATTGTTGTAATGATTACAAAAAAAATATGAAGAAATATTTTATATCAAATTTAATATTTCAGACTTACTTCTCTATGCATATATAAATATAATAAATAAATTATAAACATAATTTGTTTTTTATTTAAAGGTGCATTCGATCGGATGTGAACTCGATTTGCCCTAATGTAAGAGAGTTTAAATAACATAAAAATACTTTTAGACGTATATACGAGTTGCATGATTGATCGTCATAGATTTCAATGTTGCATCATGATATTGAAAAATATTAAATAGTTGTCGTTGATGACTGTCACCATCAACAGATTTTCTCATTTTCAATGTGTATGTCTTGCATTATTATTTGATTTAAACATATATTTTAATGATTGATAGCATCTCATTTTATAAATCTCAAAATTTTAGAAATATATAATTATCGCTTCACTAAACGAAATGATGGAAGAGAGACTGCTTAATGGTTTTCAGATACGAAGCAAATTATTTCATTAGACTCAATCAGTCGTCAATTTATTTTATCATATAAGCCTAGGTTTAGAACACACCACATCAGCACATCCTTGATTCCTTGATTCTTAAGATTGTTTTAAATTACAAATTTCTTTCCACCAAATGAAATAAAAAACATTTTTTAATTTTATTTCACTTGGATTGGGCTCTAGGAAAACAAAAACTCTGCACAAAGTAAAAAATTTTTTTAAAAAATAAAAACAATGAAAACTAAATTTAAATTATTTCAAATAACTTTAAATCGCAATTATATTTCTTAATTTTAATTAAATTAATAACTGTTCGCTATTTTGTTGGCTAGAATATTACATTTTAAATGCTCTCTGTCAAATATTTCACAAAAAAGAATATTTGTACTTAGTTTTTATGAAATAAAAAAATTAATAAAAATAAATAAATAAATGAAAAATAAAATAAATTTTCAAGTGAGTGTTATAACTTCACTGTCAATCCGATAAATATACCCTTTGGATGAAATAGTACTGGGTACGCAAACTACCATTGGTAGTACAACTTAGCAAGCTCCCAAGAGGAGCCTTTGCAATTTGCTGGCAGCACACACATACACACACACGCACACACACAAACAAACACATATCTACACCCATTCTGTACCGTAACCATCATAACTTGGCTACTCACCTGAGCTTCGCTCTTCTCACATTTTTTTTAGATATTTCTTGCGAGTGCTCAAAGTATTTTTTCCGTTTTTTTCTGTTCATTTTGCTTTTGTCAGCGAGCTGTGTGTGGCAGGTTGGTTTGTCTTGGTTCGGCTTGCAACATTTGGTTAGGTTCAAACGAGCATTTTGGCCCGCTAGCAAAAAGCTGTTCATAAATTGCATGTTGGCATTTCTACGAAAGCGTGTTTACGTGTGTGTGTGTGTGGCTGTGTGTGTGTGTGTGTGTGTGTGTGAGTGTGCGTGTGTTGGTTTATTTTTTTTTTGTGTACCGGCATGTACTCTATTTTGTTTTTTAATAGACCCTCTTCGCATTTAAACTGTTATGCTTGGCCTGGCCCGGCGCAAAAGACCTTTCCGCATTTATCGCTTAAGCCAAATCAGTGTCAAGCTCTGCCACATACATATACACATTCATATATGTACATACGTCCTTCCCAACTCCCCGTCCATTTGCAGTGCTTTCAATGCTAGAATCGATAGTCGGGAACTAAAATGAAATTTACGTTTTGTAGGCAGTGGCTGCAGTGGCAAATTGACCCAGGCATAAACTAGCCTTTGGCCGTGTTGCATGTAGCCCGTAAGCCGTACCGTGCCGCCAATTTGGCACAGAGCCAAAAAAAAATATCTGGAAAACCATAAATTTCACTGTACTCCACTTAGGCATACACCCACATTTTAATTAGCAAGCAATTAGAGACAAAATGACCGACGTGCGTAATTAAAAATTTGTTTACTTTGCATATTACTAAATTAGAGAGCTTTTGCTTCGACACACACACACACACACATAAAAACTAAATTAAATTTAATTTTTCGATGAGTTTAGTTTATGCTTTTATGAGTCTACGCCTTCCTCTAAGTGGGCGTAACAGTTGGCCAGCTTTTATATTATGGCCAAAGTGTTAAGTGATTTCATCGAACTGGTAATCGATGCGGAATATGATGTATGCGAGGCCAGCGATAGAGGCGGACATTATATAAATAAATAACAATCAGATAAATAGTATAATGAAACGTATATAGATAGCATTTATTACAATACAAATAGTCCATAAAATAGCGTGAGAAGTTGCTAAATGCTAAGGAATTCATCGATTATTCAAGCCATTTATTTTTATCTGAACTTCATTAACATGTGTGGCAATAAAAAGAAGTATAGCATATGTGACGCTAAATTATCGAGTTTAATCGATAGGTGTATATTGTCATAGTAAGAGTTGAGACTTTTAGCTTGACTTTTAGGATGCCCTGGAAATTCTCTTAATACTTTTTAGTGAGATGTACACAATTAGCATCATATTGTAATTGTAATTGTCAGTAATTGTTTGCGAAAATGGAAAAGCTTTCGTTTGAGAAGGGATGCTATTATAAATACATAAATAGAAATAGCAATTTTCAATCGAAAAACTAGACATGCACTTGAAATTGTTTTCAACCAGTTCTGTATGATTTTAGAACAACAATAACATTTACTGCACACAACATCTCAGGGCTTAATGATATCAGCCACATCTATTAACTGCATGCGTTATAAGAAAACTAATTTCCTTAAGTATTTTAAGATATAATGTTATTCTTACACTGTAATTATTACATTCTAATTGTATGTGATTTATATCATCATTTTATAATTTTGTATATTTATGCTTAACATGCTTACGCTTGCACATGCTCTTAAATCTCCTTTTCATACCTCATTTTCCGACATCATTTTGGATATTTAGGTTTATTTGTGTGCAAAATCAAATCATCAAACCACATACCTAAAATGATAAATAACTTGCGTTTAAATGCAGAATTACAATTGAGCACTTAATTATCATTAATTTGACACATTTAACAATCAAATGAAAACCAGACATGTTAATTAAATAGATAAACAAAATAAGCAAAAAAAATGCATAATTATATTTGAGTTTTATTTCAATGAATATTTAGCAAAATGCATCCGCAATTAATTAAAACTAAAAAGAGAGTATGTGTGTGTGTGTGTGTGTGTGTGTGTGTGTGTGTTGCAGCTGAAATAAATTCGCGGAGGCAATTAAAAATTTGCACCTTAGCTGCGCCACCAAATGACGCATGTTTGTTTGCATGTATGCATCTGTAAGCCCATTGTTGCTACTATTATTGCTGTTGTTATTTGGTTGCAAGCACAATACATATATAGATAGACACACTCGAGTGTTTTGTTAGTCTATTTGAACCACACCAGCGCCAGTTAGTTATTAGTTGCGGTTGTGTCAAGTGTCAACGTCAAGGCTCGAGTGCATTGTTAGCGCCATTTGTGCCACCTAACGTTCAATGGAGAGCTGCAACGTTGAGGATGGGTAGTGCCCACTGTACATTCCCAAATGAAAGAAGAGAAAAAACTGCACTCAATATGCATACGAAAATAGTTCAAAGGAAATACACTTAGCACTCACTGTGCAACCCGCTCGCCTCTGCTCACCTCTGGCGAGCAACGCTGGCGGCAACATTTTTGTCTTGCTTTCATTAATTTACATATTTAGTAAGTCATTGAAAATGCGGCTTTCTTGTTTTTCGTAACGTTTCCTGCTGCCTCCAGCCTGCTCAGCGGTTTGTGTTATTTTTAGTCAACCTGCCGCAATTGCAGCACTCGTTAAAATTCATTGTAGGAAATCCCAAGTACATACGGATATCTGCACTTGGCTTCAATTCCGAAAGCTACAACCAAATATACAAATCGTCGAGAAGCGCTAAATCAAGTTAAAGGGCAGATGCCGATTCAGCTTATCGGAGAGATATTTAAATGCATCCAAGTTTAGTTACTTGAGTCTAAAACTTGACTAGAATAAATACCGCGTTATGTTCTTCATAAATAAAACTCAATTTCCACTTTGGCAGCCTAGAGAATAAACAAACTTAAAATGGGACCAACTCTCCAAATGGACTAAGCACAATAAATATAAATATATACATATAAAAATAAAAAGAAACACATCGCTTATCCTTCCTCACTTTTAATGTTATTTAATTTAATTAATGATTTTTTTATTTATTTTTATTTATTGAAAACATTTTTAAAAATTATCTACTTTTTTTTTTAAATAAATAACTAATTGGTCAACCTGTTAGTGAGTGAGATATTTTTATTTTATATTTTTATTTATATATATATATATATATATAGATATTTTTTTAACATTTAACTTTACTTTTGTGACAAACTCGATGGCGCAATCATCATCAGGCTAGTTGATTTAAATTGAATTCTAACTAAATAAATTAATTGCACTGCGAAAGCAACATCTAAATAAATGACTAAATAAATATTTTAATATGTATATTCGATTTTGCAATGGAATTTTAAGAGACGCAACACTTATTTCATTACCAGTTTATATATGCGTTTCATAGATGACCTGTGAGAATTTTACAAACCAATTGATTAATCTATCAATGCCATATCATAATCATATCATAATGTGAGTGGCCAAATTATCCCTTGATTATAATAAATCAGCTGTTTCCACTTTTTATTCGTCTGTGCGAAAGGACGAATAAAGCAATTAATTTATATACAAACAGTCTATAATCACTTTTCTGCAAACAACCCAATATATAAAAAAACACATTTAAAAATTAATAATGATGTAGTTTCACAATTATTTCATTTAAAAATATAAAATAATAAATTCAATTTATTGAATAACAATTATATTTTAGAATAAGCGCTATTCTAATTAAAATATATACTATTTATGACAAGGATATTGGCATTCTTTTTTATAATATCGATACAATACGGTAATATCGGTAATATCGATCACAAAACACTAAATACTCCATAGATATTTAAGAGTGTAAAATGAATGAATGATTGTGGAAACAGTCAGCAAGAAATACAATCAGACTTCGATTAAGCTCTTCAGCTGCCACAACTCTGCAGTGCATGCAAAAATTATTAAAGCGTTGCATTCGAGTGGTTTAGATGCTTTTCGCATCCAGGACACAGTGTGAAGCTTATGCAAATGAACATAAGTCAGCGGATTATGCTAATGTGATAACCACAACTGCTGTTGGCACAAATTGTGCAATGTTTGGATTCCAATCAGACACTAGACCAGCAGTGGCAATGGCAACAACAATATCCAATAACGGTGGGTGTTCATAAAGATTTCTCAGCTAATTGAATTGGAATTAACATTTAACATTGAACACCGATCAGATAAAATTAAGCATTTAAGCGCTGCTTAAGCAGCTCCATCAAATTATCTCGCACCTAACAAAAAATGCATTACCAAGTCCATTTTCAGTAGTCATTGTTAATGAATAAATATATTATGCGAAAGAAGAAATTGCTGCATCTTTTTCACTTTGGGAAGCACAATGAAAAGCTATTCGCGAAAATTCATTTATCAGCGCAATAAAAATGTACAAAAACAGAAACCATTAAAAACTCTTTTGATGTGTTTGCTATGATAACATCATTTTTATTTACTTTTCTAATTTTATGTGTGTATTTGTTTTTTTTTTTTATTAAGTGTTATATAATGTTGTGTAGGGGCTTGCAGTTTGTTTTGCAAACATACACTTAAACTGAGAAATAAATATGTATGCACATGCTGCCAACTCTTGTTGACACTAAGAATAATCGCAGTTTGGTCAGCCAACTTGTACAGAGAATCGGTGCACATAAATTTGCCTATAAATTGTGATTGCTCGCTAAAATCGCAACAAATTTCTTTCTGGAAAAAATTGCGAGGGATAAAAACGAATACATTGTCTTGATAAGTTTTGTGTGAGATTTATGGGACAGGCGTGAAATTGGAAACAACGTGATTTATCAGCTGTTGGAAATATACTCAATAATGGAATAGTTTTTATTCGTATACACCAAATACATATTTGTTTATTCAATTTAGATAAATTGTATATCAATGATATTTAAATATATTCCAGATAATTCAAATCTTGAATTAAACAATTTTGATGATCACAACCGAATTCAATTCTTAAAGTTGATAATCATTGTTAAATTAAATTACTACTCCAGCATGCGATGCTCATTAAAATGTCATAAAATGTTCAATGAACTGCTCGTAAAAGGAAAAGCCAATAAAACGCCAAAGAAGCCAGTTTAATATTCAGACTGAATTGTTAATTACATGCAATAATTGCATTTTAAAGTGCCCTTTTCCAAAGAACCACAGCTCAAGGTGCCTGTTATCGATAGCTTTTCCGGGCATGCAAATGCATTAAGGGCTTTGGCGGGGCAAACAGCTTAAGGGAGTGAAAACAGTAAGCCGAATTCGGCAGCTGTTTTGCATAGAAAACTAGCTATAGGTAAGAAAAGTATAAAATAACCCACATAATGTTGACTTTAATCGGCTTAAGTTTAGTTTCGGCAAGTTGTGGTAAAGCAATGATTACAACTAACTGGGCTGTTTAAAAATTGATAGAGCCACAAGCAAAGTTTGTCAACCGAGCTGATAGAGTTGGTTCTCGCTGCTTGCCTGGCACAGGTAGAAATCACAAATACTCAACTCACATCTCAGCACACACATTTAAGTGTGCATAATCAAATTTCACAAATGAATTCGTGCAATCCAATCCTCTCATCTGCACGACCAAACATAACATATGGCTTCGTAACAAGCCCCAATGATACAAGCTTAAAACCATATTTAAGCATTACTTTAACAGACCTAAAGAAAGAGTTAGTAGCTTTCCAGATGCTACACAGATTCAAGCATTACTTTGGCTAATCAAAAGCCGTTTCTGCAGCAAAACCGACCTGAAAAATTGTCCTGAAATTTTAAGTAGCTATAAAAATCGACCCGATTTTATATAAATACTTTCTTGTTTGTATAAATAGTTTTAAAACACACGAGGCTTTTTTATATCTTTCCGAAATATATTTCCAACCAGTGTATAAAAAATACAATTGCAAAACACCATATTTTTATAAGTAATGAAATTGCTTTCTCGGCTGTTAGGTTAGAATTTAACTTCGCGAATATTAATCTCCTTAAGATTTTAAGTTTTTTCAAAATAAATTATATGAATTTGCTTTTAAATGTTTCTACATATAAAATCTTAAAATAATAAACTTTAATAATAGTAACAAAAAGATAATGTTAAAATTTTGTGTACCCATTTAAAAACAACCTGGAAATTAGAAACCTTTTTTCTAAATTGTAGAAAAGTCAATGGGAATCAACAGATCCTGAGCTTAAGAAATATAATATCTTCACAATAAGTAGAGCTACCATTGGCTCCACAAATTTGTCGACTTTTCGGAGGGTGCTCTGAAATTTCCTGCTAGTTTACAGTGACAAGATAGGAAGTTTTTCAAAGTTGCAAAGTAACCTGACATCAATTCCAGCTCTAACAATCAGCGTCAATTTAAATCGACATTTTCCAGTAAGAGACTAACCAGTTGAGTTAATTGACAGCTCGATATTTTAATGTAGTTTCTGCCACATTCAGCAAATGTCATTTAACAATGACTTCAATCACATACGTATACGAGCAGAGATTCCGTCGATATGTGTGTGCGATGTGTATGTATGTGTGTGTGTGTGTGTGTGTGTGGTGTGTGTGTGTGTGTGTGTGTGTGTGGGTGTGTGTGTGTGTGTGTACCTATTATCGGACTCGGAAACAACAGGCACTGGGTGGCTACGAGTCATTTGCTTCGGTAGCGCAGTCGAGTGTGCCACCAGTTAATTTTGAAATCTGTCAAAAGGCATTCAACAAATTAAACTCAATTGCCACATTGGCCCGAATGCTGGCTGCTACGCCGCCTCATTGCCTCACTGACTCGCTGGCAGGCAAATAAACATGGCACTTGGCAGTCACCGGATTACATTTCACATTTCATTTGAGTCAGACTCGGTGTGCAGAGCACATGGGGCAACGAGCCCAGACGGGCGACACGACCCTCCAGACTCATCATTAAATTGGTCATCATAAAAGCCACAACGCAGTCAGCCAAGTTGGCAGTAACTCAGGAGCTCTGGCATTGCGGTTCGGTTCGGTTCGGTTCGGTTGCCCAGCAGATTCCCAACAGTTTACTCCAGGGCGGAGCAAACTACTGCAACGCCTATAAAATTTTCAAGTGCAGTCTTTTAGGCCCGGCGTGCGCCAAATGGGAAATTGGACATGAAAATGAAAGGCATCAAAAGATGTGGCAGCCACTGCTGCAAGTGGCCCCTGGTAGCAGCTGCCACATTTTAGGCAGCAACACCACAGCTACAGTCGAGCCGCAAAACACGTAAACCACAAACACACCCATACAACCACAAACATACTGGTAACATGAAATAAAACGGGAGAAGGCCCCAAGTAATCTGGCTATAACGAAGTTCTTATGCTCTAGAGATTGCTTCAGTTTTAATTTTTGTGCAATTTGTTTTGCTTGAACTCATAATTTATAAATTATCTAGATAAATGGTCGGTGTTTGCGTCTAAAATTATGTATTTATTAAAAATTCGAGTCAAGTATTACTTAGGAATAAACATTTTATATTTTTGCTTAACTGCTTCTAAAAATGACTATTTCAAATTATACTTTAACTTTGTATTTTTTAGGTTTGCATTCAACTAAAATTGACAACAAGTTCTAATGCAGCGAACATTCATTTATTGTTCATAAATAATTATCTTTTGTTTTCGAAATTTCTATGTCATTATTAATTTTAAAACATTTTGCCGGTGTTCATGAATAATGAAATATTTTGTTTCATTATTAGCCCAGCTAAATAATTGTATGTGCATAATTTAGTTTACTCATTTGTCTCTCACCAATGCCGTTGGAATAAAAACCAGAAAATGTGTTTACTTTTGTTGATTCACTTGTAGTAGGACGAGAAATGTTTATTAAAGCTCTGATATATAATATACTTGAAATTATTATTTTATTCAATTGAAATGCTAATTGAATTGTGCACATTTAATTTGAAATAATTTAATCTGTAGTGTTCAATTTTAATTAATTGGGTCTCGTGTGTTATCCGCAATAAATAAATAAATAAAGTTATTCCAGTTATGTTGACATAAAATCGATTTAATTGCTTTCTCTGTGCAATTTCAACAATTTTGTAATTGTTTAAGCTTATGTTGTAATGAGAAAACCAAATGTCCACTTAAGTGCAAAGTGCATTTCCGTAAGTGGGCCGCAGTCGCAGCCCTCCAAGTAATGCGGCTGCCCAAGTGTCAAAGCTTCATTGGTCTTGCAACAAGCAACCACAGCCATAGCATATTTTTTGGGCGTTCGCCCCGTGTGTGTCTGTATTTGTGTCTTTTTGCCCAAGCTTGTGTTTGTGTGCCCCAGTAAGAGCAGAGCTGGAAATTGTTTCGTTTTCGTTTCGAAATGAAAGAAAATGCTGCTTAATGTGCTTTTTATTATTTACATCCGCGGGCTGAGAACAGCCCCCTCCAACCAACTAGAGCCCACAAAACAGAAGCTCATCAACTGATTTTTTTTTTTATTATTTTGTTTTTTTTTTCTGGTTTTGTGGCACAGTTCCGGTTACGAGGCTTTCATTTCTATGCAAATTTTTAATGCCGCAAGCAGAATGGTTTTATTGTATTTAGTGGAAATTATTCACGCCAACTAACTTTACCCAAAGAGACTTTGACTAGCAGAAATATATATATATATATATATGTATGTATATGTGTATATGAATGGGGGATATTACAAATATTTACTAGATATTTCTGTGATTGCTTGCTTTTGATGAGCATCAGTTTAATGACTTCTTTCAGCAGTAATATGGAAAGGTGCCATCAAAGCGTTATCCATCGAATCAACAATATTCCATGAGGTGTATCTATATTAGATACCAGGTTCAATTACCATTACTTACATGCTTCGAATGGCACCTGGCCAATTAATTTGCCAATCAGTCACAACGTCGAACGGGGCAAATAATTCGCAATTGCAGTCGCAATATGCATGCATGTATATATATATATATGCATATATTCGCAATATGTAAGCCCAGACTGCTAGCCATCTATAAATCAATAATATCGATTAAATTTTATTCCGTTTTCTGTGTGGTTTCAAGTACAAATGGAGCCGGAGAGCAACAAGCTGAAATATAATATCAAAACGAGAAATATATAAACCAATGTCAATGGCTCAACAGTGCGGCATTTGCAGCAAATGCTTAATTTTTGGGGTTCATCAAACTTGTAACTGCAACGGTTTGTTGCCAGAGCTTGGCAACAGCTGTTGCATGTGCCCCCACCACAAGTTGCAAGTGGTATATGGGAAAACTTATTGTGCATAGTAGAAGAGCAAAGCAACTTGGGGAAATTTTCAGCGTTTTGTTTGCGAAAAAATTGATTTTCTGAAACATCTTTTGACACATTATCGCCTTCTAAGGTTGGATTTCGTTTGACGCCAAAGTCATAGTTGAAAGAAAGATTTTTAGTTTTTTATTGTTGAACAAGCTCACAAACTATTATTTTTTACATTATTTATTAAAAATATACTGAATAAATCTTTATACTTGTATGTGTCGGTGCTGGCAGCTAAGGCTTTTGGCTGTCTATGAAATAATAATAAAGTTTATAACTTACTAACGAGTTAGCAAATGTTTTATATGATTATTAATAATACTTCATTTATTACCAAATTGGTAATTGATTGCAAAGAATATTTACATTAAATATTAAGCTTTCATTTGATTATTTATTTTTTTATTAATGTTTTTATAATTTTACCGGGCAGACTGTTCATTTTACTCTCACTCAGAGTATAGCTTAAATTAGAGATTCCACAGGTTTTTTTACTTATACATATTTATTCTGTTGGAAATGTTTTTTAATATTTGGATTTTGGTTTTTTTGTTGTTGAGCTTTACCTTTTAATAAAAAAAAGTATTGTAATGTGGTAGGAATTTTTTTGGCTACACATATTATAATATAATAATAATAATAGCAATAATTTGTAATGCGGTGGAGATAATTTGTTGATAATTTCATAACAACTTTTTTTAAATTTAAATTTTATCATTCATTTTTAATTTTTGTAACATTTAATATTACATAAATTATTGAATGTTTTTCATTTATAATTTTAAGTTTGTATAATTTGTAATAATCCGCATTTAATAGAAAAATCAAACTATTCCTTTTATGTTAACAAAAAATCGCTTCAAAATGCAGCAATTCCTTTTGCTCGAGTTGAGATAATATTTGTGAATGATTAAAGTCTGGCCTGGTCGTAATCTAATACGTTTTATTGGGTTATCTCTTGCAGTGTAAATGCTACCGGATAAATTTAAAATCGTAACAGCAAATGAAAAATGTGCTCAATTTAAACAACCGGCAATCATCTTTATGCTTTTTTTTTCTTAGCGAAAATATACATTTTGTTCTTTCCTTTTTTTTTTTGTATACAAATAGATTTTTAAAATTAGTTTTGGCATTTTTGTGTACAAATAGATGTTTCACTTGGTCGGCTGTCAAACATTTGTCTTTATAAAACTGGAAATTAAGTTGGAGAAACCATTTTAAGTATTTAACATATATATTAAACTCAAGTTATTTTAGTTGCCTTTCAGAGTTGGGTATGTGTGGTGTATATATTATAATGTGTGTGTGTATGTGTGTGTGTGTGTGTGTGTGTGTGTATGTGTGTGTGTGTGTGTTAACGACAATGCAGCTTTGTTTGCCAAAGTTATTGGGAATGCGTCAGAGACCAGAAATGAAGTCAGCTTGTATTTTATAAAATGCCTTCACGTTGTAAAATGCACGCACACACACACACACACACACACACACACACATAACCACATAACCAAACAGGCAATACACACGCACACACACACAGACACAGACACACACACATGCAACCAGCTTCCATTAAGAATATTGCAAAATACCCGCAAGAAGTGAGTGTTTCGGGGTTGGCTGCTTGTGTGTGCAGCGGTTGCACATTAATTTATGCATATCAAATGTTCTTGCAGCGCACTTTTACTTTATAACGTTCCACATCGGTTGGCAGACAGAGACAGCGCATGAGAATGGCTGGCAAATATAGAAATATATAGAGGCAAGGGGCATGGGGCGCGGGCGACAAAAGCGGGGCACGCAAGTGCCAGTGAAGTGAGTTAATTATTCAAAAGTTGCTCATACGCAAAGTTGCGCTCATATACATACACACACACAAACACACACACACACACACACACTAACTAGCAGCAACCTATGCAATTAAGTTGAATGCCACAAGAGTTGGCATATCTTGTCGTCCTCCATGAAAGTACTCAAAGCGCGCTCATGGATTATACGTGGTGTGGCTAAGAAGACGTGGAAGCACCTAATTGTCACCGTGCCACATGTTGCACAGCGCCAAGTCAATATTCGATATGCGTCAAGCGTCGCTTAGCCGTCACCCTTGACGTCCGCATATCATAAATAGTTAACGCCTTAATCTGATTGACAACGCTGCACTTTGATGGCTGCATATTTGCGATTGATAACAGGTTGGCAATCACAGCTGTCTTTACATATTAATTAATTACCGCTTTCGTGCCCCAAAATGTGACGCGAAACAATGGCAATTACAACTGACAATTGCTTGCACCGTGCAAACAAGAAACTGAACGGCGACTTGCAAATGTGCCCCATGAAAAGAGAAATGCTCGGCAATTATGTGGGTGGAACAGGTTAAATGGGACAATGGAAAAGTAACAGTTGCTTTGTTGTGTAAAGAAAAAACCAACAATGATTTATTTGTTCCACAAAACGACCTTTCACAACGAAGCAAATTATTTTAAAAAGTAATTTATGATATTCTTCAAGCCATTTGGAGATTTTGGCAGCTCAAATCAATATATCGAAGGAGGCAGCGAAGGAGACTGACTGGCTGAGTAAATCAGAGAGAGTAATGTGCTCTGCTTGGAAAGAGAGAATAAGTATTTAGTATCTATGTACACTCAAAAAAACAGACAAGTGAAATTTCGAAAATCTCCAAAATCACCTAATTATTCACAAAGTATACTTCCGAAACGAAAGTTTGTGTCTTTCTAAAGTCTAAATTTCAGATTAAGTTTTTATAACATTTCGAGAAAAGCCCTCTAATTTTCTGCATTTAAATTTATATGAGTAGAATTCTTACGTTATTTTTGCACGTGACTTATATTATTATTAAGCATAGTAGTATTTTAAGATTTCACATAGACAAACACAACAAACTTCATGTGAATTTAATGAAATGTTTATTAATGAAAGAGTTTTTCTAATAATGGTTTTGCATTTGCACTTTTCATACCCTTGCTAAAAATGTATTTCTTAGTAATAGAAAAACTTTCTCATAGATATAAAATATAAAATGTTTCTATTTTTAGAAACTCTGTCTAAAAACCACAAAAACTTTTCAACAATTTTGAAAATTGTGCGTTTGTTTTTTTCTGAGTGTACTTTTATAAATCATTTGTGTGTTTTATTTGGATGAAAATCTCTAATTGCCATGTGCAATTTATCTTCATTTTCAAATAAATTGCATAAATAAATATTCCACACAATGCCCCCAAAATTGTGCTATGAAATTGTAAAGTAAAAAAGTTTTCTCACATCGAGCACACAGAGAAGTTTTAATCGCATTACACTATCCTATCATAATAAAGTTATCACCAACCCCACCACACCCATGCCCCACTCCACACACACCCCGCCCCAGTCAGACTTTGCCGTTAGTCATTAATTAGTTGACGCATGGCTTACAATGGCGGAAAATGTCAGTTCAGCTTTTAATTAGAGTTAATTCACATATAATGGACGATATGGAATTACATATAAGCAAAGATCGAGCAAAGATATAGCCAAGTTAGTTAAGTTCACGTCGTCAGCGGAGAACTTAAAGTTTTTCAGCAAATATTTTCGATTGCCGGAGCAATGCTAAATTCTTAAGCACAAAAATGTCTGCGCTTGAAAGTTTTCAACTAAAGGAAAACAAGAAATGAATTAAAAAGAATTCATTTCCATTTTCAGCATTTTAGAAGACATTTTTAAGCAGCTTAAACGAATATCCCGTCGTGGCTGAAATAATGTTGCCAATTTATTAGCCTGGCTTAAGTGCCGAGTTAACTGAACCAAGTGCATGCCAAAGCTAAATGCAATTACAGTTATGTGTTGAACCAACAATAAACACACATTTTGATGTACACACACATACATTATAAATGTGCATAAATATCTAACTTACATGTGCGTATATTTATAGCCAAGTTGCTTTTACTTATACGCCCCGTTGTGCTCGGGCGCAGCTGACAACGTAACTCAATTTAATGATAATTATAATTATGCCTGTCGCTGTTTTATTTCCGTTTTATGTGTCGGACACACATGTGTGTGTGTGTGTGTGTGTGTGTCTCCGTGTGTGTGTTTAACACATTTTGATATTGCCACCTTCATGTTGCGCATCAGGCGTTAAATGTGGATTAAGTTCAGGACAACAAAATGTGAATGGCATTAGCTGAAAATGTTGACGGCTTAAGCAATAGATAAATCTGATCTGGCTAAAGCACTTGAGAGCCTCTTTCAACATCCTCATTAGAAACAATGCACATGAAATTTAAGCAGTTTAAGTGATTGAATTACTTGACTTTATCCGAGCTCAACCTGAGAACTAGCTTTGATTGAGCTATGAAATTCACAGACCAAATGAACTCCTTCAAACTAAACTTGGTCATGCAATTTATTTACATTTATAAAATATTATGATTGCCTCAAACGCCTTCGAATTAAATTAAGATTAAAATGCAGAAAATCAAATCGGCTCGACAATCGAAATACGTTTGGCGCTAAGATTAGCTCATTTTATTATCAGCTAATTATCATTTTATTTATCAGAAATATTAACGTAGTTATGTCTTTCTAAAAATTCGGATTTTCCTTTTATGAATTCAAGGGTCGATTTTTCCAAAATAATTTTAGGAAATATGTCTAACTTCCAAGGTGTTACAGAGAACTCCTACATAAGCTTTTTTCCTATTAGTTTAGTAAGTTTAGATTAGTTTTTTAGATATCAATTAGGCAAAACATTTTAAATAGTTTATCAAATTCATGTAGCTCAACTTTCTAAATCTCATCAAAGATTTTTTCTAAAAAGAAGAGTTTGCACTTCTACTTTTTATGCTATTGATAAAAATATGTTTCCTAATAATAAAATATATATCTGAAAAGTAGTCTTTATAATTTTTACCTTTTTTTATATATATTCGGAAACTATTTGTAAACACTTGAAAGTGTTTATGGTTTTCTGACAATGATTATCAAGAGATAATTGCAAGTGATTCAAGACTTGAATTATCTGGATCATATTTATATAAAGTATATATAGCAAATATGCTACTATATATATAAAGCATACAAATAAAAACTATTTCGTTGGTAATTATGTTTTCATCAAAACTGCATTTCTACTTTTGGAAATATATTTTCAAATATTAAGAAATATTTTTGTGAAAAATAAAAGAAAAAAAGCCTCAATAGTATTAAGAAATTTTTGAATAGTTTCATCTAGTACTCAATGAGATTTCAATTTGAGCACAAGTGAGGTGTTTTTCTGAGTGTAGGCAGATGTATTTTGTGTTTTGACTTGCCTAATTGACACTTTAGGTCAGTGTTATTGTCACTCAGAACGCACACGTAACTTCGCCGACGATTGAGACATGCTGGGCAGTCACCTTAATCGCAGCCACTAACGCAATTATTTTTTACCATTTGTGTGTCTCCTTAAAGTCGAAAGCAACAACCATATAATCTGTCTGTAAACAAAGAGCGCCCCCTGCGTTATTATCCATTCTGTGCCTCGATTCGCTTGCTGTTTGTATTTCACTTTGGCAGCTGTTCAAACAAATTACAATGAATATGCAATTGTTTCGTGCCACCCAATGACAACACCCAAAGAAACATTTGATTGATGAAGAGCATCACAAGAAGAACCACAACAACAAAAATAAAAATAACCGATCTGAGATCTTAACAATTTGAATAAACAAATTGGCCGACGCCAGCAACTGGCGCTAAAAATATGCAAATTATACAAAGTTCTGGAACGGTTTCAAGTTCAGCGCAAGGCGGGCATTGGCGAAATGGGTAGACAAGAAAATAGGCGCACTTAAAGTGATTCATTGGAGCGGCATTGATAACTTTGTGGCACGCCATCGTCAGGCACAGTGCGCCGCTAATCAGCGTGCCACCAAATGGAAAATGCGAACCATTAAACGCCCCATCGAGCAATGACAATGCGAGAAAAGAATCCACATTTATTCATATTCGCATTGTAGGCGTCCTAATTGATGTGCAGTGAAAAACAAAATGTAATAACTATTTAGCATGTTTAGTGTCAGGGTTATTTGTTATTTGCGGTATCTCCAGCTCGATGCATAATCTCATTTTATTTCTAACTGCACAATTATTCAGCAGCATTCAACTGAATAAAAATCAATTCTTGTTCATAATTAATCTGCAGATTCTTTGCTACTTCTTCGTTCCACTGCGCAGGCAAGAAAATTCAATCAAACATAATTTTTCTTTGTTGTTTTTAATACCAAAAGTTGAACAATATATTTCAAAGTCTACAAAGCAAGTTATACTCTAATTTGTATATCACGTATTGGAATCCAATGGAAAACTGCAAGTTTTGCAATATTTTAATACTTTTAAAAGGCATTCGGCATTAATGCAAATGCTCAGCTTTAAATTAGATTCAATTTCCAGTCTTAAAATTTAAAAAATTCCACAATTATTTTGTGCATTCTTCATTATTGGAATGTTGAAATAAGACAATAAAAATCTAAACCTTTTTTTATTGCTTTTTTAATACCAAAATTCATCTAGAATTTAAAGTATGTAAAACAAGTATTACCATAATTTGTATGTAATAAATTGAAACCGAATTGGAAACTGCAAGATTCACAATATTTCACTCCCAAAATTGTAAAAGCTTTTTATTTTTTTTTAAGAATAAGCAATTTGTTACTGGGTCTTTTCTAATCTAATCTAAACTGTTCTTACCCAAATTGAACGCAAACAATCAAACTTACATCAAGATATTTACTACTTAGTCGTCTCTTGTGTGTGCGTATTTAATTTTTGAATAGCAGATTTAAAAACCAAACACAACTTGTATCTGCAGCTCGAATGCATCGTCAAGATGGAATATGGAATATGGAATGTGAATAGGAAATAGCTCGTTTTAGCCTACCAGTTATTTTAGTTTGATTAAAACATGGCTCACAAAAGCAAACAGAAGTGTGAATGCCAACAATTGATATGCCTTTACCTACGACCTACCTCTCCATTCGATTCCACTTGCCCCATCCACACGATTCCCTTTTGTCACAACTAGGCCAAGAAGCGCCTAGCACACGTGTAACTGCAATCTGCATCTGACAAATGATTTCGTTTCCAATCTGCAAGTGTGGAATTCGGGGTATCCAGGACAACGAACATGAACAGTACCCTGTGCCCAAAATAATTGGTCGTGGTATGATGGCTCTCTGCAAATACTCTTCAGGCACACTCAGCATAAATAAATTGCTCTACAACATTAAATATTAATCTTTTAAGATTTCACGTATACAAACATCTTAAAAAATTAATTTCGAGAAAAAAATCCACAATTTTACGACGATCTAAGATAGCAAAGGCATACAATTTTTTTGTATATTTAGAAATTAAATCTAGTTTTCTAAATTTGAGGGCCATTTTGCTCTGAGTGATTCCCATTAAAATACAAATGTTTTATTATACAATTCTTAGTAAGTGTGGGGAAATTTTAGATAATTAAACACCACGAGTAACTAATTGTAATCGACTTGCTCTAATTATTTTGATATAATTGTTCATTTTCACTTTGTATTTTTTACATATGTATTGGGATATTTTTAGACAGGATGTTCAGCTAGTTCAGCAGACTCAAACAGCGATATATTAAATTTTATATGCATAAAGGAAGAATACACAAGTATGGAATAAGATACGACTGCTGCTTGTATGCCAACTGTCAACGTATTCCTTTTGCCAACATTTTGTCCTAGATTTCATTATTGCCAGCAAATTAATTGCGCCCGTAGAGTACTTCAACCGACTATAGTTGCACTTATATTTATATATATATATACGTATATTGTGTGTAAGGTATTTAATGAGTTTACTCGAGCTGGCTATGCATAATTCAGTTAGCCAGTCGGCTTGACCGGCGCAGTTGTTACTTTATGTCCTGGCCAACTGAAAGAGAACCGCACTAATTGCATATAATGAGCTCAAATGGCAGTGGCTAAAGGAAAATGGCAAACTGCAAGTGCAATTGAAACGGAGGTCTCTGCGGCCGTCTGTCTGTCTGTCTGTCTACGTAATAATTGAACAGCACATGACTCAGATACAAAGAGCACTTTGAGCTCAACCAATCCGATTATTAGCTGCTGTAAATAATATATTTATTACTTTCATTCACATTATCATGAGCTTTTCAAACACCTACCTATTTCGGGCAAACACGATTAGCGCTATCAGTGGAGCAATCGAGTGATTCATCAGCCTTCAAGTATTTAGCCAGTAAACACTTTATTTAAACTTGATAGAAACGTAGCACTGCAAAACGTAGGTAGTCAGATAACTGACATTATCTGCACAAACATGGCATTATCTGGTACACCACTGGTTAAAAGATACAATGACACCAGCTGAAAGTTCAAGTTTCTTATGTACAATTCAGATAAATGTGAAAATGTATCAGATTTTAAACTTAGAAGATTTTGTCAAACTTTTCCAATATTTACTTTTTTGTGTTATAATTTGATGAAATTGAAAGTAATTAAAATGTATTCAAATAGCAGTCAACGATATATTTCTTGGTGCTGATTACCTCTTCAAACAAGCAAATCAGCGAATTAACATTTCCATCACTTATAAAATTATTCTTAGCATGAAAATATACATGTCTCAAAGTGCAAAGTTGATATTAAACCAAAATAAAGTAAACAAAAATCAAACGCTTGGAAAATGCATCCCTGAAACTATCGATAAATAGATAATCCTTACTGATACTGATTACTTTATATTGACACTCAATACTAGAAGATTCTACGAAACTTTTCAAGCAGCAGCAAACATTTTACTTATTCTTTTATTTCTAAGAAACACATACTGCTTTTAAATAACTCTGGCAACAAAATCTAATATCGCGATTTCATTTTCCAACAATGGGGGTGGAATTATTTAAGAAGTAGAAAGTCACTTCAAATGAATTTGCACGAATTTCTTGAGAAATTCGCCAGGGGGTGAATTTTCTAAAATCGATTTAACGTATGTATTTATTTCGTATGTAAATAATTGAAAGAAACATGATTTGCTGAACCGTGCGAATCACATATTCAATGCTGAACAATTAATTTAATGGCGGCAGTTTCCACAATTATGGCGATTGTGGTGTCGTGGAAATAAAATGAAAAACCCTATGCCAGCTTTAAGTTGAACTCAATATTTTAACTGATATATGCCAGAATTACTAGCTTGTCCTGTCAAACAACTTAAAATTAAAGTTAAACTAAGGCGATTGCTTTATGCTTTTTTTAAGAACCACCCAAGGCTAATGTTTCAATTCGATCAACTACATTAAGCATAATGCAAGCTCCAAGCATGAAGTGCATCACTAAAATGGAAAAAAGAATAATAAGAATAATAAAAATAATAAACCCAACAGAAGGCAACCGCGGCTACGTGCGGGTACAAAGTGTGCAACCACTAAACACCGTCCACAAATTGATACCGATCCAAGCGATAATGACACCCAACAGCTAACCGCTGAGCGAGTGCCTCTGGGGAGTTATCATCTTGTCGGGCATTGCCAGCGCTGACCGAAAAGTGCAAATGTCGCATATTAAATTAACGTTGACGGTCCCAACAACAACAGAATTATCTGATGCGTATAAAAAGGCGGTAACAAGGGCAAAAAAAAAAAAACAAAAAAACAGAAACAAACAAGTCCCAAAGCGATGGACTAGAAAATTCCCTGTAGGCGTTTCCAGCATGTCGTACCTCACATCATTCTTTAGATAAGGAATAAAAGTTATAAGTGGAAAATTAGGAATTCAAAATTGATTTCATCTACATTTGTATATATTTGCGAAACCGTAATCATTAACAAATTTCTTTATTTATATTTAAATTTTAATCGAAACATTTATTTTTAATTTGAAGTCATTTAATATGATGTTATGTTAATAAAACGTAATTGTTTTTGTTTCGTAAAATCTCATTTGAATAAGTTGTGTACTCTTTGAAGTCCACAATAAATTTCTTAACAAATACATGAATGTATGTGTAAAATTCTCAAACACAGTTAACACAGCTGTTAATGTCCATCATCAAATAGACTGTGGCTCAATCAATATCTGTTTATCATATCCGTAAGGGCATTTGAATTGCGCAGGGTAATCGGAAAAAGTGTCAATAAAATTGAAAGCGCTTTATCTGTTCGTTAGTAAATGTTATGGCGACTAATGAGAACTGTCAACGCCAGCCGCACCATCAACTGGACAACTAGTCCATCAATCAGTCAGTCAGCCATAACGCACAGTTATTGTCATTTATGCAATTTGTCAATTTGCCAATTTAATACAGAAAAAAAGAGATATTGTGATTTCTTGTATATACATTTATTGGCTGCAAATCGATGAGCATAAAATCCATAGTTTTACCTGGCTAGCACAGACATACAACTTGTGTTTATGGAGTATATCAATTTCGTTTTAAATGACACCGAAACGGCTTGATAGCAGTGCAAAAAAACATTACTCATACGCAGCGTAGCGTTCAGTTTCACTTGCTCAGCTGCGTCCAGACAAAGCCGAATGAACAAGAAGACAACAACGGCAGCCCGACCTCGTCAAACTCAGATATATTTATTTACGTATGAACGTATGCTGCTGACTATAAAAAAGCCATTGTAATAATTCAAAATGTGAAGAGAAAAAAATAAGAAAACACCCTGTCTAGACTTTTTTGCAGCGACAAAGCGAAAATGTTTGAGACATGAAAATTGCTTTTCATATACATAGATGACTGCATTGTTTACGTAGTGCCATTTTATTAAAGTCACTAAAGGCCGCCGGGTACGAAAAGTCAAAATTTCCATTTTACAAAATAGCGTTTATAGAACTTTACGACCAACAACAACAACAACAATAACAAAAACAAAAACTAGACAGCATCTTGGACGCCTATATTGACGCAATTGATTTGAACAAATTTTTCGACGGATTTACTTGTGCTTTGTTGTTCCGATATATAAGAACAAATACAAATGCATACATATAAATCCTTATATACATAATACAACGATACATATACATTTGTAAACAGAAATTGGCCATAAAATTGCGTTCGCTAAATTAAATCGAAATATTTTCGGTTAACAAAAATTCTAATTACAAAATGTTGCCAGAGCACATTAAAAAGAAAAACCGAGCCCTAAATAATAAACGCCAACTCAATCGTTCTCCATAAAATCAAATCAACAAAATATCAATAACAAAACATCAATAATGATGATATATGAGTTATAATCAAATGGCTTCGAGTCAGCAATGTTGGCATCGTGGCTAAAATGGAAATTCTATTGACAAACGGATTATTTGTCGTTCGCTGTCCACCTCTCAAAACAAACGCCGGTCAAACCATAACAAAATCGCATTTAAGTATAATTCTCAATGTGTTGCGACTTTCACGGATAATTATAGACTGTACATATATATATATAAGTCTACAAATATGCATGGATATACATATAGCATATAGGTAAATAGAAGAATGTGTGACGCCTTCAAATGTCCGAGACATGAGCGATTCGGGTCGTCGGACAGCAACTACAACTACAACAAACAACAGCATGCAACAAAGATATAATTGATGACAACAGTGAGCCCAAATTGTTTTCAAAAATTCTGTTGTCGTTGCTAATATGCATACATATGTATGAGTGGGGACTTTTTCAAGTTTTAAGGGACACATAATTGTGTATATGAGATAAAAGATTCTTTTCAAAAGAATATTTGCAAAATAAATTTATAAAAAAAAAACTGTTTAAGTTTTGCAAACATTTAAAGCTGAAACATAACTCAGAAAACGCTCGAACAATTCGTGAAGCGATGGCAAAAGTTTTGCTAATCAAATGGTTGACTCTTAACCCCAAGCTTAAGGCTAAAAAAGAAACATAACTAATACAGCTGGAAATAATTTTGAAAAAAAGCTGAAATATGCAGGTGTATAAAAATAATAAAAAATAAATACCAAAGCTATTCATATTCAATTTGTTGTCATAAATAAAGAAATAAGCCCGCACGCTACACACAAACCATATACATATTTCCTTGATAGAAATGACATCTGCTACGATTTGCCATTTCCTACCTATTGATCCAACAAACAACACTCGTAAAGAGCACAAGCACAAGCACTGCTCGCACATTCATTTGGCAATTCCTTGGAACAGACGAGACGCGCAATGACAGGAATAATCAAATCTACGCACGTCTGTGCGTGTGAATGGATTGGAACCCTAGGCAGTCAGGGTAGTTGACCAAGCGGGAGAACACATGATGACATTCAAATTTATATAAATATTTCTATGTTTTCCATGCTGAAAAATTCCATTCAATATTCGCAGCAAATTGGCTTTTGGGTCATAAAAACTAATAAAGGCGTCAAACGTTGTGCTCCTTGCAAATCAAAATTCTAACGCTCCCTTTGACATCAACTTCCAAGCCACTGTCAATTGTCACAGTGCTGCCATCTGTTTTCAGTGAGCTGTTGTTGTTTTTCTTTATTCTGTTGTTGTTGTTGTTGTTGCTGTAGTGCACATGTAAAAGCTACCAGCTAGCAGATAGAGTGAGAACAGAAAGCTCTCAAATACAATGCACTGCAAATACAATCAGCTGAGCGTCAGAGCTTTCAATATGCTGCGCAGTTTCGTACGAGCGCAAATGCAAACAAACATATGTTTGTGTTTTTGTACGTGTGTCCGCCACAACAAAGCACAGCTGAGTGAGAGAGCTTTGTAAATTAATGTGCTCACAACGCGTGCTCTAATGCTCCGCTCTCGCTCTCACGCGCCCCCGTTCGCTCTGTCTTTCTGTCTCTCTGCCTGTTTCAATTACCCCTCGCCCGCACCCCCTTCCACTGTTAAAACTCGCTCGCTTATTGCGCACCTTTCAAGCTGTCAACATAGTGAACCCCACTGAGTTGTTACGACAACATTACGAATCTGACATCATTTTCGCGGCAAGGCAATGAAAATTTTAAAATGCTTTTATATTTGCAATCATCTCTCAGTTTACAATTTAATGCTGCCTATCATAATGAAAATATGCTACGCACTTTTGGGGGAAGGTGCTTGTAGCGTGTATTTACTGTGGCATGACCGTTGACTTTATAACTGGTTTTCCAGACAAATTCAAACGGTGGCGCATCTGGCAACGCACAGGCCGCCCAATTTTGGTAGATTTAGGGCCGCTATGAAGTATACAAAGCATTAGCAAGGTCATTGAAAATGTGTTTTACAAAGATCTATAATTTTTCAGTTCTATTTTTGCGTGCCCCTAACCCAAAAAACAGCAAAAGCAGCGCAGCAATATTTGTATTTGCAATATAGCTATATAGCCGAAACAGATTTCGTAATTGAACGTGTGTGTATTTATTTACGTCGCAAGGTCGCTGTCAAGCATTTACATTTGCACTGGGCCCGTTGGTGAGGGCCCAACTGTGGGGCCTCAGCACAACGACAAAAACTTAACAACCTATGCGATATGTGTACTATAAATCATTTCCATTTACTCTACTTGGCGGTCCCAAATTATTTTGTGATAAGTTCTTATCTGACTGGAGCTGCAGGGGCGGCGACGCGGTAAATTGCAAAAGTGCTAGATGAGAATCTGCATCAGATGAGAACTTAGTGCATCGTTTAATTTGGAATATGACTATAAAAATTATTTAGCTCAAGCGAAGCGCCCCAAAAACGTGTAACGTGAGCAAAAAGCTTACCGCAAATCCGCCCCTGTGCGCATGACGGCGACCTACACAGAAAAAAAAGCACACAAACTGGCAAAACGGGCCAGAAGAATACATACAACACGGAGGCGAGTTCGTTCTTGTGTTGTGGTTTAGTTGAGCGTTTGGTGGCGTTGCGAACGGACAGAGAGACACCATCGAAATCACCATAACCACCAGCTGGAGCTGGAGCAGCAGCAGCAGCATTAGCGACAACAATTAGAAAAGCTTAATAACAAAAACAGAGACTTACTCATCATTGGCCTGGCTTTTTGTCGTAGTAAACACCATTGGATTATTAACATACACACGCCACACGAAAGAGGGTCGGAGAGTGGAGGGAGAGAGGGGCTGTAGTTGGACTGGCAAGTGGCCCCCACAACACACGCTCACAAACACACACGCATTTGTTGTGTTTCTTTGTTTCGGCAACAACAATTTTGTGTTAAATTAGTGCGCAATTACAACAAAAAAGCAGCAACAACAGCATAGAAAACAAAAGCAACGTGCGCAGCAATTTGTTTAAATTGACGAATGCAATAAAAACTGCGCAAAACTAAATAATAAGCGCAAAAAGTTGCATCACGCAACAACAACAACAACAACAAAAACAGCAACAACAAATTCAATGCAAAACGAAATTTAAGTTCTACAAAAATCAATAAGCAGCAGCAACAGCAGCGAAGGAGCTGAGACGGGCTGCGACTGACAAAATTAGCAACAACAGCAAGCGCGAGAAGAAGAAGCAGAACAGGCATAGACGGAAGCTGTAACAAGAAGAAGAAGAAGAACAAGCACAACGACACACAGCAGAGATCGAAAGCTTCTCAAAGCGCGCTTTCAAACGGAATCAAAAGGGAAACGTCTAAAAATTTACATAATTGCATTTGTAGACGCTGGCCGTGTTTAAATAAAGATGCCCTCGTTGCTGGAGGCGCTGGAGCGCAAATATTTCGCCGAATGCGAATTCGAGAATGCCAATCAGCCCGAGCTGCACAAGCGCTCCGATCTGCCCAATGACTTTACGGTAACCAAATGCGGCGGTCGCATGGAATTCTCCATATTCATACCGCGGCTCTCCCCGCTGACCAGTGTGCCCGCCCTGCTCGTGCTCAATGACTGCGACATCGATTGTGCCGGCGATTTCGACAGCATCCGGGAGAAGTGTCAGCGTGTGCGTGAGCTGGATCTGGCGCAGAACAAGCTGCAGGACTGGCAGGAGGTGTTCAACATACTGAAGCATATGCCGCACATCGAGTTCTTAAATTTGAGCAAAAATCAACTGATGAGCGCCCCGCCCAGTTCGCTGCTGGCGGCGCCAACCGTCAATCTGAAGAGTCTGGTGCTCAATGGCACGTATCTGGACTGGATGTGTGTGGATGCATTGTTGCAGAATCTGCCGGTGCTGCAGGAGCTCCACTTGAGCCTGAACAACTACAGTGCTGTGCTGCTGGACGCTGCACAGGAGTCACTGGAGGAGAAGTCCCACAGCTGCCAATGTGTGCCACAAGCACACAATAAAAATGAAAACCCGCAAACGGAAACAGAAGTGGAAGTGGAAGTGGAGACGGAAGCGGACACTTGCTGTAATCTGTGCCAGGCTAGACGCAAGCTGACACAATCACATGCGGCATTGAAGACGCTCCACTTCACCGGCAATCCCATCGAGCACTGGCAGGAAATTTGTCGCCTGGGCCGGCTCTTCCCCAGCCTGGAAGCGCTCGTGCTCGCCGAATGCCCCATCAAATCGCTGCAGGCCGGCGCCGAACTGGACTCGGCCAGCGCCAGTGAGTGCCACAAATACTTTCCCTGCCTCAAGCTGCTCAATTTGAGCTGTGCCCAGCTCAACAGCTGGGCGGACATCGATGAGCTGGCCAAATACGATCAGCTGCAGAATCTGCGCGTCAAGCATTGGCCCCTGTGGGAAACGCTGGAGTGCACGGAGCACGAGCGCCGCCAGCTGCTCATCGCGCGTCTGCCCAATGTGTCCATGTTGAATGGCGGCGGCAAGATCAGTGTCGATGAGCGTGTGGATGCCGAACGTGCCTTTGTCCGTCACTATATGAACAAACCGGAATCGGAGCGGCCGGCTCGCTATGCGGAACTGTTAGACGTGCATGGTCAACTCGATCCACTGGTCAATGTCAATCTGAAGCCGGAGAAGCGTGTCAAGGTTCTGTTTACGTACAACGAAATCAGCGAGAGTCGTTTTGTGGACATCTATTTAAGTGTGAGCGATCTCAAGCTGAAGCTGGAGAAACTCATCAATCTGGCGCCAAACAAAATGCGACTCTACTATCTGGATCAGGACTACAAGGAGCATGGGCCCGAGGAGATGCGCTATCCGAACAAGCAGCTCTACAGCTACAACATTCAATCGGGCGATGAGATCATCATTGATGCCAAGAAGTAAACACTTGAACCATGCAACTGCAACTATTGGCGGGGTGCTAACAGCAACAAACAAACTTGTGATCTTGTATCATGCTAACTAACGGATACAACGGATACCCTAATATATATACACATATACACATATACATATATATATATATATATATAAATACTACAATATAATACATAAATCGATGAATATTCATATATCTATTTTTATTATTGTTTCCAACTTTCCACCTCCAACAATTACTGTAAATACATTTAAATGGCCAAAACGTGCACACAAACACACAACGAACACACACACAAATCTGCATATATATCTTAATTATCGTCTAACCTTAGCCAGCTACAGACTAAAAACAAAAAACAAAAAAAAAGCATTACATTAAAATTTAAAACCAATTATTTGCCTCAATTATTATGACTAACTTTTGACGAATTATGCAAAACACTTTTCGCTCTTTGGCTGCAAACAAAAAGTTGTTCAAAAAAGCTGTCGCTCTATATTTGGTTGACTTTTCACCGATAAGATACAATATCTATGAGTTTTTTTTTTTTTGTGTATGTCACAATATACTTTATATGACACTCTAGAATTCTGATCGTGCTGAGAAGCAGGTGGCAGGCGGCAGGTTGCGGGGTTTCTGTCAACGAGTTACTTACGAGCTCTCAATTATGGACAGAGCCGTTCAACTTGATCTATTGCCAATAATACGTAAGCCAAAAATTTCCGACATTCTGTGAAGAGTGAAGGGAGTTCTGTGTACACAAATACGAGTACAATAAATATATTAATATTATTATTATTATTATTAGTTTATAATAAGCTGAAACTTGTTTCGCATATCCCACACACAATTAGCATCGTTATAAGAATGATGGTCTCCAGTGGGAGACATTATGCATGGTTGGCGTCTATTTAGCACTTTTTATTTCCGCAATTTCTAAGAGGGGTTTTGTACACAAACTATAAACATGGACAACAAAGCGAAACTGCTAAATTACGACAAAATAGTTCATTTTAAATGTTTAAATTGCCAGACAATGAAAATTTTGTTTATAAATCATATTGGAATTGAACCAACTTAGTTGGCTTACATTTTATATTTTATATTTTGAAAATGTACTCGATAATAGCAAAATAAAGCCAAGCTTTAATTTTCAAATTTTTTACGTTTCTAACTTAATAAATAATATGCGAGTCAAATTTGAAGAGAGCTAAAACTGAGTTGGAAAGCTAAAAACAATCTTATAAAGTAACTTTAAGATGAATTCAATATTCAAATATTCAAATCAAAAGAATTATGACCATGAAAACTTCTATAGAATAAAAGATACAAATAATATTTCTTAAAGATACATTTTTCTGCATTCTTTTCATTCAACTGACCTGCCCAGGGGCAGATTACGAATTCCATGTGACAAGCAAGCTTGTTCCCATAAATCTGGGTCAATGTGGTGAGTGTGCCTGCCTAAGACCTAAGGCTGACACTTTAAAGAAATACGAGCTTATTACAATTTTTGTAGACAAAATTGCGCACGTCAGTGTAACTGTATTTTATCTGTATCAGCCAAAACGTTTCCATGCTTAACGTAATTTTCCAATTAAAAGGCACCCCCCAAAATCGAATCCCGCCCATATTTGCATTATTTATCTGCCAAAAAGGGGGCATCGTAATCTTAATGACATACATCAGCCATGTGGCACGTTGTCGACAAAAACAACAAAAAAACCTCAACAGATCGTGACTAAACTAAGGAGCTGGCTAAGCGCCCACTCGATGTGACACGCTCTCGCAAATCAGAAATAAAAATATAAAGAAAACAGAATGTGCGAAAAAAAAATAAATGTCGAAAATGAAGTCGTCGCAAAAAATTTTATGAGGGCTTCCCAGGTGCAATTAAATAAAGTAAAATAAAATACAAAATAAAATCAAATCAAATAAAGGTCTACGTAGGTGACCATAAAAATGCAAGGTGTGTAGAAAAAACACACTGCTCATAATTAACAAAATATACACATAGAGGTTTTTTTTTGGAAAGTCTATGGCTGAAAAGGTTTTAACACTCGGGCCGCTTAACAGACGATCGAGTTGTGAACTGAACGCCAAACGCGACACACGTCGCCAAAATACCGATTAGCCAATTTATGGGTTTATTTCTTAAAATTTATTTTGCGATTCTATTTGCGATAGTGCAGTGAAGTGAAGGGAGATCTTTGTGCGGGATAATGCATACAGCATGGATCCCGAAAACGATGTTTATGCTTTCTATGATATAAGAGGTTACAAGGGGTACGAGAACAGTACAACTCTCTCAACTTGATTTCAACTTTGTGTGCAATGTTTGTTAATGAATGTTTGTGGTTGTGCATTGCAGGAAATGTAGACCGGCGGGACCAAACCAATCGCAACGTTTTCGGCAACCGCGAATGTCACTCCTAGGGAAGCCGCTGAACTATAATCGCGGCACACATCGCCGCGATGCGCGCTACCGGCGGATGCAAAGTCGCCTGTACAATTTTCTGGAGCGACCGCGGGGCTTGCATGCAATATTCTATCATGTGATGGTGTGAGTATAACAAAAAAAAAAAGTAAAAAACAAAAAAAAACAAAAAGAAAAACGATACTTTATCTAACAGTTTAAATAGCACGCTTGTTAAACTTGTTTGCCAAAATTATCTCTAGCCACTTGTTAAGTTGTAAGGCATTGATTAAATTCGAGAGCAGTTATTCAAGAGTAATACTACAATCAGGCGGTTTGTTCTTATACACGTTTATAAAAAAGAAAACAAAGTTTACAGTTGACGAAATGAGTAAGCTATTTCATTAAAAATACACAGCTAAAATACATAGTTACTATTTCGAATCAAATTTTCCACACGATCTTCTGCATAGCCTCGAGTTTTTCTGCCATTTGAAATTGTTAAGAACTTTATAAATGTAAAATTTACAATTAATAAAATGAGTAGATAAATTTACAAAGTTATATCATAGCTCGTTCCTAACTATAACGATCTTCGGCATAAAATAGCCTATTTCTTTTAGGCAATTTTTTAGAATCTTATTCAAAATAAAATGCTAGAAAACAATATTTTTTTATTAAATTTTCTCACTAAAGCGTTGTCTTTTAGCTTATAGTATATGTTGGCTGCAGCAGCAAAGAAGTTTTAATTATAATATAATAATAAATTGTTTATATACTAATATAAATAGCTTATTGATAACATTATATTAAGTCAGTAAGCAGACAATAAAATACAATATTGTCTGTTTCAAAGTTTCAAAGTGTTGTGAAGAAGACAAAGCTTTGACTACTAGTTTAACTATATACTTTGAAATAAACTTTAGAAAGTATTGCAAATAGCTTTGTGTTATTAATCGGAAAATAAAACTATTAAAAAGCTGATAGCGCAAACAATATATAAATATATAAAATATAAACTAGAATTGCTTTGATGAAGAAAGAAAGACATACAAAAGTAATTTTTTAGTATATAAAAGTAAATTAAATAACAAATTTTTGTTTTTCATTTAATACTTATTTTTGTATTTTGAAATTTTTCAGATTTCTGATGGTGTTCACATGTCTCGCATTGAGCGTGTTTTCCACCATCAAGGAATACGAGGAGGATGCTGTATATATATTGTTTCGCATGGAAATCATAGTTGTCATCTGGTTTACCATGGAGTTTGGGGCGCGACTCTGGTCATCAGGATGCCGCTCCAGATACCAAGGCACACTTGGGCGACTTAAATTTATAAAGCAACCATTTTGTATTATAGGTGAGACAAGGCTTCCAAGTGCAAACGCATAGCAGATGCACAATATTATTAATCGGCTGTCTCCGCAGATATTATCACCATTTTAGCCTCAATTGTAGTATTAGGCATGGGCACCTCTGGCCAGGTGTTTGCGACGAGCGCATTGCGTGGTTTAAGATTCTTTCAGATACTGCGCATGGTGCGCATGGATCGACGTGGGGGAACCTGGAAACTGCTCGGTTCGGTTGTATACGCACATAGACAGGTTGGGCAATTTGATTGAGAGGAGTTTAGAGGAATTAGCTTGCAACTGACATTTGCTCATCTCTTGCAGGAGCTCATCACAACCATGTACATTGGATTTTTAGGTCTCATCTTTGCATCATTCCTAGTTTATATGTGGGAGAAGGACGTCAACGACAAGTTCAGCAATTTCGCCCAGGCGCTGTGGTGGGGCGTGGTATGTTGCCAACCAGAAAATATGAAAAAAAAAATAAGAAAAATATACAGCTAAAAGCCAACCGTGTTTCTTCTCAATTATTCAACTCTGACCCAGATAACGCTGTGCACCGTTGGCTATGGAGATATGGTGCCCATAACGTGGCAGGGAAAATTGATTGCCTCCTGCTGTGCTCTGTTGGGCATTTCCTTTTTTGCGCTACCTGCGGTAAGTTGCTCGTTTATTTATGCAACATCTGCAATTCGGTATTCATCTCTGGCTCATTGCAGGGCATTTTGGGCAGCGGCTTTGCGTTGAAGGTGCAGCAGCAGCAGCGCCAGAAGCACATGATACGGCGTCGCCAGCCGGCGGCGACGCTCATTCAGGCCGTCTGGCGCTGCTATGCGGCCGATGAGCATTCCGTTTCGATAGCCACCTGGAAGATACATCAGGTGGCGCTGCCGAGTCCGCCCGCATCGTAAGTAGCCAACTACTGTGCCCCCATTGGGGCAATCCATTGATTGCCCCACACGTATACAAAATGCATTCCGGGAATGTGCAGCGGACAATGAGTTACCAAGTGTCCTAACACTAGTTAAATAAATTGCAATTATGGGGACGAAATGAAATAGCTCTCAGTTCAACTTAATCTGCTCCCACAACATTAATTCAAATATCTTTGCCTTGGAAAATATTTTTATTTTTATTTTTTTCAACTAAATCTAGTCTTGTGATTTCTTCATTTGCATAACGCAAAACTTTAAATATTTGTTGAGCCACTTAGCAAACGAAGCTTTGTGATTTCACTTACTTTAAATGTTTTCTTACTACAATTTGTTCTCTTAAAATCTTGAAAAAGAAAATAATTGTATTTTGATAATTTTCAAATTCTTTGAATTGTTTTGGGACTTATTCAGTTAGTTAATTGGGAGTGATTTCATGCAGTCCAATTGTACAGATACACCCACAACCACACTCTCACATTCAACACAACACACAAGAACACAATCAACTGTTTAATAGAGTGTATCCTTTGTGAATGCCTGCGAAAGGGGTTCACAAAACGACAACGAGTACCTCGACCAACGAGTTAGTCTGTACAATACACATCCAACGCCAATGCCAATGCCCAACGCATGAGTAGTTTGTGCATACAAATGTATGTGTGTACAACCAATACCAAAACTGTATATGAAATATATTTCCTCACATAAGCCACAACAACAAAAAAAACAACCAAAAAACCCAAAAAAAAAAAAGAATAAATATCCTCTCCGTCTCTTGATTAACAATTTCAGTTTCAGCGTACCTAATTTGTTGAACATTTTTTACGTACCTCTATCATTTTCTTTCATAATATTTTTTATATAAACTTTTCAGTTCTGAAAACTGGGAGCGATTATTAAAAAACATAACCGAATATAGGTAAAAGTGATAAAAGCAACAAAATACTCACAACAAATATTACAATAAACAAAAAAAAAAAAAATCAAGCAAAACGATTTCAAATGCTATTCATGTTTTGTTTTCATAGGGTATTTGCTTAGCAAGCACCAAGCCATAAAACATCAAATGCATCAAATGCTCTCCTCTAAGTACACATCAAAAGAAATCCCCACACACACCTATCGAGTTTGTAATTCGCAGCTTTTCTATATAACGCACTCTATCTGACTATCTCTGTCTACATACTTCTATCTCTCTCACTGTCCTATAGCGTAATCCGTAATCTTTATTATCGAACCCACTCTGTTGGCTATTTTCGAAAATATTAGATAATTATTGAGAAAAAGCGTTAAAAACGAACAAAAAATTGTAAAACCTATGTTAAATTCTGTTTTGCAATTGTTTAATTTATATTCTCGACAATGATATAAGTAAATTAATCAATGTGATACAAATTGATTTTCATTGTGCTGCTGCTGTGTGATCAAAAAAATAAATAAAACCAAAACAAAACAAATCAAAAACACACACACGTAAATGCATAAAATGTGTACTTTAATTAACATGTGAGTTCAATCAACCAATTTAAATGATTTTTTATCCCCATTTTTTTCTCTTACTCACTCACTCTCTCTCTCTCTCTCTCTCTCTCTCTCTGTTTTTATCTCTTTTTTTCCAATATTTACAACATGTATTCGCACATTTGTTTTCACTAATTTGGCACAAATATTTGTACACCATCTTTGAAGCAATTGCACATTTATTATCCATGCTACTTTGATTGTATTTAAGTATATTTTAACTCGCAATGACATCAGCTGAAATTACGATCTTTAAATTTGCTGTATTTCCGGGTGTGTTTCCGATTTACAGCTTTAAAGCACATCTGGCAGATTGGACTTATTTGGCATGTTGAGCGCTGATTAATCAACATATTCTTATTTATATTCAGGAAGAGATTATTCCACTAAGAGAGTATATAAAATTAAACTTTGGGATCAAATTCGAACTCCTTTTAGAGTACACTTTAAAGTATTGAAACTAGATGGGACGCATTATCTCAGCAAAAAAATTAATCTTTAGTTTTAAACATCTTTAAAAAAACATACAAGTTATTTACAAGCTTTCAAAATAATTTTAAAACTCAACCGGAAATCGTTATAAGCAAAATATTGCAAATTTAATCGAATTTCACAACAAAATTACAAAACTAAAATCGCGAATGAGTTGGAAAATGCGTAGAATCGCTTTCAGCTGGTGCAATTGCAGCTTGCCACGCACCTATCTACAAGTGAACAGTCCCTCAAAGAACACACAACTTCAGCTCTGCACCAAATGCACACTCTCACAAGCACACACAGGCACACACACACAGGCACACACACACAAGCACACACACACAGGCACACACACACAGGCACACACATCCAGAATCCAGCTTACACACTGATATACACACACACACACACACAAATACACCATTTGCAACTATCTTCGAGCTCTTTGTACTACGCTCAACCTTATTCCGTTTACTGAAATCCCCCACTGTCTACTCTATTCTACTCTACTCTACATTTTCGAATCTTTACTAATTTTGACAAATATAATTGTACACATATTGTATTCCATAGACGGGCCTCATCCAGTTTTAAGCATAACACATCCTTTGTGGCCCGCCTGCCGACGATTAGGCGACACAAGAGCCAGACCATCCAGACGCCCGGACCCGATGGTTCCACAATGTCCAAGCCGCCGGGCTCATCGAGGGCATCGACGCGCTATTCGCGCACCATTCGAGATATCAACGCATCTGTGGAGAACTTGGGTAAGTTGCTTAACAAATTGCTTTCAAGCCATTTGGCATTCGGTGATGGTGATGGTGATGAGGATGATGATGATGATGATGGTGATGATGGCTGAGTTCTGTTTCAGTTAGCAGTTGTTATAAAGTTCCAATAAAGTTCCACTTATTACAAATTCTGTTTGCACACAAACACACACATTTAACCACATGCACCATCACTTACGAAAAACAAAGAAAAATTTATGAAATAATAACATACAACAAATAACAAGTTATCGTTTTCTATTTGTCTTGGTCCCTTGCATGTTTTACTCGTACCCACAAACTGTGCAAATCTCATTCAATGTCAACTTGGCTCACATCAATGAGCCAAACTCACAACAGATTTTGCTTTGCTATTTGCGCTGCGCATCTCATCGGAAAAACAGTTTAAGCAAAGGCTATTTTTACTGCAGGCATTTTCATTTTGAATAGCTTTTAGGGACAGATTTCTATGCTTTGCCAAAAATATCAAAATTATTAGCAACACATAAAAGTTTGATTATTTTAAATTTCTTAGCTTTTCTTACCATTCGCCTAATATTATAAAAATGTTCTACAACTTTTACACATGTTCTTCAAATATTGCATTTATATTACACACAAAAATGTTGTTTTAATGTTCAAATACCTGATTGCCTTTGCCATAGTTCATATACAAATTTGAAGACATCATCCAGCACTGCATTTGAATATCGCCTGATATCACTTTAGTGGTCAAACATCTGGCTTAAGTTCAACACAAAATAATAAATTTCACTTTATGAGAAAATATTTCAATTAATCAGCCAATAATAAAACAATAAAACCGTTGGCATAGGAAACTAATTGAAGCCCCGCAGCTTTATTAGAAGATTGAAAGCAAACAAATTGCGAATTCAGCGGAGAAGCGACAAGTAAAATGTGAAAATGTGAAAATGTAGCTAAACAGGAATTTAATAAAATATTCTTAGATATACTTAACAGAAATACTTAGACTAACACAGCTGTCTAGACGAACGTAGAATATATAATTAAATACATTTACAAGAAAAGCTTTAATGTCAGAAAGTAGTAGGAAAACGCGCAGGGAAACTAAGTTATTCTTGAAGAGGAAAAGAGCCAGGATGCCATACTGTATATATATGAAAATAATTGGTACTCAAATGCATACTAAATAATTCTTAAAAAAAGAAAGCATGGAGTCTACTGTCACCCGAACTGCATGCCATATTCATGTACCATAAATTCATCAAATTCCTTATTCATATAATACCTTTTCCTAATACTATGTCTAGAAACCTTTTCTTTTGTATTTTTCCTGAATATTATTTCACTATGCACTTATTAAATAAATGAAAAGATATTAAGCGTTTGCATAAGCAACAGATTAAACATAAATTTTATAACTGAATTAACTTAAAAAATTCAAAAAAGTTAACATGACCAATTTATAACTCTTGGTGTGTGTAGATTTGAAATTCTTTGTAAGCGTTATGTGTGACCAATATAGACTACCGTATCTCCGCATTGATTGATTAATTGACTCATTGGCACACATGCAAAATTATTTAAAAAAAAACAAAAACAAAAATGAAAACACAAAAAACAACTTTAACATCTGGTTTGAAATTTTCAGAGGTAGTACAAAATGGCAAATCCATGAATCCAAGTTTTAGCGAAGATTCAGTTGCTGAAACAACTTGCTTAAAAAATATTAAAAATTCAGACGGTAAGTCTACAAGGTCCCGCCCAGGTTCCATATACCAATACACCTTATAATCAACAAAAAAAAAAACAAAAAAACAAAACAAAATTGAGATTCTTATAAATTATATAACCGTATTTTGAGTGTTGTGGTTGTGTCAATGTTGTGGTTGCATTTTTAATTAAATTGAATTGATGTTGTTCATAATTGGTTCTTAAAAAGAAAAAAATGAAACGTAAATTAAATAAAACCAAAAACCTGCTAAGGATGATGATGTATGGTTGCCTTAAGGGATTATCAAGCCGAGACTAATGCGCTTTCTCACGAAAAAAATAAAATAAAACACAAAAACACAAAAATGCACATACAGCAAGTCCAGCGCCGTCCCCCAGCAAACTGGCCAATAGCATTCATAGCGCCAGCTTGGGCACACTGGGCCAGACCCAGAAGCCAGAAGCTGCTGCTGCTGATGCCGCAAAGCCGAAGGTCGAGGCTAGTTCCAATACGCTGACCATACCCGTTGTGCTCTGCGGCTTTTTGCAAGGGGATTTTTTTGGGTCGACATTTTCGCTGCGCAATCCGCGCATTACGCCCGCAAAGGACTTGGAGGCGGGTCATGTGGAGCAGCATGAGCCGGACGCCGAGTCGAAAGCCAATCTGAATCCTAGTCCCAGTCCAGGCCGTGGACGCACGGGTCGCTTCTTTGCGGCTGCCTCACATTTTCTGGAGACGGGCACATTGCAGGCCAGCAGTGGCGCATTTTATGTGGCAAGTGCGTACAACTTGCAACTGGCAACTTGCAGCTAGAGTTGAATAACCCTACCCAGCCCCTGCTCTGAGAAAGTGTTTATCCTTGTGCTAGGTTTGGTTTAGCATGCGCTCTCTAGACTGTCGTAGAGTTAGTTAAGTTTGCATTTTGGTAGACACTGTAGACACTGTACTAACTTCGTATCATATATAGGGAGTTATACCTGCAAAGGACTCCGAACGACTAATACTAACTAACTAAGTAACTACTCACCTACGCTACATGGCCACACACACAACGCTTGCTTACTCAATGCTTTCTCAACTATGCTTTTCCCCATTTATCCCACTATCCAACTAACAATTATTCAATTGTGATTTGATAAATATATATTCTTCATATATATATATATGTAACTAACCTAATATCTGTATACTTATTGTACGATCTATATATTACTACCTTATATGCATATGTCTACAAATGTATGTACGTGTGTGTATAACGCTACTTGTATGTGTTAATTGTGTGTTGTTGGATTGACTTGATTAATGTACAAAACAAATTGCCGCTAAACCACGCGCGAAGCAAGCAACCAAAACCTAACGCACAAGTCAATCTCTCTGATTCACAAATTGCCCGCAGATGAGGATGAGGAGCCGCGTTGCACGCAGCTGACAAATCGGCATAAGATCGCCATACGCTTCATACGCAAGGTATGGCATTCAAATCCAGTTCACTATATCAAACATATCACTCTACTATATACCTGATGGTTGCAGCTCAAGTATTTTGTGGCACGACGCAAGTTTAAGGAGGCATTGAAGCCGTACGATGTCAAGGACGTCATGGAACAGTATGCGGCTGGTTAGCTTAAACCAAACTCTTCAAATTATTTTCGAAAACCTTTTGCATCTCAATCTATTCATTTACAGGTCACGTGGATTTGCTAGGACGCGTCAAAATGCTGCACTTGCGGTAAGTACTAATATTGGATGCATGAAATGCAGTTCGCATAGATCTATAATATATATAAACAGGTAGAGCAGTCCTTGTCGCCTTAGAGTGCATTCCTGTTACAGCTCCCTACCCCAACGGCAATCGTAGATTTTTTTAGAACAAATACTTTTAAATTCTAGCGTATTGTTACATGTTTATACAGATTTCGTAAATATAAGAAATATTTGAATTATTATAATTGAAGTCGAACTGTCCATTTTTTTTTATTTATTGTTTCTGAATTTTAGAAAGAATTTTTCTAATTTCTATTTCATAATAAACGAAAATAATTCTCAGAAGTAGAAAAGTATTTATAGTTTTAATAAATTGTTTTCGTATATTTATAAATTATCTCCAAGATCAAGTGATTTTCTTTTTAGGCACATTTTCAAAATGCTATGCCGATTTTTTTCTGTGTAGTGCAGTTACTTAGAGAACTTGGTTATCTTTAATTTACTAAGTGTTTAGTTGATGAACAGCTAGAAATAAACTCTTAGTTATAAATAAATGCGTCTGAATAATTATGTTTGTAAGGGAAATTTACCTCTAAGAAATTAAGCTTAAGAAATTTAAAAAACATAGCAATAAAAAATCACTCGGCAGAAATTGCAATAAGAAAGTGGCAGTAGATATTATGAAGGATATAATAGACCTATTGGAATGCTCTTCGAGTCAAAAAGCAATATGAATATAAAATACCATTTGTGATCTGTTCTTTTCTATCCACAGTCTAGATCAAATACTGGGCAAACAGGGCTCCAAGGCAAAGGACGTCTATGCATCAAAGATCAGCTTAGCCTCGCGGGTGGTTAAAGTCGAGCGACAAGTGAGATTCGAGTAAATTACGAGCCAATTGGTTCCCTCAACATTTTGTGCAATTTCAGGTGGTGGATATTGAGGAGAAACTTGATATCCTGATCAAGGCCTATATGGAGGATCGTGATAGATTCTTAGCGCTTCCGTTGCCCGCAAATCCGAAACCCAAAATACATTCCATTAGCCCTAGTCACAGTCATAATCTCCATCACACACAACATCAGAACATGATCGATGTGTGGAAGCGAACGGCAACACTTAGCGTACATCCCGAGCTAGTGACGAGCCCAACTGAAGCAGCGGAAGCTGCCTCCACGGATCGTCTGGACAGCAGCGAGACGGCGCTAACCTCGACGCAGACGCTCACAACAACAACAGATGCGATTGGCACACAAACAACCATGCCGCATACGCAGCACACAGCGACCAATACAAAGGTATGCAAATGTTGACAAACAGCTCATAAGAATCAGATTATATATAATATGTGTAATATATGTAATATAGTCTTCCGTGCTTAACTCATATCAGCTAACGCCTGAGAAGCAACAGCACAATGATGTATTTATGACTGATTTAGAGAATAGAACTAAGAAACGAGTTACTTTAAGGTAAGTTCCAATCAAAATCAACAACACATTCTTTTCGGCCTGCCGAAGAATAAATGCCCTTGCAGACAAAACTAGAATAAATGACTCGAATATATTTGATTGATGATTTGATTGTTTATCTATTGGTCAAAATATCTTAAATACTTTCAAAGAACTGTTTCAATAACGGTTGTATGTAATTGAAAATCGCTTGAAAAAAATTGTAACAAGCTTTCCAATATTTTGCAATTACTCAATTCTTTTTCATATCAAAATAAATTAAAAACATATTTCAATCCTTCCAATTAACACCTGCAGCTGAAGCAGGCATCTATGCCAAGTTCCATAACAATAATCTATTTTATATATACATTTTTTAGTAATTTACAAAGTCATTTTATTGATAATAGTGCTATTTTTTGGTCAGCTCTGTACACTTAGAAAAAAAAAATCGGCCTTAATTTTAGAAAATCACACTAAAATCAAGCTCGCCTTGGCAACTTGAAGATTATTCTTGCTTATAGAAATAATTTCAAAATATATGAAAAAAAAATTTCTTCTTCTTCAGAAATATTTTCTATTATTAAGAAATATATTTCTAGAGAGGATATAAAAGGTAGGAATGCAAAACACTTTTTTGTTTTAAAGTACACTTTCTAAAAAATCGCGAAAAATATATAAAACTGTCTATCTCCGCTATATTAAAGATTAGTTTCGCAAACGAAGGGTAAGTTTTTATTTCAAATTAAATTTGAACTTATAAACTATCTAAAATGTTTTATTTGAAATAACATAAATAACAAAAAAACGAATGTACAAATTCTGCTGCCAAAATATGGCGATTGTATAAAGTTCAGGTCGATTTTCAGTCTGAGGTTATATGTACATATTTATATTGTTTGTAATAAGCCTCTGCAAGCGTATAAAATCCACACACGAATGTATAAAGATAACATATCTCAAATGCAGATATTTGTATTGAACAGCCTGCATAGATCCACATCGGAGCCATATAGCAAACACGAGCAACGCATCAATATGCCAGATGAGGGCGCACAATCCTTGGATTCAAGTGCCAAGCCAACGCCGCCAGATAGTTCAAGTAAGCCGGGCCGTGCCTGAACTTCGAACAAAAATCCCGCACCTCACCAAAGAATCATTATTTTTTTATTTACCCAAATAAAGAACATCTCACCAAAATAAAAACTTTTCATTTTTCAAAACTCAACGCAGATTGGTCACTCATTCAAAACATTTATGGAGTTCTACTCCGGAATTGTCAATAAATGATATTTACTATTTTATATATGTTTATGTGTATATGTATTGCGTACAGTTATACTAATTGATGAGTATGAGGATTTCGAGGAGGAGGATCTGAACTGTGAGGGTGAAATGGAGCACTTCCCAACTTGGGAAATTGACAGCGACATTGGCGCCGATGTGGATGTCGATGCGGATGGTGACTGTGATGAGTCCACTGAGGACACGGCGCTATTGCATTGCACCACGCGCACCGCCATTGTTATAACACCAATTAGCCCAGTGAGTACAAATCCGAACCTAATCTCAATCATCATGATATATAAAACTGATTTTATTTGCAGGTGAGCTCCGCACACAATCTTCAAAGTTTAAATGACCAAACTACAACGCTTAATAAATCAAATTTGCTTCCGCCAGATTCTGGCTAGTTAAATGCAATTGAAATTAGTCGATATGTAATATCTCTATACTTAAACTAATTATAAGATGAGAAGAGCTGCTCGACCAGCAGTTACTCTGTACCAAGTTCTAGAGTATCATAAATCAAATCAAATCAAATCACTACATTCACAATCGAACATTTTTTATTTTATTTGTTCAATAGAAATTTTAATGACCAAACTGCAAAACGCTTAATAAATCAAATTTGCTGCCGATAATATTATACGTATAGGACTCACGGATACCCTGTAAATTAAGTTTTAACCGCAACGTAGCTTTAACACATCTTCAATTGAAAAACAAATAATTCTATTTTATTTTTTTTTTTTTGTAAAATTTCGAAGCTGAGCTGTGTAGGGCATAGAAGTGTCTGCTAAACAAATTTAATAACGTTATAATTACTGAGATTCAAGTGTTCAAAGCGACGATCGGATAGCGACTTATCATTAGACCCCGAACTAATTCCTGAAACAAATTATGATAAGTGAATATATATATATATATATATATATATATATATATGAATATATGTGCAAGTCGAATGAAAGATGAATGATGTGCATGATGAAGAACCAAATGTTAAATGAGCTCATGAATGACAAGTGCGAATGATATGAATGTAGAGACAAATAGTGAAAGTGATTGAAAGTCAGTTGAAATTTAGTTATATTATATTATAATACATACATACATTATGTATGTCTATCTACTGACATATTTTGTGTTCAAAATAATGAGTAGCAACTACTTAAATCAGTTGAAATCAAATGATTAATACCAGCTTTAGCGAATACAAATAAAAGCAACAATCAAATAATGCAATCGTTCTTAGTTCTTAGTTCAACACGATTAACTTTGCTTTCTATTCGTTTTTTTTTTTGTTGTCGGCGCTTTTGATATCCTGAAACTCCCTAAGCGTTTACGAGCCTGTCATGCTCGCGTTGTCATTGGCTTTGGTTTCTTTTTTGGTGGCTGCTTTGCTCCTGCTTTGATCTCTTGAAGTTCTTCGATGGTTTCCGAATCAGTCAGACTCTCGTTTTCGTTGTCGTCGTCGGCATCAACTGCATCGCCAATGAATTCGATCTCAGTGTTCGCATTGATGCGAATTAAACGTTTCTTCGATGTGGACGAACCTTCGCTTGCCTCCTCCTCCACCTCCTCATCTTCGTTTTCCTCCGATTTGGCTGGGTCATCGCTCAGAAAGAGGCTGCTGTTATGCGCCTTTCGCACATGCACATTGAGGCGTGTCGTCGAGCCAAATGATTTGCCACAACCGCCATCGAAGAAGTCACGACATGTATATTTGGAGCCATGCACACGTAGAATATGAGTCGATAGTCCCTGGCGGCGGCCAAAGCGCTTCTCACAGAACTTACACTTGAAGGCAAAACGCTTGTAGTGCTGGCCCAGCACATGAACCGCCAGCGATTTCTTGTTCCTCGTGGTGAAGTTGCACTGTTCGCATTTAAACGATTGGGAATGCAGCTGTGGATAAATAGATAAGGATAAATACTTGACCAGCAATTTCAACCGACTTTTATGTCACATTTGAATATATAGCATATATGAGTTGACTCACCCGCTGATGCGCCTCCATTTCGCTCTTGTGATAGAAACCCTTTTGGCATTCACTGCACGAGTAACGCTTATTGTTTGAGTGCACCACCTTGATGTGGGTGTCGAAGTTGCGACGATTCTTCACCACCTTCAAGCACATCGGACACTCGATGCGCTCATGCCAATAGGCGTGATGCTTCTTTAGCGCGTCCTCATCCTTATACGAAGCCTTGCAGAGCGAGCAGACCACATTATCTGCAAAGAGTGGAGCTCTAAAACGGATTCTAATATTTAATCCATTTATGCTAGCAACTCACTGTTGTTGTGACTGCGCGCCACGTGAACCGAGAGCGACATTTTGGAGCGGCACACTTTCTGACAGAATTGACAGATCCATTCGTTATCCTTCGTCTTGGGCTCCTGCTTCTCGACGGCATCGTGAGTGCGCCGCTTGTGTGTATATAGCGAGTTCCAATTTATATAGGCCTCGCTGCAATTCTGCTGGCAGGATGCAGAATTAGTAATGCTTGCTAAATACATATCTATATCTTCTATATCTTCACCTCATAATCGCACATATAGTAGAGACAAATTTCTAGCCGGCGATGCGAAAAATCTGTGCGCAATTGTTGATAGTTGCGCAAATGATGACGATAGAGCTTCATATCGGTAAACTTCTTGCCGCACGGATGACACCAGAAGTGGCCATCCTTGTGCACACCCGATTCGCGATGGGCGCTTAAATCACTCTTCTGCTTAAAGTAGGCGGAGCAAAACTCACAGACATAAGCATCACGCATTAGTTCCACTACCACATCCATGCCAATGCAACTCGAATCCTCGTCTGCCACATGAGCCTGCAACAATAAATACGTTAAAATCGCTATAGATTATTACTGTTAGTTGGTTAGTTGCTCGACTTACCAGCATCCTGCCATTATTTTCACTGAGCAGGCCACAATTGTTGCACACATGCACCTCGCGTTCAATAATCAGATGCGTTTTCATGTGCAGATTGTATGTGGCCTCCGTGGCAAACTCGCGGCCGCACATTTCGCAGCTGATGACACTGCCATGTGCAGTGCGCTGCAAGAGCAACGAATTTTATACAACAGATATTACAGATGTATATACAAAGACTTAATTCTCAGCAGATAAATATTTGGACTATTTGGTCTGATGGCAATCTTAAGAAACTTAGACGGCTAATATCGTCCAAAAAAGATGTGTGTTTCGATTAACACTAACCAGGTGTCCATTGAGACGACCACGTGACTCAAAATTGGCGCTGCATTCGGTGCAGCTGTAGGTGCTGCTGCTGACATTCGAGTGTGATTTGTTGTGCTCCAAAAGGACGGCAGGATCCCGAAAATTGCGATCACAGCTGCGAGTGCAAAAAGAGAAGTGAATTACATTTGAGGGGGGAAGGGAAGGTAAGCTAAATAATCGCAACACACTCACAGGTCACAGAAGAGTGTGCCCTCAGGCTCGTGAGCGTAGTGCAAATGATGGAACAGCTCATCGATGTTGGTGTCCGCGTAGCTGCACACAAAACAGGCGCGCGGCCTGTGACGCTCCAAATGAAATTGATTGTGAAAATTAAAGCTGCATAACGAAATCAAAATTCGAATTAGCTGCGATAGAAACTATAGAGTTGCTAGCAAAAACTTGCCGCTTCCAGGAGGGGAACTCCAAGCCGCACATCTCACAATACAGGCGTATGCCGCGTCGCTTTTTGATGACATGCGCGCAGGAGTGCTTATTGTACTGCAATATGTTTGAGAAGGTCATGTTGCATTCGGGACAACTGCCATAAATGGATATACTAGATGGAAAGATTATGAATCAATTATTTGGCTTAAATCTCAAGAGTTCGGTGTAGCTTACTCGGCTACCGGCGCATGCAGCACAACCAGGTGCATGGCCAAGGATTTGGCTCCCTGCAGCTCGGCCGCGCAGGCAGCAATCGGGCACTTGTAAATATCGTCCGGCTCCTTGTGACGCTTCAGCATGTGACCGAATAAGCTTTCATATTTGCTGCACTTCAGCGAGCAGTGGCGGCACACAGTGTCCCAGTCAAAGATCAAAGTCTCAAAACAGGTCTTCACCACGGTTCCCAAATACTCGTACAGATCGCCAATATTATCAGCTGCGTGGAATTCAATTCGATTGGGTTCGTTAAATTGGTGTGTGAAATACGTTTGTTGGGCATACATACATTCCTTGATCAGTACAAAATTAAAGGGCTCCACTTTGAATGCTTCATCCTCGCTTTGGCTCTCATTTTGTGACTGCGACGAGACGCGTTTCATTTTTCGCTCCAACTTGAAATGGCGCACGCTCAATTCCGAGGAGCTGTCTGTAAGGATTCGAGCAACCATTAAATACATTGAGTACATATGCAAATATGCAATAAGTAACCTTCACGCTCAACCAGAAACTCCAGCTCATCATTATTGTCGTGGTCCTCGAGCACCGCTTGCTCCTCTTCCACCGCCTCCTCCAGCTGCCGTTGCTCTTCGGCTGATTGTTTCTCCAGCTGACGGACTGTGGCAGCTGCTTCTACCAATTTTTCATCCGCTGGCGACTCCTCATCCTCTAGAATGTCACGTATGAGTGCGCTAATCTGCTCTTGATCACCTGATCCTTGTTCAGCTTCTCTGGACCGACTCCGTTTGACGTCTGCTTTGCCATTAAGTGTTCCACTTCGCTTGACTGCTTTCCTCATATTTATGGGCAATCTTTTTGGCGGAGCGTTCCTGGCTCTGGTGATGCGTATCGAGACTGCTTCAGGCGCTCCTTTTGTAGTATCATTAGGCGCAGTAGCTGACGTAGCAATCGCATCAGCAGCCGCCTCTGGCTTCTCTTGCTTTATGGGTGCATTCGCCGAAGTGTTTGGTGAACCTTGGGCATTTTTGCCGGCAGCCGTCTGCTTTTTCGCGGGACTCTCATACTTTTTGGGATCAGAAGACTTTGTATCATTACTGGGCTTTTTATTTGCACCATTTGCAGCATCTTGCTCCCTTTGCAGTTCGTCGATGTCAAAGAAACGAATCAGCGTATTAACGCACTCCTCGCAGAGCAGTTGCTTCTGTTTTTGGCCGGCGGGCTCAACTTTTATCTGGAAATACCTGTCGAGCAGTTTGGCCAGCTCTATTTCGATGCCGACTTCGTCGAATATCTCATGATATTTTTGTTTCGAATTGTACACTCTGCAATGCAGGCAGCTAGGCACATTTTCGTCAGTTTTTACATTTTCCGACATTTTAACTTCTTACACGTAGCATCAGCTAAACGATATGAAATGGTCAGTCATGGCAAGCCCAAGCAATACCTATCGCGAAAGTACTCGATACTATCGTTTGCAAAATGAGGAACATGGTATTATTTAGTGCTTTTTTATTGAAAACAATCAAGAAACTACTTCATATAACAGTGCTAGAAACTATGTAAACTATCGTTTATCGATAGTCGATAGGCGTTGCAGTCACTGCGCGTCGGGCGTGCTGAAGCCAAGTACATATATTGTCTATTGGCGCCAAATTTAACCGTTGACCCGCTTGAGCAGCGCAAAATAGCTGTAGGAGCAGTTTACAATCTGTAAAGTAAAATGAGTCCTTATGAATATGAATCCTTAATAGTTACACGCTCATCATACAGATGCAAAGGTCAGGGAATTAAATAGTCTTCTGTCTCCCAAGTGTTCCACATTTTGTATCAATTTGCTTATTGAAATAAACAGATTATTATTTTAAAATTTTATGTACAATTTAGATTTACTTCAGAATTTTTAACTCTTATCTTAAGTAAACTAATGGTATTAATAACAAAAAAAAGCCAGGACGAACTGTTATGTTCATATAAATAAATAAATATTGCATTTTCGCAAAGCAATTTTAGTCTTAAATTGTTTGTCCCCTTTCATAAATGAGTATTCAATAATTCAGTAAATTTACCTAAGGGTTCTGTGATTATTATACAACAGAAAGCGATTAGCTTAAGTTGCAAGCACTGCCCAAAATTGTGGACCTAGTTTATAATTGACATTTTAAAAATCTTATACTTTGGATTTTATTTGTGTTTTCAATTTTAAATAATATTTAATAAGTAAATATTCATGTTTGTTTTTCTACTTAAATTACATCATACTTTTTAAATATAAATTCTTGATATTTTGTTAGCTCCTTTTTTTCAATGCCTTTTCCCATTTATTCTCATCTAATAACTTTCAGCAATTAAAATACCTAACGAGTTTTTAATCGCTTACGCAAATCGCAAAGAGCAGCCTTAAAAGGCTTGACCAGTTTGAAGACCAAATTAGTTTTAGCCAAAGTTTCCAACGTAATGCAGCAAAACTTAGATTGGTCCGTGGAGCTATTCTACAAAGGACAGGAGCGTATCCTTTACTTCTACTCTGTATGGCCGCTTGGAGTGGGCTGGATACGTGTGCTGCATAGGATAAGATTCTGGCTTACGCTTTGCTTCTGGATATTATTGTTCGATTTGATACTCTCACTTTACGTTGTGCTCAACATAAGCGATTTAAATGAAGTAATGAAGGCTTTCTTTCTGCTGGTCACATGTATTGCATACACTGTGAAGGAAGGTTCAAATCTTCATTAGGATTCACAAATTAATACAATTGATACAATTTATCTGCGTACAGGTCGTACACTTCAAGTTCAACGATGTTACTTTTCTTCAAATCATTGCTAATCTTCAAGATGCGCAATTTTGTTCCGATAGTGCCGAGGAGCAGCGCATCTTTGTGGTTGCCCGTGAGCTGAGTCGGATTGTACGCAACCGGTATGGGACTATATCGCTGATGTCATTAGTTACTGTGCAGATAACCCAATATATAATTGATAATACTGAGCTGCCTGTGCCGACATATGATCCCTTTGACGGTGCTCACGGCTCCGTTGGATACTGGATTATGTTCTGCTATCAATGTGTTGCCATAGCCATGGCCTGCTTCTACAATATAGCCTTCGATTCGCTATGCTGCTCCCTGTTCATTTTCGTGAAATGCCAACTGGAAATTTTGGCATTTCGACTGCAACGTATCGGACACAATTGCAACGGTGGCGAGGAAAGTGTGGAAGAAGTGGATCATCAGCTGAAGAACTGCATCCGTTTGCATATGAGGATTGTGGAACTGGCTGCGGATATTGAGGCTGTGCTCTATCTGCCTATGTCAATACAGATAATGTTCTCCGTGCTGGTTCTTACATCTGGCTTTTATGCCATGTCACTGGTGAGTTCAGAAATAATAAATTGGATTTTAAAATACATCTTATTTTATGGTATTACATTTATTGATTTTAATTATTTGCAAAGGAATTAAGAACTTAAAATATGACTTTAATATTTGGCACTAATTTAAATCCTTCAATTATACGATAGAATTTATTTTCTTTTTTTAATTGCTTACAGCTTTCAGATGAGAAGTTGATATTCCTAAAATTCTTCATTTACCAAAGCTGCATGCTCACGCAGGTCTTCATATTGTGTTACTTTCCGGGGTAAGTCTGTCTATAAAGAAAAGGCCTATATAAGTAAAATATCTACATAACTAAAAACCCATAAAAGAGAGGTCACACAGCGCAGCTTGAAACTGTCCCATGATCTGTATAAGTCCAATTGGGTGAACTGGCATCGCAGCAATCGACGCCTGCTGCTGATGCTAATGCAACGTCTGGATTTCCCCATACGGATCAGGACCATAGATGCCAGCCATGGTTTTGACTTGGCGCTATTCACTTCGGTGAGTTGACTGCATTTTGTGCACTGTAAATATTAGTTAAATATTCCACAATGAGCGGCTCATTACAGCTAATTATATGCCATATGCCATATGCCATGTCCTTGGCCTGGGGTCCTCTATAAAAGCACCTGAATCGTGTTGCTGACAGAGCAGTTCAGTTTTGTTAGTAGAAATATAATCATGAGTCAATCGACTTATGAGGAGCTTACGGCGAGTTTTTACAAGTACCAAGTGTGGTATCTCAAGTTGTTGGGCGTGTGGAGCCTGCAGGATTACGCCACAAGGCAGCAACGTGTGTGGCATGCACTGCGCTTTGCACTCATCTTTGTGATTTTGTCCACAATGCTGTTGTTCTTCGCAATACGCGTGCTGGCCAATATTGATCAGATAAGCGTTATACTTCAGGTGTTCTTCATGTTCGCCACTGAGCTGTCCTGCATGACCAAGCTGCTAAGCATTAAGCTGAAATCTGCCAACCATGCCAGGATCCTAACGCTGATGCATTCCACTGCCTTTCAGCCTACATCTTCCTGGGAATACCAGATTTATATGCGCGGCGCTGCTCGATCGGTCAAGTGGCGAAATATATATGCCTTTACTTCGTTGCTGGCAGCTTCTTTAATACTATTCACACAGTGGTTTGAGGACAGTAGCGCCCTGCCTCTGTCCATGTACGAGCCGTGCAATCTGGTTAGGGCCAGCTGCTACTACGGCCTCTATTTGTATCAGGTGCTGTCGCTGATGCCAGGCTGCTGGCTAAACATCTCCTTCGATTCGTTGTGCGGCTCACTGCTCTTCTTCCTGAAGACGCAGCTGGCCATGTTGTCCGCTCGTCTGCAGAGCTTGGGTGCCGCTGAGACCCCGCCGGATAACGTGGGCGTTGCGAGGGCGTTGCGTGATTGCTGCGTGTATTATGCAAACATTGTGGAGCTGAAGGAGGCGGTAGTTAATCTTATCAGGGTACCTGGTTCGGCGCAGATGCTCTGCTCGGTGCTGGTGCTCGTATCGAATTTCTATGCTATTTCCATTCGGACGAGCGAAACGGCATTCATGATAATGTTGGGCTCGTATCAGTTTGTGATGCTCATGCAAATCTTCATAATATGCTATGCAGCTGACGAGATGAGCGGTCAAAGCGCACTACTCTCCCATGCGCTGTACAGCTCGGAGTGGACCACCTGGAACAGGACCAATCGCAAAATGTGTCTCTTAATGATGTTGCGCCTAAGTAAGCCGCTGGAGGTGCACACCATAGACCACACACAGAGCTTTAATTCCCTGACCTTTGCATCAGTATGATGAGCGTATAACTATTAAGGATTCATTTTCATAAGGACTCATTTTACTTTACAGATTGTGAACTGCTCCTACAGCTATTTTGCGCTGCTCAAGCGGGTCAACGGTTAAATTTGGCGCCAATAGACAATATATGTACTTGGCTTCAGCACGCCCGACACGCACTGACTGCAACGCTTATCGACTATCGATAAACGATAGTTTACATAGTTTCTAGCACTGTTATTAAATGCAGTAGTTTTTTGATTGTTCGCAATAAAAAAGCACTAAATAATACCGTATTACTCATTTGGCCGATTATACATAGTATTTTGTCAGGGAGTTCCCTTAATAAATATTTTGGTTGAAAACATTCGAAATTGAATATTTATTAAATTAGATATCAAAATTTGTGATGTTTAGTAAATTTTTAGTATATTTTAAACATGAAATTATTATTCTATTTTTTAATAACACTCTGTATGATGGGTAAGTATAAAATATGCATATTTACAAGTAAAAATAGTGAGGGATTTACAGGGGTTCGGAGCGATTGTCAGCTAACTCGGTTCATAGTGGAAAACACAAATCGCATATTTATCTATCGCGATGATAGCGGTTCTTATCAGCTGCTGCGCACAGAGATCGTGCCCAGCGGGATGAAGCTGTCCATGTTCTGCGATGTCAACAATGTGCTGGAGACACAGTGCCAGGACAATGGTCAGTTTACAGAGGCGCTGCCCATGACCTGTGGATCGCCAATGGAGCCGCAGGTTACCCAAAGTAAGGACGCAGCATGCCCCAAAACGTTGTATATTGTGGGCTATGTAATTGAGGGTCAGCAGCTGGAGCTCTATCGCTCCTGCTATGATGGGAATAATGGGCGTGTGTTGTACAGTCAAAGCGATTTATACTTCAAGACCTTCTGTAAGGCATTAGCTTTATAAATTCCAGTCCTCCAAACCTAAACTAAAAATTGGTAAATAGTTTTCAGGCCGCCTTTTGTGCAGTTCACGACGGATGAGATAGTCACCCCCGCAGAGGCAGCTGCTTATTTCAAGCATAATATTTATTCAGCATTTCAAAGCACTTTCGGCGATGCCCAAAAGTATTTGTCGTCGCCGAACGACCTGGTTATCAATCGTGGACATCTTGTGGCCTCCGCTGACTTTCTATTTGTCGACCAGATGTCCAGCACATATCGTTATCTCAATATAGTACCGCAGTTCAAAAGCATCAACGATCAGAACTGGGAGAAAGTTGAGCGCTGGCTCCGCAGTCAGGTGCCAGCCAACAGCCCGTTTCGCGTTAAAACTGGTGGCATTGAGGTGCTCAAACTACAAGATGTTAAAGGAGACTATTGGGATATCTACTTGTCTGAGTCGAAGCTCCCAGTGCCCAAGTGGATCTATAAGGTTGTACGAGACCGCAACGGCAATGGCCTCTATGTCTTTCTCTCCTTTAACAGCACATTTGAGAGGAGCAGGCCGCAGGCTCCCGATCTGTGCCAGCCCATGCCATGCCCATTTCACCTGTCCGACAATGCAAACGAGGGCTTCATATACTGCTGTGATCCCAAACGCTTTCCATACTGACATTAGTTAACTTATTGCATTTACTATAACATTAATTTAACATAGCCAACTGCTACATGCCAAGATATGCCTTTTAAGAACTGACTGACTCCATGCGGTCGATTCCTTTAATTTGCTCGAGCTGGAGTAGTTGGAGCAGACCTCAGCAACCCTCAACAAATGGATGTGTGATGGATCTCCGATCCCATCAAGTATGTACTCTTTTTGATCTGCACCAAAAGTTAATAATAATAATCAGCAACGTTATTTCGCCTCATTTCTTTGACTAGTTACAGTTTGGGGAGTTTTACCTTAATGCAGACTGCATAAATGAAACAATTGTGGGGTTTTTTTTTTGACAGTCCACTCTTGGAAAACACTTTATTGCTTCTATCACATATTATGGATAAGCTTTGTAAAAACAATAGAAGTTGTTTGGTTGTTAGCTGAACTCTCTCATACGTTGTTCAATGTGGTACTGCACTTAGACTGCGCTAGTTATCAATAGCTAAATATATATATATTTATATCTTTTTTTTTGTTTTCTTTTTGTTTACTTTTGTTCTACTTCGTATATCTTTACAATATTTATGTTGTATGTATTAAACAAAGATCTAAGCTTAAAATGCGTTGGCCAAAAATATAAAACATTTAGCCTAAGAATATTAAATGAAAACGATAAAGAAAATGGAAATAAATGAATAAAACATAGAACCAATAAATGGAATTCAAAAATCGAATATATTGCACTAAATATTTAGTAATGGGGCGATTTGTTGGTTTTAAATGTTGCTACTTGTTCAAGATTGCTTCGCGAAACCTCAGTCAAATTAAAACTTGTTTACAAATAAAAAATTGATGTGTGTGTGTGTGTGTGTGTGTATAACTGTAATACGTGTGTGTGTGTTTTTTGATAAATTTGTTGGTTGGTTATAAATGCTAAAAATTATACTCTTTCTTTGGAATTTCCTTGTAGCTTTAATAGCATAGCAATGAACAAAGGCAATTCGACAGCAAATAAGTTTAGATACGAAATTACTTAATTGTTATCCTGCTTATTGATAAATTTCAAAACAACTTTGCCGCCCTGCACATCCAGGGAATAGAGGCTGCCATCTTTGATCTCATTGTTGAGCACCTCGTCGGTGACGCTGACAAGAATGCCCGATGGGCCCGAAATATACACGCAACTCTTGTTAACCTCATTGAATATGTTCGACCCGCTGCCGGAGTATTTTGAATGCATGCCCCAATTGTTGTAGAGCGCCGCAGCAGCAGCAGCCGCAGCTGCAGCACCGCCATTCTCCAAGGCGCCACCAGATCCGCCCTTCGCCATGAACTCGCAAAAGCCCGGCAACTTGTACAGCTTCTGCTGCAACTCCTTGGCCGTGTTGGAGAGCAAGTAGATCGCATTGTAGCTGTAGCCATCCATGCTCGCATAGAGAGTCAGACGTGGGGCAATCGTTCTGTCAGCAAAATAGAAAATTAATTATTAAATCAAATGAAAGAGTTTTTGAATGTCGAAGTTATCCTATCTTCCAAGCTTTTGTTAATTGTTTGTTAAGCTTTCCATTTTGAAAATGGATTTTTAATCGGTTCTGTATTGTATTACATAATGCCAACTAGCTTATAAATATTTTTCAAATGAATATAAATCTGTTGTTATTATAAACTGGAATTGAATTGACTCACATCGCGAGCAAAATTATGCATAGTTTGTTGTTTTGAATAATTAAAGTGAACTTGCCGTTCGAAATTAGATTTTCCGTTAAGCTTTAAGTTTAATTGAATGCCTTTAGTTGTTTTACGGAACTTGTCAAATGGTTTTTGAACTTACTTGGCGCGTAAAATGTTGAACATACGTATGCCATCGGCAAGTCCACAGATTTGTATAAGATCCTCCTTGGACATGCTTAATAAGGAAAGAGAATGCAAGAGAGGGGGTGGTATAAGCACTTGCTGGCTCTGTTGGAACTCTGTTGCAAGCTGATGCTCACCGCATAATGTCCGCGCCCGAGAAATGAGTAAAGGTGGCTAAGTAGGCCGTCAGACGATGATTGGTCAGCCATTGTGTCACTTGTGCCGGTGTCGAGTCCGGCATTATGTTCTGATTCTACAATAAAAATAGATTATAGAGATTTATACAAGTGCTAAGGTGTGGCATGCTTACATAGTCTTCCATATCTGCTGGCACATGTGGCGGCGATACCATACTTGTGGCATCCATTAGTTTCAATGTTGGCGAATTTGTTGATGTCACTGAATTGATCGCAATGGGACTGCTGCTGGCCGCTGGTGATGCGCTGCTCGCAAATGGAAGCATTCCATCGTATTTTGGTACATGCACCGGCGAATTCGGCCACAGTTTCATACTGTAAGAAGAACAAAAAGCATGCAAAATTTAGTATTAGTAAATGAAATGAATTTCAGAAATGCTAATTACAAATTCGTTCCATTTGTGATCCTTTAGATACAAGCGCATGTTCACGAATGCTGAACGAGCCAGCAAATCAAAAATCAAACCCAAAAGATACACAAACTTTAGCTGCAGATACACACAAAGAGACATCCAGTTTTTGTGGCTGCTTCTCTCTCTCTCTCTCTCTCTCTCTCTCTCTCTCTCTCTCTCTCTCTCTCTCGGTTAGTAGTTTTTGGCATTGGCTTTAAGGCTGGTATTTTAATGCATAGCCCATAAATAAATACATATTCATTTTTATATATAAACTTGCGGCAAGCTGTGTTGTTTTTGATCATACCTTATATAAAGCTTTATGTTTAACTTGTGCAGATGAGAGACACGAAATTAATCCGTTGGCTAATTCAATTATCAGTGGAATTCAATGCATAACTGATGTTTTTAAATTTTGTATGTGAAATTATGTTTACTGCATAAAAAAACAAACTTAACTAAAGCGATTGAATATGTTAAACTCTGTTGTGGTCATCGCTTTTATTCAAATAATATTTATTATATTTAAGTGGACTGAAAACCCAATAAAAAATAAATAATTCAAATTAAATTTTATTATTATATAATGCAAAAAATTGCATGATTGGTCATATCTAATAATACGTAAATAAATAAATAAAAAACGTCCCTTTAGAAACCTTACATATATCATATATTAACCCAAATCAACCCCTCCAAATCTTTACAAAGTGTATTGCAACCGGTTAAAATCGCAACATTTCATAACTATAACTAAAGAATGTATATGATCTCATTGATACCATTCAAAACAAGACTTCCTTTTAAAACTGAAACAAGATGCTCATAAAAAAATTAATATTTGCAAATGATCCTGCGGCTAAAATGCGAATGAGGTTGAGATCATAATAAAGACAGAAACTAGTTTCAAATCTTCCATAGATTAAAATATTTGTATTTCCAAAAGAAAACAAAAAAAATAAATTAAAATGAATATCTAAATTGATTGAATTCCCCATTTAAAGAAAAATCAAAAATTCCATAAACATAAAATTAAAGCTCATCGATCAAAGTAAACAAATATCTGTAGATATATGGAAATTTTAAAAATGTATTTAACATGTTTATGTGTGTGTGTGTGTGTGTGTGTGTGTGTGTGTGTGTGTGTGTGTGTGTGTGTGACTGATTTACTCACATACGTAAATGTATTGCACTTTAAGCTGGTCGCGTTATGCAAATAAAATTAGCTTAACAGCTTAACGACTAGTCTAGCTTATTGTGGCTTGGTACTTAGCATTTATCTGTTAAACTGTTTTTTATAGCTCAGAGTGTTCTTAAAGTCCCATGAATAAATCAAAAGCTAAATCGTGTGTATACAACGCCTACAGTCCCATGAGCAACAACTTTGTGTATATCAAAAACGTGACAATACAAAAATGGGGAACATAATCTATCAGCAAATAGAAACGCTAAAGCATTTAAGAGAGGAAAGATTAAAGCAAAGAATCTGCTATCTCTCGCACTCAACCCAAACTGCCATATAACATATCAAATTCATGTTTTGCATATTCCTATTTCATTTGTGTAGTTGTTCTCTTTTATCACATTTGCTTATAGATATTTCGGTGCAACAATTTGTATATCGATTGTTCGTACGGGAACTAAAAGATTTACTGATTTTTTACGTGTGAAGCATAATAATACTCATAATAATTATATAAATAATAATACTCATGAGATTGGTTGAATATCTTGGTAAAAAAAAGATTGTTTTCCAGTTTCAGGTAGCTTAAGAACTGATAGAGTTGCTGATCAGGAATATGCACACCTTGTGGGGTTGCAAGCGTATCCTTAAAGGCATTAAAAACTTCACTACAAACTTATAACAGGGTGAAATATATATTTAGATCTTTTCCTTGCTATGATAATCTTGAAAGAGAATTCCGTACTGCATTTAGTAATCTTAGAAATACTTTCGCAGAAAGAAAACTATAAAAATGTACTCACTACTCGGGACTGTAGCAGCCTGTTGTGGTGGTTGGCGTTATCAGGTCCAATGATATATCATTCATAATGGTGCATTCGTAGCTGGGCTGGAATTTATCCTGCTCAGATGTTGGCCGCTTCTGTATTTTTTCCCGATCCTGTTTGTGCTTGCGATCGGCGCCTTTTAGCTTGAATACCTGCAAAGGCATTTCCATTAGTCAACATCTGTTGTTATTTCCAGAAATATACTCAAAATCGGCTTGAAATTTAGCAAATCGGCCTTAAATCAAAATCGCTTTAGCCCCAAGAAAGTTTTTCTTGTTTTTTTTTTTTGTAATAATTTCGAAATATACAAAAATGTTTCTTCAATTTAAATTCTAGCTCTAAATTAAAAAAAAAGTTTGTCAAAAAAGTAGAAATTAAAAATCATTATAAAAATTGTTTAAAATCTAAAATTCAGAAACAAGAATTCAGAATTTTGCCATTTTAGAGCTTAGATTATAGGAATATAAAAACTCTTAGAATATAATATATGATATATTAAACTGCTTGAATAAGTGAATTGTTGAAATACTAATCTCTTAAGAATAAATTAAATATATAAGAATAAATTACTTAAATGAAAATAAATCTTAAGAATAATGAAAAATCAAGAGAAACATTTTTTCTTTAAGAAATACATTTTCTTTGCAATTCATGAAGAAAAAAGTAGAAATATTTTCGAAATTTCAGTTTCAATTTGCTGCTGAGAGTAATTGTTAGCAATGCTCACCTTAATCTGACAAGCAGCTGCATGCACCGCCTGTTTGCCATTGAGTGCGGCACGACTGTCCGATGTGCCACCTAATGTGTTGTTGTTGTTGATAGTTGTTGTATTGCTAGTGTTGTTGTTGGCGTTGTTATTGACACTGGCACCGCTGCCGCTGCTGCTGCTGCTACTGCTGTTGCTGGTGTTACTGTTGCTGCTATTCGCTGGTGAGTTTTCTATATAGGTTTCAATTTGTAGACGAAACGGGACACCCTTTTCACCACCGTGCTTCTTTGGTGTGAACTCTGTTGAAATGCAATTGACCTTGACGTAGACGCCGACCTCCTTGAATGGATCCCAAAAGATCTCCACCGTGTTCAGTGCGCTCGAACTCAATGGCTGCGACACGTGGCACAAACCATACGATAATGGCACATCCACCTCAATGATGCGATCACCAGGACGCGATGCTTGCCATTGTTGCATCTGTTCGCGTTCCATGAACTGCAAGCGACGCTCGTGGAAACAGATTTTGATAACGCTCTACAAGACATAAAAGGAAACACATGACATAATTGTCAACTTTCAGTTTGCCAACAAACAATAATAATTATTATTATTTTATTACTCTTGTCCGAGTTTGCAACATGAGGCAACATGGCGCATGCGCATGCGCATGCCTCAAGTTGTTTTGCGTATAAATTAAGTTTAATTGGGGCGTATTAAAATCAATTAACGTGCCTCACACATATCTCTAATATTTCAGTATGGCCAGCAAGCACATATCTGCCCTCAGCCGCGGCTGACGTCGACGCCGACTGCGCTGCCCAACAACAATCATATATATACATGTATATATATATATATATATATTGTCAACGAGTACAGCCTATGGCCTTAATAGAAACAACCATAACAATAACTCTGTCAATTTAAACTCAATTTTTTTCATTTTTCTTATTTGTTGTTTTTTTTTTTGCAAATTACTTTGAACTCAACGCAAAAACGGAGCGACAAGAAGTGGTAGGATTGTGATTTACGACAACGTTTTACTCACCTTCAAAATCTTATCGCGGTAGAATGACAAATCACCAATTTTCTTCAATTTGATCTCATAGCTTTGACCCTGATTCAGATAGGTCAAAGTCTCCTCATTGTTCTTTGTCGCAATTGAGGTGGCCGCTGCCAAAATGTACTGGAATCTGCAAAGATATCAATCAAATATTTAATGATCTAGATTTAAAAAGAAAAGATTTACTATATACAAAGGAAATGCGAAATATTTAATCTCATTTCAATCTCATTTCCTACAGACGAAAATAAAGAAATCAATTTAAAATACTCTAAGACAAAAGCTGAAACTGAAAATATTGTTATTAACTTCCCCAAATACTTAAAATGAAATCTGTGAAAAAAATATTTGAAATCGATACTCTGGAATCAAAATCAACACATACAAAACATACATACACAAAAAGCTGGGTACGCCCATGTGTATAACTACGAAACCTTATCATTTATAAAAGTCAGAATTTAATCTGTCTGTCAATTGTCATCACGTCAAATATATTTTTAATGCTTTGTAGCTAGATATATTTTTAGAAAGCTGATGGAATCAATATAATGTGGAAAAATATTATACTCTCAATTCTTCATTATATCTATATATATATATATATATAGCTAGAAAATCTTTTTATCTATCTATTTCTATAAGCATAGAGAGTTTAACCTGACTGGCGATCGACATTATAGCGAACGATGACATAAAACTCTTCCACAGCGAAATTAATTAGCTAAACATAATTAAGTACTCTGAACTATATTTTGCCAGCAAAAAACCGATATTTTGCCCTCAACTGCTTAACCTGGTATATCAGATAACATCCTTAAAGATTATTCCCTGTCCCTGAGATTTTCTTACTTGTGATCCTCGGCATGTGATGCACCACTGGATGAGCTTGGCTCAATTTTGGCCGCTTCGACAACGCTCACCTGCTGCTGCAGCTCAGAGCGTGCTGCAATGATAAATTTATGCAGTTATGCGGAATGCAATGCAACTAAATGTTTATGCTTTACTTACGCGCCTGGGCATAAGCCTCGTTGCCAGATGCAGCAATGGTTTTGTCCGTTGCAGTTGCATTTCTATTGGTGGCACTGTCCTTCAGTTCGAATTCCGTTGAGGCGGGCGAGCCTTGTGGCGAGCCACAGCCGCATATAATTGCGGAGTTCAACTCGTGCTTGCCACCGCTTTCGCTGCCACTGTTACCAGCCGCTGTTACTGTTCCTGCTCCGGCGCCAACCACTTCCTGGGATTGGACCGGGCGCTGTGGTGAATGATTGGCATCGCCCAATGGCGACTTGTCGATCTTGCCAATATTGTGCACAGCCCCCGCCGAGCTGCTGTCCAAGGGTAGCTTTGCAGTCGGTTTCAGCTGCTCCGTTTGCGGCTCCTGTTTCAATGCCGTTAAGCTCGGCGAGAAGGCCAAGAAGTTTTCACTACGAAAATAGTTTTAGCATTAGCACCTGACAGCTTTTCCCTCTTTATTCGACCCCCTCACTCACTTGTTCAAATATGAGTTGCTATTAAAATCGGCGCTCAGATCGAAGCCAATTTCGTCGCTCCAGCTGCTGCGACCTGCAAGTAAATAAATTCCAAAGAAAGTGAGGGAAAATATAAAAATTTGTGTTTATTGATTTAATTTAACAAGTGTGGCTAAACGCTTATCTCTCTAATTATTACATATAAATTGTGGCTGTTATCGGCAACAAATGCTTGTATTTTTCTGTATGACGTCAAATGATTTTTTATATCAATTTTATTGTTTTAAGATAAACATAAAAATACAGAGACGTAATATAAATTAGTTATTTGAAATAAATTGGTTAGCTTAGCTCTAAACACAATATGTTAAAAGCTAATCTAAAAAATGTTAAATTAATTATACAAAACTTTCCATATATTGAAAACCCCCTTTTCCAACCTACAAATATGATCTCCCTTCGTATCACATCGCTAATCCAACACATATTTAAATTAAATTAAATTGTATTATTAATTAATTTATTTTATTATCTTTTTCATTTTAAATGCATGTTTAAACATTCTCTTTCAATTTTCTGTCATTTAATTTGTAATTCTTATTTTACTTTTTACAATAATTTTTGAAGTTGTCATCATTCTTATTTTAAAAAGCAAATTTAAATTATGAGTTTTGTTTAATTTAAATTTTAATTTTTATTTATTTATTTCCTTAAATATAATTACATGAATTTTACTTTTTTATTTAATTATAACTGCATAAAAACCGTGAATGTTTTTATTCTAAATACTTTACTCTCTCGTTTTATTTGGTTTAAATTGCTAATCAATTTATTAGCGAACCTAATGATTATAAATAATAAACAAAATAATAATTATTTATTCGTTGTAGTTACGCGTGTGCTTTTTGCATATATACAGTGTCTATATCAATGAACCTAATGACTTGCGGCAGAGATACCTGAATCTGTTTTAGTTATGGAACCTAAAAAGTTGATTGCAATTTTAGCTTAGTCGAAAATACTGACTGTGAAAATATTTGATTATCCACACTACCGCTTATAAGGGAAATTGTTGAACTCTAATTGTTTAAATATACAATTTCGAGAGCAAAGCCCGAAGCCGCCCCCGAATAATAGAAATGAAGGCTGGGCGAGGCGCTTTAAAATGCGAAATAAATTAACAACATCCATTAAACGGCTAAACATTACATAAACTGAATGTGAATACTATAAATGTGTAAATAATCAAAGTGGTATACACAGCATAGCCTTAATCATTAGTTGCTTTAAGTGAAAGACAATTAAAATAAAAATCCAAAAATCTAATTAAATACTGCGCGAAAGTTTTAAACAATTTCTCATGATTTAACCGAAACGGAATTGTTTTAATTGCCGGTTCTACCAAACATCAACCATTTTGTGGCCTTATCTCGGCTCGGTTGACGTGTGCATTTCAAATTTCTTGATAAGCCATCATGAGTACTGCGATAGGGCCCCTTTACTTTGTGTTAGCTGTGCACTTTTGTTTTTGTTAAGAGTTAAAATTATATGGCTCCGATATCTCTCTATATCTTTATATGTTTTGTGCTAGTTTTAGCTTATGTTGGATCTGTAATTAGGCCAATGGCAGTTGCTGTTCGACGTGATTTACATGACTTTCTGACCATCTGTGTTATTTTAGCCAGTATGTTTCTGGAACTACAGTGTTTTGTTCAGTTTGCATTGCAGGACAGTTAAGCCATAATAAATAAAATTCCAGTTTTACTTTGAATAATTTAAATTTGGCTTGTTTTATTCTTACAATGTTCTGTCCATTAACACCAATTCACTTAGTTAATTACAGATTTACAGATTCGCTACAGTAAACAAGCAGAGAGTAATAAGACTATAATCTTTGACTGATCTTTTAAACAATTTATCCGCTCTTTTAGGCAAGAGGTTTTTTTGTGCCTATCTTTTTCCCACTTTCTTTCGAGCTCGTTCAGCATATTTTGATATCAAGAAGAGAGATTCAAAGTGGTAAATTTAAATACCCACTTTTTAGATATAGCGCAAGAAATCATTTGCTAATGCCAGATTTCCGAAACGGGAGACATCAAATTTGATAGGTGGATTACTGAATAAAGATAAAGAAAGCCACATCCCGTTTACATATAGCTTATGGTAAAGATTTTGTCGAATAGTTTTGATTATTTGTATTGGAGCAGTTTAAGTTTTTATAATCATAGCAAAATATTTTCGGCAAAGACTTTTAAATAACCACCTAGTATACTTCTTGGTTTTGTGATTAGAGTTTGATTATAAAAGTTAAGTCACGATTTGGGCAACAGACAACAACAATCACTTTTTACGATCATCACAGACACACACGAATATTGGATATTGATTAATTAGCAAATGGCTTTTTGTTTTTGAAAATAATTAACACATTTGCCACGGCACCGAAGTTGCAACAGCTCCATGTCATATTCAAAAATAATAAGCCCAAATCTTAAGACCACATAGGGTTGTGGACCATTTTATTCTGATGCCAGCCATTCGTATAGCCACCCGCTAATTAAGACTAAGATCACCTCCAAATCGCACATTTCGCTGACGCAAATGCTCAAAACAAGTTTCCAATTGTTGTTCACTTCACAAAATGTCTTAACTCATAAAAAATTTTTGAATGCCACGTTTCTAGTGGGATTCCCCTAAACGTCAAATTAAGTAAACTTAAACGTAAACAAATAAAATATTTATGTATCATAATATTGAATATGACCGAACAAAATAATATCAAATTATCACTCAGATCAAACCGAATCTGACCGAAACTGTAAGAAATCAAATAAGTCTTAAATATTTTGCAGACAGGAAATTATTAACTACAGTCAGACCAATATGTATTCCTACACAGAACATATGCTTGCAGACCTCAAACTGTGGCTTGATCTGCCGGTTAAAATGATAAGGATAAGGATATGGATTTGATAAGGATTTATTTGGGATAAATTAGATAGTACTAAAACCAATAACTCACTTAATATTGCATTTCATATTCGACGTTTTTTTTTCTATTAATATATTAAGAATCTGAGAAGTGTACTAATAATTATTGAGCAAAAAAAGTGCCTTAATATAAAATTGATCTTAATTATAAAATTAACCATTTATGTTTAGGAACTTTTAGACAAATTCTATACAAAAAAATCAGTTGAAAGAGGCAGATAGGATTCTCCGATCCTTGCAATAAGTGTTGGACGAATTAACATTTATTTAGTTTTTGTTTTTAATTTTAAAGTTTTAATTTATGTCAGATCATTTGTAACTTTCATTTTAAATAAAAATGTTGAATTTTTAAAACCATTTTTAAATATGGTTTCTTCTTAGTCCACAACAAGTAAATAAAATGTATTAATCATCAATTTTTAGTTTATATATGCATTTTAAATGTATTTTAAAAATGCAAATAAAACTTGTTCAAAACCTGAACCAGTTTTTGTGTTAGCTTTTTTGTTTTAATATATTTAAATGATATGCTTTCTTACCTGAATGCTTCTCACGTTTGTGTTTATCTTTTTCGAGATGTGCTACCTTATTGGGTATGTCGCCCGATTGTGTTGTCGGCGAATTTTCACTTTGGCCAATATCCAATGAGTCCCAATCCATTCGTCTTTTGCGTGAACCGCTCTCTGAGTAAATTGTCCGTACGTCGATAATATGCGGTCCTGGTGAATCCTTGGACTGTGCGTCTGCAGTAGTACGAACCGAAACGAATCGAAATTAATCGAATCGAAAACGTATCGATTAGCCATTAACGAAAGCGATATCGATTGCTTTTGATGGGTGGGATGAGTGGATTAATTCGATGATTCTTATGTTTATATTGTGGGCAGTGATGAGTTAGATTATCGAAATGGAATTATCAATAATATTCTTCCTTACCTGTCCAAGATTCCTCAGAGGTCGGTGGAGAGTCAACAAAGTTAATCACTTGCTCATAATCCGACCCAATATGCTGATGATGATAGCCGCTCATGAAATGACGATTTTGGACCTACGCAAGGCAATGGAAACGTGGAAATCATTCAAAGCAATTCGAAGCAACCAAGAGCAACTATAAGAACCCTGTCTCGAGGAAACTTTTCAAGTACTCGACCTACGATTTACTTTCCGAAAACTGAACGTTTTTGAAATCGTGTTGTTCCAGAGCCGCCCGCCAAACGATGTATTGCCTCAGCAGAGCGCACATTATCACTCAATTCTACCTAAAATGCTATAGGGGTCCTAAACCTTGCTGATAATAATACAGACTTGTGACAATTGCTACGCCTATCAATTGTGCTCAGTTATATGCGAGTGTGTGTGTTGAAATGTGAGTGTTTGTGTACATTGTACATCATCTTTCACGCATCCAGTTTGTTATATTTTTGTATGAGAGTAAAGAAAAATCTCTGTAATCGATTCATTGCAATATTGTATAAGTACACTCAGAAAAAAACCACCCTTAAAACTAGAGTCTCTAAAGTCTTTTTTGTTTTTCGAAATAATTTCTAAATATTCGACGGTTTTTTGTTATTTATTTTTTTTAATATTTCTTATTATATAGCAATGCAAAATCCATATTTGTAGTCAAATTTTTTCTAAAATTCCTAATCAAATATTAATAAACTATCTAAAATGTTTTTAATTGGAAATCTTAAAGTATACATGCCTAACAATAATAACAAAAGCAACATTGTCTAATTTAAGAATACTGTCTACAAATCTTTTTTCTCAATTTTAGAAAGGTTTTTAAAAATACTAATAGTTGATTTTAACGCAAAAATTCAGGGACACTTTTTTTCTGAGTGTATGTTTTTGTATATGTACGAGTGGTTGAGATTTGATTTGCTACGCCGCTACGTCTGTAGTCTGTGGACTTCATTTCATTTTATTGCGTTCTCAAAAGATAAGGGAGAACATTGTAAACAAATGCCACAAGTGGCAGGCAACCTGTCGAATGTGTTGGCAAGCAAAGAAAGTCGACAGATTGAAGCTATTCCTGAAATCATCAGCTTCTCTATATGGCAATCTATGTCTGACAAACCGATTCAGTTACACAACATTTTGTTTACCTGTCAGTGCCAGTCTATTTGGTATTTGAAACCAATTCTATACTAAGTTGAAGCGCGTACACATTAATTTTATTTATTAGATTTGATTTACAGTTGACGAATTTTGAAAAAGGGTTTAAAAAATAAAAAATTTAGACTACGTATAAAATTAATTTGAAAATCGAAAAGTGTTTTTTTTAATAGACTGGCATTTTGTGCTGTTGGCAAATAAACATCAACTAATTTTCTATAACTAACCTTTATATTTATACAGGTGTTGGTAAGCACACAAATAATTCTGTTTTTATTTTTGCAAATTTAAAAGCTGGCATTTTTAAAGTAATTTTTGATTTCAATTTGTTAAATTTTATGAATATTTTTCTAAAAATAATATCTAAGTTATACAAATTGAAAATGTTGTGATCTTACCTGATTTAAATGTTCACTGTTGTTGTTGTTATTATTGTTGATGCTACTGTTATTGTCGTTATTGTTATTGTTATTCTGGTACTGATTATGGTTTCGACTCAAATTATTATTGAATTCCATTTGGTCGAAATCGTTGAAAATGCTCAAATCAAATTTCGTTGATATGTGTGATATTTGATAATGTTGTTGTTGTTGTTGGTGTTGTTGATGTTGGTGTTGTTGTTGTGATGGCAAATAAAGTTGCTGCTGCTGCTGTTGCTGTTGATGTTGCTGATGTTGATTTTCTTGTTGATGTTGTTGTAATGAATATTGTGGATCAAATATGCTTTTTAAATCCAAAAGGCCGGAACTTTGCGATAAAAACGAAAGCGCCATTCGGTATGAAAACAAATTACTGTTCAAATTCCACGTCCTCTTTTTTGTTACAGAATATTATTATATTATTATTTGATTTTATTTATTTGTCAATTGATGTAATTTCCACAAAAACTGTAATATACGCACTTCCTAACGAGACACGGTGTTTTCCAGGATATCATCCACGAACCACGATTTGCTTGCACTTTTGTCAAGTTTTTCCTTTTTGGCCCCTTATAAATTAAATTTATGTGTGGATTTTGTTGGATTTGTTGTAACAACAAATAATATTTTGATTTTTTGTATGTACTCGAAGTAGAATGAAGTTATTTTTTTGCTTTTTATATTTAAAGTATATTTTTATGTTATGTCAACATTTTGTGGATATTTTATGACAACAAAGAAGATTTTATTACACTTTTTTTTGTGGATATTTTTGTTTTTTTCTCTTAGCACAGCACTTGGATATTGGATAACAACTAACAACCAAATAATATCTATAGTATTTTTATTTTGCTTTAAGAATTTTCGCAACTATATTTATGTATGGTTTTTCTTTTGAATATATAAAAAAAAATTTTGTTGTGCGTTCTTCGGGCGGGGGACAACGCGATCTTTGATCAATTAAAACAGTACAAAAAACGAATTATATAGTTTCTTGATACCGGTGGTCTCACGCTGACGATGGCTTCGAAGTAGGGTATTTTCAATTTTTAACAGCATCTTGTTTCGCAGATACATATGGCTCGATTGCGACTGATATTCATTGGACATGCGTTGCAGCCGGATTACAGATTTCTCCATTTATCGCTAAGTTTCGCTTTACTCTCGGGTGATGATGCTAAGTTGAACCGCACTTATTTTCCGCCTGTTGCTCCGTTTTTTCTTCTTCTCCTCCTTTCCTCTTTTGGGCGTGATTTGCTGGTTGGGTGTTTTTTGGCGTCAGACTAATCCGTACATTCTAGCGATCTGCAGCGGGGAGTGATTCTTTCACACGGGTTGCAAGTTTTGGGTTCCTTTTTGTTTAGCAAAGGTTAACTTTGATTATGTTTATGGGGCACACTGTCTGATTTTTGACATTCTTATGGGGCGGGTGGGAACCAGATGGTTTGGCACTTGTGCGACTTTGTTTATATTTTCACTTTTTTTTTTGTTGTTGTTATTTTGTCGATTTGGTTGGTTTTTTAGTGGGCACTGTCAGATGGCGAACATTATTGCTGTTAATTCGGCAAGTAGTTCGCAGAGTTCTTGAAATGTAAAAATTTTACAATGAAATATTCCATTTGGTTTACACTTTTGTTTATTGCGCTTTCTGTCACTTCTTTTTATATTTGTATTTTTTTTTTTTTCTTTTTTTGTTAGCAGCAGAGGCACAACTATTCCAGACGCACTTCGGTTTTACTCTGTTTTCTGTACAAATCGCTGCGGAGCTTTGGCACTAATATTTTTACCCACTGCTTAAACTTTAATCGCTGCTCACATAGACGAGAGAGAGACGCAGAGAGAGTAGCACAGTTGTCGATGTATGCGTGTTATTTATAGAAGCAGTGGCTGTGTGAGTGTGTGTGTTGTCTGCGTGTGCAGCAGACTGATAAAGTTTTTAAAGCCTTATTCACGTTTGTGTGTCGTTTATTTCACTTTTACATTTGTGTGAGTGTGTATTTTAGTTATATTTGTTATATATGAATGTGTGAATTATTATATGCTTGTATAAAGTTTTTTTTTTTATTAGAGCCTTTTTCTGTAGCAGCTCAGTTTTTTTTTTAATTTCGAAACGGGCTTTTGAGCTATAACGCCAATTATTTAAATTAACAAACAAAATGAGTTTATCGTTTGATTTGCTTGCTTTGACGATCGCCAAATTTATATATATTTTTTTTATAATTGCGATTTATTTTTGTTATTGATTATTTTGCTTGCTGCCAATTAGTATCCTTTATTTTATTTATTTTTTTTTTTTTTGCGATGATTTACACGCTATAGGAGCACTTTTAGACCGACGAAGCGAGGCTTCGAAAAGCCCAAAGAGACGAGCATTTTTCGTGTGGCCAGAATTTTGGTCGAGCGCCAACCAACACGGACACGAGGCTAAAATATCAATGAGTTGCACGAATATTCGCCGTTAGCGGGAAACTACAGTTTACAGTTTCAATTTTTCTGTTTCCGAATTCAGCGCACCAAAAACCGAGCGAGCCGACGACGACAACGACGACAACGAGACGATCATAAAACGAAAAAAAAAACACAACTTGTGACCACGACGGACACGGGACGATGAGAGAGATTGCGATTGCTGCTGCTGCTGCGACTGCGACTGCGACTGTGGTGACTGCTGCTGCTGCTGAGCTGATGCTGATTGTAGTCGATAAAAGCTGATGATTGCTGCGACTGCTCTGCTGCGACGCTGTTCGCTGCTGCTGCTGCTCTAATTGACAATCGTTGTTGTTGTAGTTATCTAAATAGTAAAAGGGCTTTGCTGGAATTGTTTTTGTTTTTGTTCCGTCTGCTGCTCAGCTGTTTTGCACGTTTTCTTATCTGCTGTTATTCTGATTACGACTGCAGCGACGTCGCATTGTCTCTTTTGTTTTTGCCTTCTTTCCTTTTATCAAAACGCTTTACCAGCACTACTAGCGTCGTCTCGCTCGCACACACGTGTTGCGCGCTTGGCTTTAGCTGACCCTTTGCTGTTGCGTTTCACTGCGAATGCTGCCGACTAGCGACACAATAACAAATTAATTATTTCAAACAAAGCGTATTTTTTTGCTCGATTTTTATGCTGCACTTGCAATTGAATTCAATTCAAACTTGTTACATGTATATATCTAATCGACGTATGTATATGTGTGTGTGTTAATTTGTGTTTGTGAGCTGTTCACTCAAAAGCTTTCAATGGCTGCTGTTTTTGCTGTTGTTATTGTTGTAGTTGCTGTTCGCACTTTTGCTGCGCGCGTCGATGACGTATTTTGGCACGCACTCTAATGAACGGCAAAAAAAAAACAAAGAGCAGAAACTCTGTTTTTAGCCGCTTTTGAGTTTTTTTTGTTTGTTTTATTTGATAAACAATAAATTGCCGACGTGTTGTTGCTGCTGATTGTCGTTATCGATTGACCGCTTTGTTGGATTGTTGTTGATGTTAAAATTACACAAATAACTTATGTTTTAACCGATGGAAGGAAACGTACTGATTTTGGTGAGCGAACAACACACGTTAATATAAATTTTAGCTCATGCTCTGCGCTTAACCAGCTGACTGACGTCTGCCGCTCTCTTTCGCTCTCGTTTGCCGCAGAAGTAAGAGAACGGGACGGGTACACAAAGAAATGATGATAATGCCATGCGTATGCCAGCTGGAAAATACAGTTGACAACAAAAACATAGCACTGGAAGTTGAAGCTGTCCTTCGTTTTCACACACAACACAAAATATCAACAAATAAGCGCAACAGTGAAACAGCTGTTGCTCTTAAGAGCAACAACTAACTAGCTAAGAGCATCGACTGCGCTGCATCTGCCATTGGATCAACGGTTTTACTCTTAGCAATCACATAAATATGTCAAATCATCAGCATTTAAGGGCCAATCATCTTTGGATCAGACATTCAAATGATGCGCAAATGCTTCTGATTGGTCCAAAATATGACTTCGTTTAAATGTGACTTTAAGTGACTTAAATTCGGATCTTCGTTAATTAATTCGAATTAATTTTTGACATTTAATAATTGTTTAACTTTAAATAATTGTTGACTTCGTTCACAAGTTGTGTTAATTAAAAGTTTAACTGATAATTGGGAAAAGTCACCGAAATTGCTGCTTAATCAATAAAAAAAAAATGACAATAAGACAAACCAAATTGGTTTTCTTAAGTCTGATGTTAACTTTTTAATGCTTTCTCGTTGTGCATTTCTTCAATTGATGGCAATGACAGCGGGCGAATTGAATATTTTTCAATTGTTTTTAAATTGCCATCAATAGCAAGGTTTCAAGTGAAATTAATTAATTTTGCACAATGAAAGTCAAAGACGCAATTCGTTGTAATAAAATTGAATATTTTCATACATGGTACATTCGTTCAAATAGATATTGATCAGACATGTTTTAACAACAGGGGTAAGAAATGGCTGCCGACTTTGGTCTTAATTAATATATCATGAATATGAATTTTTAGTGGCTTCAATTAGCGACTAACGAAAATATCATTTCCTAATTTAAAATTAATTAACACAATGCTGGTCATTTTATTTACGCTCTTATAGTAATTCACCAAACCTAATGTGTCAATTAAATAAATAAATATTTTAGAAGACGTCTGTAAAGTTTTACACGTGAAGAGGGCTCGCACAATATGAATGAAAATTAATTATCTATTCCAAAATAATTTGATAATTTAATTAAGTTTATTCAACAACCTGATTTAGTTAAAAAAAAATCTACCACCAGTGACGCATCAATATCTAAATTAGCACATTTATCAATATAGAAATGCTCAACACCCTCCAAAATACTCTTTATTTTTATAATTTAAATTTATATTCAATTTGTAATTAAATTTGTTTTATTTTTTACTTATTGTACTTTTGGTATTGACTTTGGTTTGCATTAAATAAATAAATTAAATTTGCAATAAATTCAGTTGAGGCCTTTTGATATATTCGAATAAGGAGCGCAAGCTGTCAGTTGTGCGCTAGCGCGCTTTGCAGCACTACTGAATCGTTTGCAATTGCGATAGCTGGATATATATCGATAACACCCACAACGCAAATTGTCGCAGAGCAAACAACAACGCGTTGACTAAAAAAACGCTGAAATTATAATGGAACTATCGCCACATAATCAAATCGAAGACAGAAAACCGACACTAACCGCCGACGGTCTGGTGCAAACATCAAATTCACCCTTCGAGCCAACCGCAGCAGCAGCAACAACAGCAATAAACACACAAACAGCAACAACAACGGTCTCGCAGGAGACACAAACATCGAACGGCATCGGAATCGGCATCGGCGCCCCTCTGACAGTTGACCAGCTGGACATCGAAATTCTGCCAATCATCTACGATATTGTGCGCTGGTAAGTGTTGCTCAGTGCTATTATTGTTCACAGAAGGTGTGCGGGGTTTGCAGCAATGAGTGCAATAAACTGACACACAAAATAAAATATATACTAAGTGTTGACAAGGGAGGAAAACTGATGAAACTGCTAAGATATGCTTATATAAGAAGCAATGCTTATTTTATTTCTTTGTTTCGGCTTGCAGTGTAGAAAAAGATCCTCTCGAGAACACAGTTAAGCTGCGTGAATCACAGGACTGCAATCACAAGGTGAGTGGCATAAATAAAGTCGATTTGTTGTTGAGTTGCTGCCACATTTAATTGCAACATTTTACGCAGATCTTTGAGCTGCAGAAACGCTTTGAATCGGCGCGCGAGCAAATTAAACAGTTGCCGGGCATCGATTACAACAAGGAGGAGCAACTGCAGCGCTTGGAACTGTTGCGCAGCCAGCTGAAGCTCAAACAGCAACTGATACGCAAATATAAGGATACGGAATTTTAGGACCTATAAGAAAAGATGGTGCTGCGACTCCTGATGCGTTATTTGGCCAACAATGAGCAGCTCATCCAGCGCATGGCCGACAGCTATCCGATGCGACGCGCTGCCCAATTGGTCGTCTCCCTCATGTATCGCACCAAGGGCATGGCCAGAGAGCGAGGTCTCCACGAGATGAGCCCCGAGAGATTCAAGTGGGTCCACAGTTAATTGCGCACATTTCCATTGAGACGTGATTCGGTTTCTTTGTTTCTTGCAGATCCTTTATGAATATGTTCAAGACCAATGTCAGGCAGGAGCTGGAGGGCCTCAAAAAGGAGCTGAAGAACACAAAAAAATAATAACTAAAATTAATTTATTAATTACATGTAGCTAAGACTTTAGGACCATAAACCAAATTTACCAAGCAATGCTGAAATGATGAACTCAATTTTGTTGTATTTTCAAATCCACAAGAATTCAATGCTTCAATTTTAACCAGGCAAAAAGCCTGTCGAGTAAATATTTAACAGTTTTTAACATTCCACATTTTAGTTTTTTAAGTAAGATCTTAATTGGCCAAGTTTTGATTGCTGGCTTAGCTTAAAGTCGATTTTTTGATTAAGTTAACTTCAATGCAAATTGATTCATTTAACTTTTATGCCACAAATCAGATCAGATTCTAAGTATCTAAAAAAGGTATGTTATGGCACGGCAGACCTGGTTACAGGGTATCAAACTGTGGCCGTTTCAGATCATGTTGCATAGACTTGTAATTCGAAGTATTCTTCAGCTGATTTCATTAGACCAGCTTGCATTAGTACTATAAAATTGAACTGACTTACTTTTAATGGATTTACGCTTTAAGACAATCGTTGGCAATCCAAAAATGGAATTAATCCTGCGACTTTAATGCTTAAAAATATATTTATTTTCCATCAGCTGCAAACTTTGAATTGTACTTTTTAAAAAGCAATTTTGCGCAGTAATTTGAAATTATGCAGTGGAAAAACAAACCGAAAAAACTGGTTTAAGAAAAACATTGTTGTTAAGCATGCAAATTATTATTGCTTAAATAATGTTAAATTTGCCTAGCAGGAGGAACACTTCGAGTCCTGGAAACAGTTGTGGCTAAAGCGAGTTGGTCTGGTTGAAATCGTTCTTGTAAAAAGTGAATTTATTTTATTTTCTTAAATAAAATATATTAAAAAAAAGGATTTTTAAGCTTTAATAGAAAATCAATATAGATAAAGAAAAAAGAGATCGGAGATCAGGTCATTTCTGTCGAAGGTATTCCCTATGTGAACTCATTCATATCTATAAATAAATAGATATTCATAATATTATTTCCCATTTTATGCCTCTCAGATGTGGCAAGTGACAATTTTCGAATTAATGCCACAAAATATGTCGATCTTGCCCAGAGCGTATTAGTTCGAGGAGCTCTAAATTGAGGATTATAAATTAAACAATATAATGCCAAAAGTTTTGGTGTACAATTTTTAGTTTTTCAAACTGTAAATTTATTATGCAAATTTAAATACGTTTCAACGTCAGGAGTAACACACAGCATGCAACACACAGCATCTGTGTAAAGTAAAAAGAATTAAATTAAATCCAATTAAAATCATGTTTCTTAAACTTCTACGAAATGATCAGAAAAAATTAAACAAATTTAAAATTGGTTGACTTTAACACTAAACATGGACGAAATGAAAAAAACATATTTATTTTTCATTCACTTGCAAATTTCGCACAGCATACAAACTGATCAACGTCGCTCATCGCGAGTGTTCACTGTAGCAAACAGCAGCTGCTCGATTCACATTCTTAGCACAACCGTTTCGCCAAATACTTGGGAGGAGCTTGACCTTAACAACTAACAGATGTTTTTTTGTTTTTGTTTTTGTTTTAGTTTTTGTTTTTTGAATACACACAAAATGCATTTTGGAACAGATTGTGATTTAAAATACAAGTATAAATTTCTAGTTTGGTGGTGGCTCCACCATCGGCGTGGCATCCACGTGGGCGCTGCTGCTGTTGCCGTTGAGGGGCATCGCTGCTGGTTGCACCCGATTGTTGCGTTTCCGCTTGCCACCCCGTCGGCTGCCCTCGCGTCGCTCGCCATTCTGTGGCTTCTGATCCTCGCCAGCTGCATCCTTGCTGCTGCCGCCGGCCGCCGCTTGTGATGCTGCTGACGACGATCCCTGGCCGTGATGACGCTGCTGATTGTTGCTGCTGTTGCTGCCGCTGCCGTTGTTCCCATTGTGGGCACGCGACTGCATCTTGGCCGGCTTGGGTCGATATGGTGAGGCGGCTGCATGTGGCATCGGCTGCAGTATGTTGCCCACCGCCTTGGTGCGTCCCTCGCGAAAGACCAGACGCTGTCCGGCGCGTATGTACTCCGGCTGCTTGATGAACCGGAATTTGACGCGCGCCTTGTCGCCGGTGCGCAAACAGTCGCAGGACATGCGCACAATTGACGCCGTTTGCCTGATGCTGCCGCAGTGCACCATCGCCTGGTAGCGGGCCGAGATCGTTGTCGGATGATGCAGCACCAGGATTTCGCCCTCGAATTCCCAGCAGGCCTGCGGCTTCAGTTCCGGTGATACCATCACCATGCCCTTGCGCAAATACGTCCGCTTGATTTTCTTCAGCGCAAAACTGGCCGTTTGGCCGCAACGCACACGCTCCACATTCATCCGCTTGCGATGGATGCTCTTGATGGTGATGGGCACAAAGTTGCCAACGGCATTCGGGCCCAGCATGAGGACATCGTTCAGCTTGATGGTGCCCTGCAGACAGGTGCCGGAGACAACGGTGCCGACGCCCGGCACCGAATACACATCATCGATTTGGAATTCCGCTGGCAGATTCTCGGAGCCGGCCATGCGAGTGCTCAACAGATTGAGGAACATCTTGAGCAGCTCCAGATTGTCGCCATTCACATTCGACACCTGGAATATGGGGCAGAGGCGCTCGCTGACAAAATTCGTGGCGCTGAGCACCACATCGTCCTGGCTGCGCACCACAACCGGCACCTTGCGGCAGCCCTGCGATTTGAGCATCTTGAAGAGCAGTTTCATATTATCCTGCAGCACATTCGGCGGACACATGTCGATCTTGGTGACGACCACAAAGACGGGCACGGCCAGTGCCAAAGCCAGGCCAAGATGCTCCTTCGTCATGCCAATAATGCCAGCATTCGCGCCAATCTACAACAATACAGACACATCATATATATTTATAAGGGATTCAGGCAGTTGGATGTTGTCGGATTCACTCACCATCAGCATGCCAAAGTCGGGCGCATGCCCCGTCATGCCGAACACGGTTGTCTTCAGGTAGCGTTCGTGCCCCGCCAGATCTATGAAGGTGATGACCTTGGCGGACTTCTCGCATATCTTCACCCAGTCGAGGTGGCCGTGATCCGGTTTATTGACCACATTGCCAACGCCATCGAAGCCGAGTATGTCGTTGCCCACGGAACTGGTGCGACCGCTTTCGATTTCGTGCTTGTGCCGAAAGAGGCGCTGTCTGGCATGGCCACGCCCATTGTCCAGTTCGCCGTGTGTCAGCACGCCCAGCAGCGTCGATTTACCAGCATCCACATTGCCAACGACCGCAACGCTGCCAGAGAGAGACCGATAGAGAGAGAGAGGGAAGAGTTAGTTACTGCTGCAGTGCATCCACAACCACATCCAAATCCACATCCGGATCCATCCAATTGTCGCCACTCACCGTATCTCCATGAAGTCCGTGGTGTCTATATGCTTGCGTATTAGAAACTGTGCCGTTTTGCCCTTCTCGACGGTTCGCTCGCGCAGATTGACCAGGTCCGCATCCATGTCAGCAGCCAGCTGGCGCAGTGTCTGCACAGATGCCTCAAACTCCTCCGCATTCAGGCCGCTATCTCTGCCATCTGTCATAAGAACATCAAATCAATTCCATAATTCAATTTCCACTTTTATGTGCAACGCATTTTACAACTAAAGACACAAAAATCCATTTTTAATTTAATTAAAAATAATATAAACTATTTAAAACAAACGACTTGCCTGAAATTAACATGTTAAAACTACAAAAATGGCAAGGAAAAGTATTAAAACAAATCAAAAATAAAGAAATCCTTATTCTTCATCTCTACTTGGCCCATTTGTCTACTTATTCGATACATTTAACATGATGAAATGATGAAGAATCCATGCAATTCTCATTTGTTTTATGCTTGGAAATGCAGCTATTTAAATCAGTCCTTGAATTTACTATGGCAAGAGCAATAAAAGAATTTCCCTGCATTAAATATAATTATTTCTGCGAATCAATTTCAAATGGATAATTCAAATAATTAAACAAAAATGTCTATGTCTAAATTCTAGCTAACCTTCAACTCATATTTAATTGAACTGATAAATCATATTCGATAATTTAAAGAAATTATTTCAGCTAGTTGCAATACTGAGAGCGATCACTGTACTCATCGTATAATTATACAAGATGGTTTCAGGAGCAATCTTGAGGATAGAGATAGTTCAACAATTTAATGGAGTTGCAAATAAATTTGATGAGTGCGAAACGGATTGAAGATGATTTGTTCTGTTTTGCCTGTCTGACATTATTTGGCGGCAATTCAAATTTTCTATAATCGTTTTTTAAGTGAAATTACCCAATATTTTATATATTATATATATATATATATCTTTAATTGAAGCATTACTGATCGCTTACCTTCACCCACGCCGATTTCGTAGATTGTCTCGCCGCAGCTGTCCGCGATGCGATCGAGAAGGCGTCGCTTGAGCAGCTGCCGCTGATCGTCTGTGGGCTGGACAAGGACATCCTTGCCACGGATGCTGGAGTAGTCGATGGTCAGCTGCTGATGCTGCTCCATCTGCTGCGTGGGCAGGCCATCGACAGTGAAAATGTTGCTTCGTGCGCTCTTAATGCCCACGCCCACATTTTTGGGCGTTGCGCTCTGTATATTGTTCATATTTCCGGTAGTCTATCTAAAGTTGGCCAATATTTATATCCTTGGAATCATTGCCTTTCTGTGTGTGTATATGTCTGACTGAACATGCAGTATGTATCTACGGGAGCGAACGAGAAAGATACTGAATATTAATAAATATTAGGCTAGAGCTTATTTTACAGTTAAAACCTAACCTATCCCACGCCAATTTGTCTTAGCTGAGCTTTGATCGACGTCCGCTTAGTTCTCATTTCGCTCGTGAAATAAAATGATCAACGCGGGAAACGCCGCTTTTATAACAGCTGCTGATGAAATACGATTCATTGACTGATGAAATGCGTGCAAAATACTACACACTTCCAGTGAAGAGAAACAATGATAGAGAGAGACAGAGGGGACTTCCAGTCATTTGTCCAATTGCATTTGTACACGAAATAACCGTTACTGCTGCTGTTGCAGAAAGAACAAGCAATTGGCATCAGCTGATATGAAATTAAGATGGCCCACCAGGTGGGAATTTCTGTGTGCCTTCTGCAAAGTACCGCAATTTGGCAGAGACAAAATGCAATTTTGTTTTGTTTTCTTCTTTGCTGTTTTTATGTAAGCCATTTTTGTTGACGTACACAAAAAGCTAAAAAAAAAAACTTTTGTTTTTGTTGCTCTTTGTTGGCTTTCAAAACAAAATTCTAAAGCAAAGTATTTTTAGCGCCCACACGCACACAAAATGCACACATGTATTATGTGTGTGTGTTTTTGTGTGTTTTGCATATTTTGACAAACCCAAAACACAACAAATTCCAGGAAAAGCTTTTTAATATTGTTGTTCTTTTGCAAATTGGCGAATAATTGAATAACAAACCGAAAATCAGCTGGGTGATTATTGAACTTAATTGCCCTTTTGCCCATTTCATTTTGGTGCAATTTCAATTGCAATTAAAAGTGAAAGGGTTGTTTTGATATTGAAATTGACTCCTGTTGCAGCAGCAGCCATCGGCCGCCGATTTTTTGTGTTATGCGGCTACTTACAGCGTTAGCGACGTATGGTTTTTATGCTCTTTGTGTATTTGCACTATGCACATTAAATTTTTATGAGCTGCATTCACTAATATTACATACAAATGTATATAATTAGTAAATGCCTCCGAAATGTTTCTGACTTTTTGCAAGCCACGTAAAATGATGTGGCGTTGCCAGCGTGTCGGACTGCATAGTGGCAACGTTGCGCGGCAATTATCGATGGCAATTCAACCAATTGTTATCAAAGTGCGCGGCACATTTCAATTTGATCGAAAAGGGGAAGTGGAAGTGGTTTAGCAGCCAACGAAAAACCGCAAAATTGTTATAACAAAATTAATTTAAGCATTTTTCTCTGATTATACTTAAGACTTTTTTTTCAGCATTTATCGCGTTTTTTTAGGCCTTGCACAATTTGATAAGCGAACTAACCGCAATAAATGTTACTAGAAACTTCGCAGCAGAATATTTAAACTTTTTTTGGAACATGACTCATTGTAAATATGTACAATTTACGAACAAATAAAGAAATATTACGCACACATGTGTAAAATTATTTGTATGTGGAAAGTTCTCACCTTTGAGTTTTGCTCGTTTTATTATAATTACGTACATGTTTCCGTGATAACTTGTAGTCATTGTTAAACGCCTTCATCTGTATTAGAGTGCAAAACGACGCAGTTGTTTAATAATTTAATTTCACTGTCTTTAAGACAAAGTTGTTAAAACTTCCAAACAGCTGCTCGCGGCTTAATGTTAAAATTTCAATGTCAACAAGTTTATTTTCTATCTCTGTCTCTGTCTCTGCCTCGTGCTTCTGCTTTTCTCCCCACCTGGTTTGTCTCTCTTGCGCACTTCACTCCAAAAGGCGTTGCTAGGCATAACACTACATGCATAAGCCTTTACACAGAGATGTATGCGTGCGTCTGTGTTTGTGTGCGTGTGCCGGCATAAAATGAGTTATGCAAGCCAGAAATAAATGCTTACAACAAATGAATGAATGAATGAGTTGGTTGTATTTTTTACAGTTCTTTTTAATGTGTATGATAGTCTAAAAAAATAGTTTACAAATTATAAAAATGTTTTTAACAATTTTGGTACAATTTCGTTTTGCATTCATTGTAATTTCCATCGAGAGTCTTGCTTCCAACGGTTTGTTTCCCAATGTTACAAATCAAAGGTTATTTTCCAGATCGGGTGAGAAATGAATTGGTTTTTAGTTGGCGGCGGGTTTGTGAAACGGTTATCAAATAAAACTCTTAGCAAGGCTTCTGCTTTCTTCTTACATATTGTGTTCCTATGTATACCATGCGTGGGCTGAGGGAGGAGGAGTAGGAGGAAAGAAGAGTAATGCTTATGCTAAAAATATATATTCAACACGCTCTCTCTTCACAAATGGTTGCTGCTGCTCCCGCGCACACAACTGGCAATGACTTATTCTGGAGTGTTTGTCTTTGTCGCATCACTTTGAATATACACATATCATATACAATATTGGAAACGTAAAAACTGTAAAACTATGTACGTATGTGTGTATGTAAATGTTTGCTTGTTTTCTTTTGTGGGAGGCAAAAAACAAGAGAATGCGCTGAACGTGTGTGTGTGTGTCTGTGAATGTAGTGGAAACGTGCTTTATCGCTTGAAAATACATATATATATATTTGTTGTTGCACAAAATATCGCTTAAGCGCGCTTCCAGCTATAAACTAGTATTTTTGTTGTTTTAAGTTTTGAAAATACCCTTAATATATTAATATAGTTATTATATATTTTATGTTTGTTTTCTGTGTTGTTTCTTAGAGCTCACTTGGATGCCTTTATTTTTTTGTTATTAGTGTGTGTGTGTGTGACATGACCCCCAACTTGAAAGTACTTGTATGTTTTCGTCCACTTCCTTCTCCCTACTCCTATTCGTTCGTTTTGTTTGTGTGTATGTGTGTGCTGTTAAAATGTATGTGTGTGTTTTGGTTGTAGTTGTGGGTTTAGGCAGATGCCGCAACTTCACCAGATTTCTTGGCCTGCTCAGCACTGGCACCGGCAATGGCGACCTCCTCAAAATTCTCGACCAGATCGGGGACATCATCGTCACCAGCATCCGCAGCAGCAGCAGCAGCTGCGCCACCAACGCCAGCAGCTGCAGCGCCACCAGCAGCGCTGCTCTTGTTGGCAATTTCGGATGCGATCTTCTTCAGCTGGTTAATATCCTGGGGGCCCAATTGCGTCAAAATCCCGGGCAGCATCTCGGAGATCGTCTTGTTCTCGCCATGGCCGGTGATGGCGAACGTGTTCGTTGGCAGCGATGCCTGCGCCTTGGGATTGTTGAAGTGGATGACGGTACCGTCGTTCTTGATGATGTTCACCTCCTCGATGCCGGGTATGGTATTCACCGACAGTTTCTTCAGCGACGACTGCAACTTCTTGTCATCGGTTGCGGGGGTGGAGTGGACAATCTTCTTCTTGCGGCGTGGGGTGCCCTTGCCGCCAATGCGCACCTGCGACTGCAACTTCTTCAGCTTCTCTGGATTCATCTGCAAGTTGAGAGAGACGCACACACGCGTTCGCAATGTGCAATTGAATATATTGTTGTGTGTGCTGGGTTTTGATTTTGGAATTACTTTGATATTACTATTTAATTTAGCACAGATTTTAGCCCGAAAAAAAACACGTGCGCCCAGTTGTAGTCAAATGTCAAAAAGAAATCGCCATGATAAAAATGGCAAAGCAGTATGTATAACTGTTCGTAGTACTGTTAACAAACACTAAGCTTTGTGTTTCCTATCGATACATTGCACAAAATGTACTAAAAAATGCCATCGGCTTGGTGTTCTGCATTCCAGAGTATATCAATATTAATTTCAATAACTAACAATAATTATTTTCAACATTTTCCTGTCGTTTTTTCCTTATAAAATGCCGCACGATATGCAGATAGACTATCGATATCGCACAGCTGTTATTGTGGGCACTAAACACATTAAAGCTAGTCAGTGTTGTGTTACGCCCGCTGAACGCTTGCCATTTAAGGCGGAGCAGCTCTGTCAACTGACGAGTAGTCAAGATTAGCGCAATCTCAATCCCAATTATAGATAAGATAACGCGTATTATAAAGTTTGATTAAACCAACGAAACTCGTTTAACGCTTAAACGCAATAACCGTGCTCTAACTATTGCCAACTGACACGTGTCGATGCATTAACCAGAGGATAACAAAGAGAGACACAACTGCAACAAGTGGAATTTTATAAATAATTAATAACTTAAATATCGTTTGTGATTGCAATAGAAGCCAATTAACGTGAGTCTGTCATAATTTCTACACTCGCCTCTCTCTTATAACGTTTTTTGTTTTACATTTCATGTGTTCCACCAGGCACTGGATAGTTTCGAAGTTTTCGACGAGTTCGCAATGGATTTCTGGGGTATTTTCATGTTCTGCCTTCTGACGTTTCTCGTGATGAGCTGCTGCGGATATTGCTGCACGAGCAAGCGACGCGGAACGGTACTTTCAAGTGAGTGCTGCTAATCGTATCAAAAGCTCTCCTCTCTTCCCATGACTCATTTGGCCAGTGATGATGGCATGCTTGTTGGGCTGAAAGGGGTGGTGGTGAGAAGGGGAGGGAGTGGTTTTACTGATATGATTTATGCTGAATTCGTGTTTCTCTTCAATAACTTGATGACTAACAATTAATTGTGCATATTGTGTGACAGGGCTTAAGTTTGAGTATCATTTTCTTGTCAATTCATTTTCATTTACGATATGACTTAATCTCATTTATTGTGTCTATGCGGGGTTTTTTGTTTTTGTTGATTTTGTTTTTCTGGAATTGTTAGACACTCTCTTTCGTAAACATTGTCGTACGAGAATCGATATATGTCTTATATACAATATACATACGCAGTGCTTGGACGTTTATGGTTGGTTGGCGAAATGAGTTTCAGCAGTTTCACATGCCATCGAAACCTTTTGATTATAATATAAGAAATATATATGCCTATATATATATATATATATATATATATAGGCAAATGACTAATAATTATCTAATTATTGTGTGCTATCTTATCTAATGGTTTTATTCGACTGTCACATAGTCGCCTGACCTCCGTAATTAATTTAATTGTATCACATTCAAATGCTCTATAACGTTTCTGATATTTGAGATCATGAAATAATTTGAATATTATTTGCGTAAAAATATCCCAAATTTTATTTACCTACATAAATTCTGTCTGCTTTAAGGGTTTACAAATTTATGTAATTTATGGGTACTTCTCTGTTGATCTTGCACTGTACAGAGAAGAATATGAAGAAGAATTTGTGAAATTATGGTAGAAAAGGAGTACCACGGTAATAAATAGTTTCATACTTTTCTTAATAAAAAAAAAAAACACAAATTTCTGATCTATACAAAAATTTTGCTACCTTATATTTTAAAACAATTCTATATATTTTATTTATTTAATAAGTATTATATAGAAAATGTTCCGAATTCTTCCAATATTATTTATATTTTATTTTCTTTTAAATATATTTTTAAAATTGTTTACTTCATGGAATAACGTTTCAACTCAAGTGAAACTTTCGAACAAGGGTTCTACTTCTGAATTTGGAATTTTAGATAAAAATGATAGTATGATATCAAATATACATTATCAAAATAATTGTTTTATACTTTTCATAGTTGGGATACTTTTCATACTTGAGTTAAACAGATTTCACTGCATTGCATTTTCGTCATGCCACAAAAATTGTAGAGAAATTATGTACTTTATTTTTATGTATACAAAAAGTGCTATTATAGATAACTCAATTTTCTTTTTTTACTTGATAATTAAGTAAAACCTTTAAATTAAGGCATGTGCAGAATGTCGTTCAGTACAAGTGCAACTTTCGAACACCTTAAAAGAGCGCGGTCGTTTTAGACTTCAACATGGTTTACATTTACTGCGACATTTGGATACCAATTGTTGTATTGATCTGTGTTTTCACATTAATAGTTATTTTGCGCATTATTAAAGTGCGTCAAATGCGTTCGCAGAACGCAACACTTGTCACTAGCGGTAAGCGAATTTCTATCTAAAATTGGTTTACATTCAAAGTCTTTTTCCCCTGATAGTCGATATTTTTGAGATAATGTTTTTCGGAATTTTACAGAGTGGATTTGAGTGAAATCTTATCACGAGTGCCACAAATCATTTTTGTCATTTGCGTTACTATTCAGGTTATTATGCGTAATCGCAGACATTTACGAATAAGTTGCTACTTTCATTTAAAATTTATTTATGTTTGACATTAGTCCATAGATTGCCCGTCTTTGACGTCAGTCTACCTTTAAAATCGCCATAATGCCACTTGTTAATAAATTGATTGGAATTATTTTAAATATAGAATTCCAGTGAACACACTTATTAAAATGCTGTTTTATAATTAGATTTGTACTTGAATAATTTTGGAAATTTTGGCATATCATGTTCACTGTCGCACATGGCTATAGTGAACTTATATGCAATGATTTCAAATTGATTTTTCGATCTGGTTTTCATGTATCTTCAATTACTCATAACAAACGAAATTCCTTATTTTATGAAACAAAAGTGAAATAGCTATTTTCTCAATAGATATTTAGAACGACTGTTATATTTTTATCTGGCATCGCAGTTTTGAAGCCTGAAACTTTGTAAATATATAATTTAAATTATGTTTTATTTATTCGAGCCTACAACTTATCAGCCGCCCCTCGTAAGATGCCACAGCGATCGAAATTTAAAGAAAACTCCGGTGCTCTAATTATTTGTAATGCTTTCGGTTGTGATTTGACCAAAATATAAATCAAACTTGGCCTCAAGCGAAAAGCCGTATAAGGAGTCAATTATTCTAATACAAATTCAATCGGATCGGTTTCAAATTTGTTAAATATATCACATGGTTAATCATTCAAAATGCATTTTATATTTTTATTTCATTTAAATCAAAAATATATGCATAACAAGTACAATAATTTGTACATAAAATACTAACACATTCCAAAAACCAACAATAATCTATAAACAAAAATGAAACAACTTCATCTTACATAAAATGGCTTAAATCTAAAGATACTGAAGAAATGGTAACCAGCAGATCACTGTCCTCATCATTTTTCGCTGGCAAGGATGGGCATGGCTTAAAAAAATTGTCCAACGTTGTTTGTCTTGCGTTTTTGTCTATTTCGTTCTTCAGTGATTTATAGCAGTTAATGGCTGAGTTAATTCCTGGAAAAGGCCTTTGATGTTAGCTGTTTGGATACACCAGGCTCTGACTCTTCATCATAGATATATCGGCTATGAGTGTATTTGCAACTAAATACAATCATACAAGATCATCCAGAATTTTAGAGAATTGCCATACTTTTGGCGCCACGAAATCATTTTTGTAAAACGGCAGGAAAAGGAACTTTCTAAAAACTCGAATTTTTCTTCTTTAAATCCATGGTAAATTTTTCTAAAATAAAAAAATAAGATTAATTTCCATGTTTCTTTTTTATTTTAACATGTGTACGCAGAAGGCTTAATAAGCTATTTTGAAAATTAAAATTGAAAAATATTACAAATATTTAATTTTAGTATTCTAAGGTTTCACATATATAAACATTTTAACTAGTTCATAAATTTGATTGTTTTCGGCGATTATCTAAATTTCAGTTCAATTTGTTCTGTATATTTAAAAACATATATTTAAAACGCAGTTTTTGATTTATTCTCAATCCTGAGAATCCATAAGAGCTGATTACATTAAACTATCAAGTTTATTTTATTGTTCATTATACAAAATTGTCTAAAATGATGACTAACTGCTATTAAATACGCTTTAAGGTTTTTATTACCTTCTTGGGAGACCTCCCTGTCCATTTCTTTGTTTTTACTGATTTCGTCACGATACTGTGTAATTTAATAACTATATTCTTATGTTGATCACAGTTGACGTCAGCAGACGTTGCGGTATTAAGGATAATCTACATAAATAATGCTTATCGGTGGCGATACGAGATGGTCAAGACTTCTTTTGGTTTAACCCGATTCCATTCGGGCAGGCTGAGCAAAGAAATGCTTTTTTATACTTATTATAATCGATCAGGTAATTGGCAGTTGTAAATTAAGAGTCCACTTTAGTATTTTATAGTCTACTGCGTGTTGGGTTAATCAATTCCTTAAAAGCCTTGACGTCACAAACGTCTAGTTGGCTTTGCCATATCTTATCTGATAAATGCGAAGTTAGCCAACCAAATGCTTTAAAGCGTACGCAATAAACACCCATCGGATTTATTTACTCATCACCCTTAAAGAAATGCACAACGCGTAGTCCAAAAGTGAAATTTAACTAAAAATAAATGCAAATCAATCGAATTTATAGTCTTAAATAAATATATATATATTTACCTATATCATATTTACAATGGCACACGAGCCCACCGACAAGGATCTGGAAATCTCCACAATTATTCTGATCTGCTTGTTTTTCATCGCCTTTACGGCCATGTTGACGGTCATCGCACGCAGCCTCATCAAAAAGCATAAGAAACAATCGAGTTATTCCATCGACAATTGTTAGTTGGTTAACTTACCTTCATTTATAATGTTAAGAAACAATTAGCTATAAATTAATTTTGTGTTTGTGCTATGAAAATAATTATTTTTAAAACTAATTAAAAATATGGAATAATTTATTAAAATTTTTGTGTTTTTTGAAATGTGGGAACGCTCGAAATATTTCAATATACGAGATCATAGAAAAGTGTAAAATAATGTTTTATTTATAAACTAAACAAAAAATACATTGCGAACGTGTTAAAGAGTTAAAAAACAAGGCATTCGTAATCAGTGAAATTTTGTTACAAAGAAAAACAAGCAATGAATTGCAGATAAAGAAATTCAAATGAATTTCAACTGGAATATTACATTTATTGTGATTTTAAAATCTCTTATGCATATATTGTATTTCTCCTTGAGAGTATTTCAACTGAGGCTTATCAATTTTTCAGACATTTTCATACTTGAATTACTCGACTGCAAGTGTTAATGCGCACAAAAAATGTTATTATTGTCGATAAACTTTATTTAAATAAATACATTTAAAGCTATAAATAAATTATCATAAAAAATGACTTAAGTAGTAAATTCAAACACTGCTTACAGCAACTAAACTTTAATGAACACAATTATTTTGGTTGTGTCCAAACATTCTGATATTCAAAATTGATTCTTAATAAATCAGTTCATTATTTCTCATTGGTAAATTTTACATATTGAATGTAAGAATATAAACATAGCATTGAAAACAGTGAGAACATTTTTCTTTTCAATATTGGTTGTATTTTTTCATATTATTTCTCAAAATACTGAAAAGTTTTAAGTCATTTCAAATGACTGTCAAGCATTCAAAATTTTAAAGAACTTAAGTGAATAATCAATAATATTTTGTGAATTGCAATGGTATTATTATGCCATTAATTTAATTTAAAATGTGTATATGTTTGCATGTACCACAAAAAGATAATCTTTTTGTGAAAAAGTGTGGATTTTGTACTGTTCACCAGTCAATTTTGAATTTTTAAAATATACAATTTGCAGTATATATTTTTTATAGATTTTTTTTATTTTAGCTTCAGACGTTGCCTATTTATGTATATGTTTATAGAATATATGGTTGAATTGTAATTTATACAACTGTAAACCAGTCTGAAGCGCACTGATTATCTCATTATTTATAATTATAGATTTGGTGATAATATGTATATAACTAGCCTCAGATTGTTATCATTTGTGCAGAAATGTTTTCCATTCAACCCGAGCAAATAATGAGAGAACGTCACTGATTCAAGTTGAGAGTAAAATTCCAACGTAATTTTGCTTCTGTCTGACGCTGACAAGCACTTCAAATGACAGTTAAATCAGTTACCAATGGTTAACACACACACACACAGACACAGTCTATAAATATGTTTACGCTCCGCTTTGCGGCTGAAAAGCGTTGTACAGTTTGTAGGGGGTCCTTGTGTCCTTTATCCCAGTGCTGGGTGACACAAGCAACTGTTTTTGATTTTCGCATTTATTTTCTATTTGTTTCTTGCATTGATTCTTATCGGCAACTGTTTTTCTTTCGATTGTCTCTCTTCTTATTCTTGGACACTCGGCTTAGTCCAGAGCCAAATCGCATTGCAGTTGTTGGTTCCAAATCATTTGCATTTGTGATTTGGCTGTGAGCTGAACGGATATAGCTATGTATATATAGACATATGCATACAATACGAGTTCGATCAGTGCAGCTAAATGGACTATCTGGCATTTCTGCCACTGGCCGTGCTAATACTCATAGTCGGCATAACACTCGCATTTATTCATTTCATTCGCTGTTGTTTCGTTGCCAAAATGTATGTGCAACTCTTTCGACAAGCCGGTGAGTAATGCTGCATTTACTATCTGAATCAGTGCCCTTGTGATGAGTGCATTTTGTATATATCTACTAGAGAGAAACGTTAACCTAACAGTGCAAAAATCTGGATAAATTTACATTTTCACACCGTATGCATTCTGCAACAATTATTACACAATCCGCACTTCAACTATAAAAAATAATTCAAAGAGCCCAAGTTTTTTGGGCTCTCCGAAAACTATTTTAGACTTGTGCCCCTGCAGTAGACTGTGCAAAAAATCTTTTGGCGCCAAGAGTAGCTCTCCTTATTATTAATATTTCTAAAATCAGGGTTTTCCCATTCCCATTCTTAATTTAAATGTAGATTTTTCTAAATTTTGCATTATTATTAAACATGACTTTTTGTTTATATAATTTAATTCTGATCGTGACGAGTTTTGTGCTTTTTGAGTAGCATACTTTTTGAATAGTACAAACAAAGAGTGCACTTGTTGATTGGTTTCCAATAAACTATAATTTATAGATATATTATAAAGATAGAGAAGTACGAAGTGGCAATTCATTATAACTATTATCATTTGTTTACATTGTTTACTTCTGTACAATTTGGATTGCCTTTGCCAACGAGTCACGGCTACGGTTATCAGTTTGATAAGGTCTCGTTTCTCAGGAATCACAAGTTTTTGTTCAATGCACAAACTGTGTTCATATTTTTAAATCCGTGATAATACAATTAAAATTGTAAATCAAAATTGTTAACAGTTCCGCATAATCGATGAATAATTTAGCATATAAATGATTCATCGACTTACAATTTGCGCATATCAAGAAAACCAGATTTTGTCTCAGTTGCAGTTCTCAGTTTGTGTTAGTCGAACGCATTACTGAGGCACATGCAGAATTTGTAATGCTTAGTTTATACTTTATATTAGAACTATAATTGTATCTATAACGAAAGCTATACTTATTCAAATGATCAGGAACACAATGATCAATTTTCACTCTCAGCTTATGTGGCCTGTGTTTTTGTTTTTATAGTGGCTTGAATAACTTGTGTCTGGTGTATTTAACTCTGTATAAGTTGTAATTGCCATCGAGTAGCTACTACATAATTGTAAAACTTGACTTTTAAGTTTTAACCAAGTTCTGAATTGCAAAGGCTAAACGCAAAATATTCAAACGTCTGATTGGCATTTGAAAAAACCGGCTTGAAATGCGTTTGCGGGTTTCCCTGCAGTGGCCATGATCTTGTCACCAAAAATGAGCTGCAAAAAACTCGAATCGGATGTCGGAAAATGTCCGCAGATGTATATATAATATAAGACTTGTTGGAAAACTGGTTTTTTACAAATGATTCTTACAAATTTTCCCATTAATGCTGTTGCACATCGCTGCTAGGGTATTTCCAATTTTATAGCATCACTGCGAGCAATCTATAAGCGGGGTTGCCAATCAAATATTGTCTCAGTTGCAGTCGTCGCGTTGCTTGCGTTAAACGCGTTAAACTTTTTTTCTCGACTGGTGCTTAGAACTATTATTATATTGTCAAATTTAAATAAGATGCCTTTGCACATTGGCGATGAAACTGTGTACGTCGACGATTTTGAGAGAGGCCTCTTTCCTCATGATGGGCATCATATTCATAAATTTCCAATCGCTACGGAATTTAAAGTTTTTATGTGTTTTGTTATTCTCGTATTTGTTTTGATAACTGTTTGTGGTTGTCTAAAGTTCATTGTTATCTGCTGTAAGCGTCGTCAACAACAAACACAACATGCTGAATTTTGCAATAGTAAATATCTAAGATTTTATTTTTGCATATATTTATAAATAAGAAATGACATTATTATGTTTTTAGCGTGTTCAATTTACAATTTGTGTAAAGAATGAGTAATTGGATAATACAAGTGTTTGTGGGCTGTGTAAATAAAGTTGTAGCTATTTATTCAACGACCTGAACGCAACAAGTAGAAATTGTGAGTTTTACAGATGATTCATATTTTATATATATAATCAACTAGTTGGGTTTTTATATATATATATTTTTTTTTATTGAACCCCAAAAGCAATCTGCCTGAAATACCTGATTTTGTCAGTCGATAAAGTCGTGTATCTTAGACAATTTAAAAGCTAGCAAAGTTATCAAGCTGTGAAGGTTGATTACCTGGAATTTCCGTAAAAGATTGATGCAAAAATAAATTGGTCACACCCACTGTTTTCTTTGCCACCTATTATTAGCTGGTATTATTATTATCACGGCAACGTTTACACTGTTTGTTTTGCGGCTATCAGATTCACTTACGCGATATCAACAAATTCGATATTGGCAACACACTGTTGCAAATATCTGCATGTTATCAGCCTGATAAGGATGACTGGCTACCAAAAACTTGATGGTAACTGTATAGTCGACGAACTGGCTAGAAAACAATAAACTGAGTAACCAGGGACAGCAGAACGCCTCCTTCCTGATGAGGAATATGTATGCCAAGCTGATCATAAATGAGCATAATGTAAACATTTTAAATACAGGAAGCCAAACCAGGCCGGAAATAAACACAGAGCACTGTAAACAACTGAGCAATCTTAACTGACCACTGATTAGATCGCTCCAGTTGATTCCCAGTCTCCGACAATCATTTCTGCAGAAGCTAATGAAGGACATAAGAAGATAAATCTTCCGAGCATTAAGCCACTTTTCTAAACGACCTCTTTCAGTTGGCAAATTTATTTATACTTTCAAGAAAACGGAGTAGAGTCCGAACACGGTAGCACAACGGATCAATTCTGGCATAATTGTGCTGGTTTTATTGACCAAAAATCACCTAACCTAACCCAAACTAAATCAATTTTCATTTGTTGAAGCTTATTGGCAAAATGGAATAAACTTGGCAACGGCGGTTGATGCTGATCACGAAGAGAAGATTTTGTTCTGCGAGTTTCGAAATTTGTTTTTATTTATTGTCGCGATTGTTTGCATTGATTGCGATTGTCGGAATATGTCGGGTATGTTTGGATTTTTCGATATTGCCTAGTGGTGTGTTCCTTCAGCAATTTTGATAGTCATTTCCAATATTTTTGGAAATTGTCTAGTTACCGGTATACATATAAAAGACCATAGCAGAATGGAGCCAACATCAATTTCACCATTGAACATATGAATATTTTGTTGTTTCTCTTGAGTCCATAGAAAAATAGAGAAAAATGACGCAAATTAATCAAATGAGTGAGCATTAACTCAATAAAGGCATTAAATAACTGAGTATTACTTGTCATACATATATTTTGCATATATTTTGTTCGATTGGATACATTTTTGGAGTTCAACTAAAACGCTCAAGATGAATGCATCTATTTTTGAAGTCGAATACTGGTCGTATATGACACAGCGACTGCATCTCGATTGGAAATGTATTGTTAACGAAATAATTACATTGTTCATTCTTAGTGCTTTGGTCATTGCGTATGCCCGGCTTATAGACAGAGATTTTAACGAACCTCAAATGACGAAAAAGCAAATGAAATTGAGTTCAGTGAAAGTGATATGATTATAATTATGGCTGGAAAAATGAAGATATTTTAAAAAAAAAACAAATTGTTACCTCAAGCAAACCCTTACAAAGTGGATATGTAAGACATATTCTAATTAATAATAATCTAATAAATTGAAATTGAAAATGACATTTAATTTGTCGCTTATCGCGAGAACCACTTCAGTATATTAACACTGTTCTAATAATAATTATTTTCATAAGGTAATTAGACTCATCAGTTTGTGTGGCACTCATTAGCTGAAGTAATGTAGAGCAAAAGTGAATTAATTCTGTGGATTATCCAACTATATAGTTGGATTCAGTTCAGTCAACTTGCAACTGCCTTAAAATGCAGAACTACACAATACGAACTGGTTACGAGTTTGCTCAGTTTCATATATCTTCCAATTCATTTGCGTTTGTGCCCATTTGCAAGATGATCAGCTATGGCCTCGCCTTCGGTTTTGTTGCTTATTTCCTTCGTTATAAGCGTCGCCATCGTCGTGTTAAATCATTATACGATCTGAGTAAGTCATAGGACAATTAACTCTATTCCTTGAATACAATTTTAATTAAATAGAAAAAAAAATACTGATAGAAATTACTTCTAACGACATTAAAAGAAAATATCGATCCAAAATAAACAAAATATTAGAAAATTAAATTTAAAATATATTAATTTAATCTCTTAAAAATCAGATATAAAAAAAATTAAATTCAATATTCCAGCAATACAGTTAAAGCTATCAGCTTTAAAGTTTCAAGAATATTTAACGCTTTAGGACTAATAATATGCTCCTATTGAAAACATTGTGAATATTTTTTAAAGCTAGAATTAACTACAAGATTTGTAACTGTGTAGTTATCTTTATGATTGTTAAGATTGTCCATATATTAATTGCCCCAGAAGTTGCCATTCATTGAATGACTTGCGCATTTTGTTATCGCTCGGCTAAGTTACGTATTTTGTTAGTCGTTTCCCGTTTGTTGCGCAGTGTGTATTGTTTTGGATTTGGATTTTTAAAATAAGCCATGGATAATACCGGTCTTGCGTGGATACTGTTTTTCACATTTGCCATATTTTTTTTAACCTCTTGGGCGGTATTCTTGACAAGAGGACGCAAACGTCGATCGGAGCTCATACAGGGTCCAGGTCTGTCAACGTATTTTTTTTATAGCTAGTATATATAAATGCGCTAAATGTTTGATAACAACACATTAAATATATATCTTTCGAAATTCTAACCAACTATTTGTATGCTATAACATACTGCTTATCAGTTGAACTGATAACTTCGGAAATGTATAAAAATGTTCACACAAATTTGTTACCTGCACTTGAACACTTCATTCATTCGTTCATTGCGTGCTCATTTTAGCCAAAAATGGAAGTTTCGATATTATGTTTAATTAGTTCTCTTTAATCGTTCTATCTTGTGTTTTAAATTCGATCAGAAGCTAAAGTATTGCAATAATAGAGTTCTACTTCAAAAATATGGTAAATACTTTGAGGCTTATTTCATATCTTTAACTGCTTGTCTGTGTTATCAGTTTTTGTTATTTTGATCAATTTAGTTTGACTTCAGATTCTCAACCAATTTAAGAAACGGTTAGTTCTAGTTTTGCCAGCTCGAAATATTGATTTTGGTCTTAGACCTTATTCCCTTGGGTGCTGCAACAACTTCATATATTATTTTCATAGCACCCTTATAAGGAAACAATAAATAAAACGAGGGGCACTTGGTTACTAATCACTAATAACTAGACAGAAGAAAATACTTTAAATATCAGCAGAAGAGAATTTCATTTTGAGTGTTCAACTTATTTAGAGTGGTTATTTGATAACTGTTTACTCCATTATCACATTTGTTAGTGGCCTAATTAACGAGAAAAACACTTGACAAATAATCAAACGCTGAGGAGAAAGTGTTCGACTCTGAGACACTCAGTAAATTGTGTAAAAAATATATATTCCCATCATTGTATTCCCGCCATTGTAATTCTTTTAAAAATTTGTATAAATGGAAGAATTCTGTGCTTTTGCAAATTGGTGCACCAAAACGTACACTTAGAAAATGGAAACGGAATCATTTTGGGCTCGCGTGATTATCTTTAATGGTACATTATGTTGTCAGCTAACTGATATTATTCATATCAACTGGAAACTGCTTACAACAGGGTACAACAAAAATATACATTTTCGTTAATCAAACTTTAGACACGAGTATTTTGAGTTAGCTGAACAGTTTGTAAACTGCAGTTTTCATTGTCAACTCAAAGACTGCGTTTGGCAAATATATGCGAATAATGTCAGGTGGAATTGTGATTGGTTTATGTTTGGCATTTATAATGTATGTGATTATCACAGTTGTGTTATATATGAAACGGGATTTACAGGCGTCCTCAAATGTGGGCCGTGTAATAAGTGAAGGTTAATTAATACTAAATCTAAATGAAATGCAACAATCAATGCTTGTAATTAATTTGATTTTGATTCATTTTTATTTGCAGCGCCAGTTGTGGTTACATCGGCCACACATACAGCGCCTGGCGGTTATCCCGTTACACAGATACCAGCCACAACCTATCAGCCTAACACCTACGGAACCCCATATCCTGCACAGACCACGGGGTAAGTACTAGATACCACACACATTATGTACATATATATATATATATATCTCCCCTTAGTAACGTGAGCGTGCAGCCGATGCCCATGCCCATGCCTGGAGTACCAATGCCAGGGTAAGTTAGAACAGCACTCTATACATATATATTCAGCAGGTGGACTTACTATTTATGTCTAATTGCAGCATGCAGCCGAATGTGGTAGCATACCCGCCCATGCCAATGCCGCAGCCAGGCGCTGGAGCTGCGAACATGAATCCCCCCACATATGACATGGCCATGGCTAATTCTGGGCCGAGCGTTATGCCCGGTGGCTACGAGAAGCAAATGCCCTACAATCCCAACTATGCCCAACAATAGAAAATCGTGTGGCAATTGCTCGGACAATTGTCTTGTGCGCACTTTCGAGCTGTTTACGGAACTTTTAGAAAACTACCTACAAAAGTACGCTTCAGAGTCGCTTAATAACGTTAGCTATAATTTGTACAATTATTATACTATTTGCTTGCGGTGTTATGGGGCAGCCTAGAAGTACCAAAGTGAAGAGCCATCTTTTTGTATTCATTGTATTCAAAACACCATAAATCTTTTATAGTCGTTCACGCATAATTGTGATGTAAATAGATTAAGTTCGATCTATTTTTAATTTATTTATCATAAGAAAAAAAAATAATAAAATTGTGAAATGCACATAACTATGTAAAGTCTTTTGCATATTTCTGTGTATGTTCATAACTCAACTTTACACCAGGTAATAGTGTATTTATTTAGTCATTGTTGTTGACAGACAATTCATAGCTTTACTTTCGATGTATTTAAATGGCTTATAGCAGCTTGCTTTTGTTAAAGCGATGCATTTACTTAATCGAAACGAATTGATTATAAATCTGTTAGTTACGACTTATTCAAACCAATAAATTATATAAATAGGTCATCCATCAGTTGTTAGCTTCAAATTTTGTGTTAATGTTTGCCACTTTGTAAGGGGTTGATTTGTGAAATGGGCTACAATTTGCTGCTGCAACTTGCGCCGCTGATGCTGCAGCAGCTTAATTTGACTGCTGCTATGCCGTTGCCGTTGATATATCTGCCACAAAATGAAAGTATTGGCCACGATATTGTTAACGTTTTTCTGCCCACTTGGCTCAAGGATATTTTGAATACTCGTGTGTTGATTTTGTGTAACCAATAAACGGATTCTTACAAAAGCGAGTTTTTATTTTAATTAATAAGTAAATTCTTATATTAATAATCAAGATATGATCCTGACTAAGGTCACCAGGCAAAAGTCAACATAATCGGACCATAATATTACCTAATTGGCATAGGAACAATCGGTCGAAAGATGACTTTGAAGTTGAGGGATCGACTTACATGCCACAGACTCTGATACAATTTAATTACACAGAAGAAATCATTTTCGTATGATAATTGTGACAGAAGAAATTAAAAGGTATTTATTTACCAGAATTATATATAATTTAATAAATTTACTTGCAGTCGTTTGACCAGAAATTGATTTGAACGCTTGTATACCAGATGTGACTGGAATTGATTTACAGATAAAGCCTTTAAAGAAAAGACTACGTTCTGAGAATAGTCTGAAGTCCAAAGAATTTGATTATTTGGGTATCGCAGATGAAGAAAAATGTAGGAATCGCGAACAACGAATACCTCTATGGTTCTGAATATTATATTTGTTTTCTTTTTTATGGAGAGGACAAAATTGCCATTGCCAGATCGTCTCGTCTGTTGATCCTGATTAATAATATATATACTTACAAGTTGTTGCATACTTTTGCAAAAAACCACATTACACATTACCTTTTTACACATTTTTTATGGCTTCAGGGAAATAATATTATTTTACTTTTTACGTTTTTAATTTAAGTTTTTCCTTAATCAGATTTCAGTTTAGTTTGATTTGATCATACATTTTTGTAAATTTAAATGCATTTGGTTGTTGCACGTACTGCAACAACTGCCAACGGTTTGTGTTCGTTTTGTTGGCACCTAGAGCCACCCTCCTGTGCAGGTGGCGCTAAGTCATGCCACTCAAAGTCAGCGGTGCAAAGTTTGCCGGCAGTTCAGCATCGCGTTTGGCGTTGACAACTTCAGCAAACAATTTTTTATCGTCCTCTCGCCACACTTTCAACAGTTTTATGCGTTTTTTTATGTCACACCCAATCCCGGAGATGGAAAAAGAGGTTGGAATGGAGCTTGAAATGTCCGACAACCGCAAATGATTCCCAACCAAATGGGCAAGCATTGCTATAAAAATTACAAAAATAATTTATTAATGAATGAAAAATTCTCTGCAATTATTAAACAATTTTTCAAATTAATGCATCACATTTTTTATAATAAAATAAATCACTTGTTTGTGTGTAATATTTCATTTGTTTTTATTAAAAACCATTCGCAACAATTGTTTAAAGCTTGTCAACTATTAACATTTAAATATTTATTATTCATGTTTATTATGTGCGTAAAATGGCTAACATATTTGTTTCTGATTTGCAATTATTGTGAATAATTAATGCATGTGTTACAGCCAAAATGGCTAGAAAAAAGAAGAAGTTACAATTGCCTTTCGATTTGTATAATAAACGCAAATAAAAAATTTACATGCGAATTAAGAGTTGCTACAAGTCAGTAATCTAAATTTATAAATAATAAATAATTAAATGGCATGTCTCTATACCTGCCGATGAAACAGAAAGTGATCTCGTAATTGCAAATGAAAATGAAAATTTATGTTTTCATTTTCGAAAATGCAAAAATATAAATCGTAATGCAAAATATACGAAAATATGGATTAAGGTATAGAATGTGTAAAGCGTATAAACAATATGCATTATATGCAAATATGAGCTCTTTGTATAAGAATCGTAACAATATTACAAATTACATAAACAAAATTGGTCATTCATATTTGAGGCATCAACCATAAATACGTTTGAGTACGGTAAAAACTGTGTAAGTCGTATTGAGTAAGTTCTGAAATAGTTCCAATGTAATCGGTCGAATGTTGCCCAAGAGTATCTGAATGCAACATGAAAATAATGAAATTAAGGAAATATTTGATGGTCAATTCGTCATCAATCACCGATGCTGGCCGCTGTGCACGTAACATCATAAATAACAATTTTTTGCGTACTGCAATTTCGAAGGTGAACCATTCCGTGTCGTATGCCGCGATAGCAACGGCCAGGTTCTGAAAATGTAAGGTGAACTATTACTTAGCTAAATCCTAAGACTCCAGAAGCAATGCTCACCTGCTCCCTTAGCTCATTGGCAAACCAATATAGTGCCAAGATTTGTGCGAGTATCATGTTGATATACGCACTCACAATGACAACATGCGCCGTTGAGTCCACCTATAGAGAAATCACGTGAGATAACTCATTCACCAACGGCCACTGAGAACCCGTCGAGCAACACTTACAAACATGAGCATAAAGAGCAGCGCACAGAGCAGCGCTCCAAAGGCCAAAAACTCGATGAGAAATATGTAAGTAGTTAGATTATTGATGTTCTGTATATAACTGAATGAAGTTCGATTAGTAGCACACCGAAAAAGCAAAAGAAAAAAAATTGCACCCATTCTTTAGCTTACTCAATGATCCGCTGATGATAGATAATGCATTCGTTTATTTCCTTCGAGAGCTGCGTCTTTGTTAGCAGCCTGCTGCTCAAGGAACGCAATCGATGCTGCAGCGCCTTGCACATCACAATGCCAAACATGATGAAGGCCACACACAGACTGGTATACGGAATGTACATGCAGCAGCCCATCGGAGTGATGAGCATGTGAAAGCAGAACCACACTTGATAGTAGGGCGTCGCATACTCATTTATTCCCGGGAGTTTGCTGCCAAATGGCAACACTGCGGGAGCCCCAAAGAAATTGCATTTACAAAAACATTTTACACTACACTTAGAAACAAAATTGCGCTTAAAATTCGAAGCTCGGACTAAAATGAAAATAGCTCTGAAAACTAAAAAGGGTATTTTTTTTAATGTTTTTTAAATAAACGAAAACAAATCTTAAAATTAGAATGATGTTTCGTATTAATAAACTCATAATTATTTAAAAAAAACTTAATGAAATTCCGAAAATAGAAAAGATATTTTCACATTTTAACACATTTTAAATCGCAAAATTTCTTTTTTGATTTCTTGATTTGGAAAATAATATTTTGAGCTGCGAACTAAAAGCGATAAACTCCGTTCTTGGTATTGTTAAAGGTATATTTCAAAATATTGAAAATAAATCTTTGTGAGTCAGAGCTTACCTCGCTCATTGGAGCTGAGTGGATACAGACCAAAGCCAATGCAGGTGAGCAGGCCAAAGAACAGATTGCCGCGTGCCATAATCTGACCCTGACGATTTACCCTTGACAACAGCTCTGATATATAGGGATCATGCTGTCGCCTCAGCTCATAATAGTAACATCTGAGATCGTTTATCAGCTGCACATAACTCTGCTGATCGTACAAGAGCAAACATGCACGCAGCAACGTATTTATCCAGAGCACCAGCATATATGAGTTGCGTATGATGCCATTGAGGCCCTCGTTGGTGGTGAGTAGGTAAAGCAGCTGGGTGACGACGTGGATCGTGGTCAGCGTGAAGCAAACGTAGCGCATCACATTTTTATCGTAGAGCAGCGCCCAGAAGCGCAATATCTTCACGTTCATATAAACTAATTGTATATCCTCGAGCATATTTCAAAGCACCGCCAAATACTCGACTATCTGCTTCTTAGCACAGACGGTGCACTTTTATAGGGCCTCCTGTAATTGATATTATAATATTTGCTTGACTCATGTTGCACCTTGCAACGGCTCCCAAGCAGAATTTCTGATGCAATAATTCCCTTTTATACTCTGAACCATTAAAACAATGGGTGTTAAGAGTTTAATGGTTTTGTGCAAGTGTATGGGCAGTCAGAAGGAAGCACCTTTATCGCTATAATCGATCATGATCGATATAGCTATGTCCGTCAAGAGAGAGAGAGAGAGAGAGAGAGAGAGAGAGAGAGAGACTTCAATTGAAAATAAAAGTTCTCGAATACCCATTGCAGATCAAATTTATTTCATATCAGCACTTATCGATAACTGAGAATATCGATATACATCGATTCCCGATAGCAATATAAGCCACAAAAATGCGTTTGAGTGTGCAAAACTTCTTCAAAGGGAACTTAACTGCCGGTTTCAGGGTATATCGTAGTCGAGCATTCTTATATGTTTTTTTGCAATTGCCAAAATTGCTGCACATGATTTGGCATTATTTTTGATTACCTATGGGAGCCGTGAAAGCTGCGCAATTTTGGATTAAATTTATTTGCATTTCACTTTTGCGCTTTATCGATTAACCAAACTGAATGGACAGCTACATTGAGGAATAAATGTATTGATATTTGTATGCGAGCATTTAGCAACTTATTTGCATTTATTACAGCCTTAAGTAAACCAATTTATGTATGCGGTATTTCAATTTAGCTTTTTTTAATTTATTTTATTTTATTTTTATTATTTATAATTTTTTTCATCGCATTTAATGTTGTTTCTATTCAAATGCGATTATCAGACTAGTGTTTTTAGAATTTGATTATGAATGGGTATTTTTTTGCATTGATAAATGTAAGCGTAATGTGCTAATGTAATTATCGGTCTATAAATTAACGTTTGTTTATTTGCAGCTTAATCAGTTCATTAGTGCAGTATTATTGAATATCTTCCATAATGTTATCTAGCTTTTGACACGATAATTGCGTAAATATGGACAATATGGACTAAATATGTGCAAATTACATTCTTAATTATATTTTGTGGCACACTATCAATATGTTTATATTTCTCTAAAAGATAACAAATGGCATTAGTAATTAGATTAGATATTTCAGATATACCGAAATCACCATCATTTAGGACATGCATATTCAGTTTAGTTCAATTGAAGTTTTAGTTTTAGTCGTACCTTTGATTACATTAGTTCATTATGGCTCTAATTGTTTTAACAGTTTTGCTACTTGTAGTTGTGCTGCTCTACAAACTTTCCAAATGTCCATATAGGATATTTCAGGAGCGCGGAATTGTGCATGGGCCACCAAGACCATTTATTGGAAATCTAAAAATTGGCGTTTTGCTGGGACGAACTTCGTTGCTGAAAGCGTTAATCGATGAGTATTTAGTGTTTAGGCATCACAAGATCCATGGGTTCTACAATATGAGGGAGCCGTTCTTTGTGCTGCACGATGTCGAGCTGATTAAGCGGGTGGGCATACAGCATTTCGATAATTTCACCAATCATCGCTCCCTGATGACCATCGACTACAGCGACTCAATTTTCTCGAAAGGCCTCACAGCCCTCAAGGACGATAAATGGCGGAAAATGCGCAACACTCTGACTCCATGCTTCACGGGCAGCAAACTTAAGGCCATGTTCGAGCTGATTAATGAGTGCAGCGTGGAGGGTGTTCGTTATATTGAGTGTGAGCTGCGGGGTGCGCAAATAAACGAAATTGAGCTGGAAATGAAGGATTATTTTGGTCGCTTTGCCAACGATGTGATTGCATCATCTGCCTTTGGCCTAAAGGTTAATTCATTTGCGCATCAAAATAATCAGTTCTATACACTTGGCCAGTCGGTACTGCATATTTCTGGACTGGCTATGTTCAAAGTCTTTCTATATGGCATAATACCTAACGTTATGAAGGTACATATTTTCATAAATATATATTTGGCCCTGCTATATTTAGAAATTCGCTTGACAACCCAAATCGCACTAAAATTAGAAAAAATTTTTAAATTCTTAAGAAAATGTTTAAAATAAGAAAGTTCGTGAGTTGAAAACGCCAATTTCCAAATACAAATTTTTGAGTTTATGAAATCTTAAACAATACAAGAAACATAAAAATAGCATAGAATTTAAAAACTTATCATTGAATTAGGAAACATCCTTAGTTTTAGAAATATTACTTTTTAATTAAGTGAAATTGCTATTGGCGTTAAAATAATTGCGATTTTCTAAATTTCCAGGCGGTTTTTTTGAGTGTGCAGATTTTTGGCTACATTAACTTTTAACTTATTTACAGTGCTTACGCGTCAAAGTGTTTGACTCCAAAAAAATCAACTACTTTATTAATTTGGTATTCGATGCCATGAAATATCGCACGGAACACAAAATAATTCGACCCGATATGATACACTTGCTGATGGAGGCGAAGCGTCAGTTTCAGCAGCATCGTCAGAATGAAATTCCACTGAAATCGGGGGAAGAACAGGCTGAGTTTAACGATGAGGATCTATTGGCGCAGTGTTTGTTGTTCTTCATGGTGGGATTTGATGTAATCTCGACTTGCTTATGTTTTCTCACCTATGAGCTCTGCATGAATCAAGAGGTGCAATCAAAGTTGTACGACGAAATTTCGTCAGTGGAGGAAGAGCTGCAGGGTAAGCCCCTCAACTATAATATGTTGGCCAAAATGAAGTACATGGATTCGGTCATATCGGAGTCATTGCGCCTGTGGCCGCCAGCTTTTACGCTGGATCGAGAATGTGGCAAAGATATTGATATGTTTGATGAGAACAACGAACTGATTGTGAAGTTCAAAAAGGGTGACATTATAAATATTCCCATTATTGCAATACATCGTGATCCGTATTATTTTAAGGATCCCGAACTTTTTAGGCCAGAACGCTTCTCAGACGAAAATAAAGGGAATATAAAACCCTTTACGTATTTGCCTTTTGGTCTAGGTCCACGTGGTTGTATTGGTAAGCAAACTTGTCAGCACAAATTCAAGCATTTGATTAATTATAGTTTATTTTCAGGCAACAGAATGGCACTGATGGAGGTAAAATCCATTATCTACCATTTAGTAAGCAAATTCAAGTTAGTACCAGCAAAGAAAACGGTTAAGAATATGATGCAGAGCTTAAACGGTTTCCATATGCAGCCCAAAGAGAAGTTTTGGATCAAGCTTGTGACCAGAGAAGGTTCTTAGTGTTATAAGTTCAAGTAATGCCTGTAATTATATTGCTCCATATGACAATAAATTGCATTATCTATAAAAAAAATCGATAAGATTATCGTCGAGTGTCGATAAACTCAAGTACGAAAGTTCAATTAGAGTTACGTATACAAATATCATGAATTCAAATCAGTGTGACTTGTTAATGATTATCAATTTCTGAGTGGTAACATTACTATGATCCTGTATAAAATCAAACACTATTAAGTAGTAAATGAAAAAATTAAAGTTAAAATTATAAACATCCTTAAAAATTAGAAAAATGTTTTGGTTTTTAAAAATAAATTTAATATATAAAAAAAAGAATTTTAATAGGGGTATTTTTTTGAAATATATTTCTAAATAATAGGCAATAAATAAAGATACAATAAATAAAAAAAGTAGAAATACTAACCTTTTTTTTGTAGAAAAAAATCTATTCTAAAATTAACAAAATAGTAATTAAGTTTGATCTCTCTACTGTTATGTAGGGGTTTAATTTTTGTCTGATTTAGTGGCCCAGTGAGAAACCACTCGAAAATCCTGTTTTTTCAAGCTAAATTATATGAATTTATAATTTGTTTGTATGTGTGAAATCTTAAGTTGTTTAATAAGAATATAAGTAATATAAAACACACTCTGGAAATTGTAGTCTCTAGAAGAGAAAGACACAATTTTCCGATTTAGAAATATAATGTCTTGCAAATTTCAACTGTTCGTTCGATATGATATCATTCTTTACAATATGATATGATATGTATATTATATATGAAAATAGCATTCACGAAATGCACAGATAACACATTGTGGAAACAATAATTTCCAGTACAGTTCATTTTGTGTGTCCGCCCACATTTGTATAGCCTAGATTAAGGTAATATAATGTTGTTGTTCCCCGCTTGAGTACGAATTATTGATTTACCGCCGAGCAATCTGAAATTTCATTCTCTTACTCTTTTTTAAAAGAAAAAAATAGTATTATGTTAAATGAGATATATTGTGAAATGCAAAAACAGAGTTTTTAGAGTATGCTGATCTCTTGAAACTTAACCAATTGGAAAACCTGTCGGAATATTTATTTTGGTAGCGTTTAATTTTATTTCTTGGCTAATTCAAAGAGAGCTCTAAGAAAAGAGTGACGATTAGTACACGTAGGGAGAGATAGAGAGCGCGCGAGAGAGAGAGAGAGAGAGAGTGAAAGAGAAAGACTGAGCGACATATAAGGGGAATAACAAATAAATACTAAAAGAGAGGAGTAGCTGTGCCATTGTTATTGCGGCGTTTACTATTATGCTTTGCAAATTTCAACTGTCTGTTCAATATCATATCAGTCTTTATACGGAATACACATGTAAAACATTATGGAAACAATTATTTCCAGTACAATTAATTTTGTGTGCCAGTTCAACTCTATATAGCCTAGCTCATGATAATATAATTTTGGGTTTTACTGCAGAGAGTAAAAATTATTTATTGACCTTTGAAAAATTTCAATTTTCGTTCACTTACCTTTTTTTTTTTTTAGCAGAAACCAAATATAATTATGTTAAATGAAATATAGTGTGAAATGCAAATACAGATAACTAGAGAGCGAACCGGCAACCAGGCATTTTAAGAGTATGCCGATCTGTTGGCTGTACAATTATACCGGTTGGAATATTTATTTTGGTAGCGTTTAGTTTTGTTTCAAGGTTACCTCAAAGAGAGCTCTAAGAAAAGAGTGACTATTAGTGCATTTAGGCAGGTAGTAAGGCAGGGGAGCGAGAGAGACTGAGAGAGAGATAAAGAGGGAGCAATAACAAATAAATATTCACAGAGAGGAATAATTTATATAGCTGTGTTATTGTTATTGCGGTAGCTCAGTAATAGTTGAGCGCTTGACCGCGCTGGTAAGCAACACTGCATTTGGAGCTATTTATAGAACGCATATATAGTATTCAATCTAGAATCGTTTTTACAATAAACGAAATGTTATTGATTGTGCTAACACTTGTGGTCATCTTGTTGGGACTACTCTACAAATGGTCGACATCCACCTATCACATATTTGAGGAGCGTGGTGTGCTCCATGAGAAGCCAACACCCCTGCTGGGAAATGTACGCATTGGTGAATTATTGGGTTCTGTTTCCCATTTGCGTAGGCAGCTTGAGGAGCATGTAAAATTTCCGAAAGCTAAATTTTATGGAATGTATTTCCTACGCGATCCCGTTTTTGTTGTGCGTGATTTGGAGCTAATCAGGAATATTGGCGTTAAGCAATTTGATCATTTTATGAATCACCATGCATCTGATAAGTTTGAGACGATTTTTTCGAAGAGTCTGGTGCAGCTGAAGAACCGCGAGTGGAGAGAGATGCGCAATATTTTATCGCCCACCTTCACTGGTAGCAAAATGCGGTCCATGTACGAGCTGATCAATGCCTGTTGTGAGCTAAGCGTGGAATACATTGAAAAGCAGCTGAAACAGGAAGCTGGCAATTCAATTGATCTGGAAATGAAGGAATATTGCACGCGCTTCACAAACGATGTGATTGCGTCAGCCGCCTTTGGCATCGAAATCAACTCGTTCGAAGAGAAAGACAACAGATTCTATAAAATTGGTCAGAGCATGACAAATATTAATTTCAAGGCGATTGTAAAGAGCCTCCTTTTTACATTTCTACCATGGCTTATGAAGGTACGGTAAAAAAACCCTTAAAAAAGGAAAACATATATCTTTTTTTAAATATCTTTATTTTTTTTGTTTAGATTCTACGCGTTAGCTTGTTGGATGAAAAGAACATTGACTATTTTAGGAACTTGGTCTCTAATGCGGTTAATTATCGTGTGGAGCACAAGATTATACGACCTGATATGATCCAATTGCTTATGGAGGCCCAACGCAAGGCAAACGAGGCGGAGTCCGGTAAAAAGTTCACGGATGATGATTTCTTGGCGCAGTGTCTGCTTTTCTTCTTTGCAGGCTTCGATACGGTTTCCACCTGCCTATGCTTTCTCACCTATGAATTATGCATGAATCCGGAGGTGCAGGCGCAGCTGTATGAAGAGATTTTATCGACAGAAGAGCAACTAAATGGCAAGCCGTTGGATTATGATACTCTAATGCACATGAAGTATCTGGATATGGTTGTATCTGAATCATTGCGCAAATGGCCGCCGGTAACAAGAACGGATCGTGGCTGTAATGCAGATATCGATTTGCGTGATGAAAATGATGAAATTGTGCTCTCCCTAAAAAAGAACGATCAAATATTTATACCCATTTTAGCTTTACATTACGATCCAGAGCATTTTGCAGAGCCGGAAAAGTTTATACCGGAACGGTTTTCAGACGAAAACAAAAATGATATAAAACCTTCATCTTACTTGCCTTTTGGCATTGGACAACGTAGTTGCATTGGTAACAATGGCAAAAAATGTATTTTGAAACGGCTTCTTATCAAAACTAATTCTTTACAGGCAACCGAATGGCTCTGATGGAGGTTAAGTCTTTAGTCTATCATCTGCTAACCAAGTTCCAACTGACACCGGCTGAGAAAACTTCAAAGGATATGATGGGCGACATATTGGGCTTTCAGATGGTGCCCAAGAACAAGTTTTGGATTAAATATGTGCCGCGGCAAACGGATGTGAAAAGCTCATAAGTGCTCTTTGCACCGCTAGCTTTTGGCCAGCTTTTCTTACATTTAATAATAATACTAATTGTTTCCGCAATGTTGCAATAAAGACACAATTTATGTACACAACTTTATAATGTTTTTTAATTGCGATTAGCATTTGTGCAAACGACAAAAAGAAGGTAAACAATTTCGATGAGCGAGAGCGATACGCCTAAATTTGACAGCAGCTGACGTCAGATCAGAAAGAGCTTTTTAGAGAGCAAGAGAGAGAGAGAGAGAGAGAGAGAGAGAGAGTGAGAGTGCTTTTATTGCTATGGGTGTGGCTAATAATGCTCTATGCTAAAGTGCGTATCTAAGAGCAGCAAATGCTATATAATTGTGTAATTTTTTGAATTCTTTACATTTAACGTTTGTTTTTTTAGAATTTACAAATTGTCTTTATCAAAATTCTCTGGATGTATTGAAATCATTTGCTTGAAAATTCACCTTTCTATTTGAAATGAAAATTCGACAAAATCAAAATGAGTACAATTTAATTTAAACTTAAGGATTGATTGCCTTAAATTGCAATTAATGTTGTATGTTATACATACCTATATATTAAGCCGTCAATTTAACTATTCTTAATAGCATAAGTGCTGCAGATAACGTAATTAACATTCCAAGTTAAAGTTTCTTTGGCAACACATATCTGATGCACTTTGAGCGAATTAATCAACTGGTTTTCTAATTAAAACTTTTTTCTTTCTGCTCTACAAAGTGAATTCGCATACAGAGCTCAATGCAATTCATTAATCAAGTTAAAGTCAATGGACTTGGCTCTGGAGCTTCATTGTTTATACCCTAAACTCAACAGATATGTTTAAAAAAAACTTATAATGCAGATTTGAAAATGAAGGAAGTGAATGAATAAACAGTTTTGAAAATGTTTTTTTTTTATGTAACAAACAAAAAGAAGCGTCTACGATCAGATATGGTTATATTCATATTCAGTATCAAGGAGCCGAATCGAAAGACAGATATTATTAGTGCCAGAAAATTGCATTTAAAATAATATACAATCGATTAAAAAAAATTATCAGTCGAGAGCTTGATGTACCAAATTTAATATGAATTCTCTCGTATATTTTTTTTTTTTATTTATCTAAGGGAGATAAATAATTATAATTAAGCTATTTAATTTTTATTTATTTATTTAGCTAAATACGAATGCATTTTAGAGATGGGCCCAGGATATCTTATTGTCTCCGCTACGAAACGAACGACAAAGTTTTGATTCGCAATTAATTACAAGTAATCGGAAAAATCTGTGCGTTTTCATTTATACAAAATTAATTGGGAGTGTCATCCACAGAGATAACAGAAATTGTAATCCTTGCAACTATGTCCAACAGCATATTAAGGCTGAAAATTGCGTTCAGCAATTATGTACTGAATATGTGGACTGAAAATGCTGGTCTGTTTGAGTTTCATTCGTTCTGTCAAAAGATATTGCGATAAAACAATGAAAATGATTTCAGTAAATCTAGATAAAATAGAGAGAGACTATTAAATACTAAAAACAATCGTAAGCTATTGATTTTTAATTTGAATGAAATAACTTCAATACAAAATAAATAACTCAGATATAATTGGAATACATTTTAAATAAATGCTTATATTTAAAACTTCAACAAGTTAAATGGACAGGAGATTCATTTTGAAAGCATATTTTTTTGGGACCCATAATTTATTACTTTGCTTTCCCATCCATATCACTTATTAAAACTGTTAATTCGTTTTTCAATTAGGGTAAGACAAAGTCTAAGCTCAGGAGCAACAAATTGTTAGAAATATTTTGTTATGTCCAAATTCGAAATGGCCTCAACATTTGCAGCTGACTGAGAAGGCAGTTTAATTTGCTAAAGAAATTGTGGACAAAAACTTTTTGACATTTTTCGTTATTTATGTGCTTTGGGATATTTAGGAAAAAAGTTTTTGTTCAACTAAGCAGTTAATGCGATATTGATTTATTCGCTAGTCGGCAGCAACAGAAGCAGCAGCTGCCCAAGATATTCGTGATAAATATTATGCAGCTGGCATATTATATAAGTATATACACATTTATATTATTTAAAGAACTGAAGCCAAAAAACTTTGCTTTGGTTTCAAGTAAAAAAAAGAGAAAACATTTCTGGCTACAGCTTTGGTCAAAGTTTCAAATACATGACTTCGACTTTCTTTGCTGGATAAAAAATGAGTAGGGAAGTTGTGTTTGAGAGTGCTAATTAAGAGATACTCCTAATTCGCAATTAAACACGGCGAATTTTCCATAATGAATCGTTCAAGACCAACGGAGTCAAGGTCTCCAGATCTCAACTGGATTGAGAATTTGTGGTGCAAAGTAATAAAGACAGTTTCTAATTTTTATTCAATCATTGGGGGATTGTCCAAGACCTCTGTAACATCGGTTTCTATGGTGACGTAGTACTAAGACTGTAACAGTTGTAACATAACTTGCAACTATGTGTTTAGTTATGATATCGATATCTATCGATATCTATCGATATCATTGGTGTGATCACTAGCGCAAAGAGGAAGAGCTCAATCGTTGTGGATAAAGTAAAGTGAGTAGACGTGTTTGGAAAATGTGGATATAAATTAGTTTTGACTGCCACACAATCAAATACTATTCCATTAATATTATTTTGATCTGCTCATTTGTGATACAATTAAAGACTTTAATTTTTATTAATAAAGTTATAGCTATCCCATTCACTTCAATGTTTACTTGGTTTCAAATAAAATTTTCAGCATTTTGTAACTATATTTTAATTAATCGTATTATGTATTTCTGTAATATGTACATTTAACGTAACTCTAGGAATTATATTTTTTAAAAGCTTTTATAGTTACATTTTAAACTTGATATGTCTTATGTATTTGGTTAGGTAAGAAAAAGAAAGAAATTGTAAACTTTAAACGTCATCTATTGCAACCCAGAGCCAACTTCCTGCTTTAAGACTCTGATATCGAAGGTATAAAAATGGAAATGGCTTTATTTTCCGCCATTTTTGAGCCGTAAAATTTGTTGGGTTTATAACAGGTTGCCGCGGAAAATGCAAATTGATAAATCCGCATATCTCCCACAATTTTAAACACAAAGTCACCAAACTTGAGAGGCAGGTTAATAAAATCGTCCCCCAATAGCTTCCTAAATTTGTAAAAGTCAATATTTCTTTTGCAATTTAAAAACATAAGCTTGGAAATTCCTCCAACAAATTCTATCACTGGAAAATGTAAGTTGGAATGGGAATAAATCCAGAGAGATGGGGGCAGAAATAAACGCAATGTGGACACTGTTATTAAACGATGAGTAGGCATTGAGAGCTCACGGAGAGAGTGGTGGTGAGTTCCGCGAGCATTCCTGAATTATTTACTACCAGTGAAATATTTGAGACCGACATGTATATGACTATTAAATCTGTTTTTTTACCCTGACAAACAGTATATTAGTTATAATTATATTACTAATTCATATCTGCGTCAAGCGAAATGTTCAGAATCGGAATCGGAATTAATAATAACAGTAGCTCTAATACACGTTTCACTTTAAAGAGCAAAATTAATAAAATCATACAAATTTGGTTGCCGGTAATTAAATTATAGCAATCACTTTATATACTATTATCCAGCAGTCTATTTACGATTTAAATTTTCCAGGATCATCAGCAATGTTATAGAACCCTAATAATTACACTAATTATGAGACCAATATTTGTTACCATTGATTGATTATTATTATTATGATTATTTTTAATGTTTCTTTTTGGGACAACGTATGTTCTAAATATAAAATATTTTTATTTTATTTTAATTTTTTTTAAAATCATTTATAACGCAAGTTATATTAAAAACACTTTGAAAGACATAAGTGTACGTATAAATATTGGTGTTTATATATGTTATTTCAGTTAACAATATTGTGCTACTTTAAAGCATAAATCATACTTAATTTCAAAATGTATCTATGATATTTGTGAATAAGGTATAAAATAATAATTTCGTGGGTTACTTTCTCATAGAAATTTATAATAATTCTTAGATTGAGTAAAAGATCACTTCATAGTTAAGAGACAAGGGAAACGACGAATCTAAATGATTAAACTATTGACAAATATTGAAGAATCTTGGTTATGATTCTTTCTTTAGAAGTAATCTGTATTTAAAGGTTCCCAAGTCTCTAGAGAAGCCCTACAGGGACCTCAAATTTCTGTAACTGTAACGCCGCCTGATTAAATACAAAACTTTCCTCTTTTTGTCCCACTTATTTTTAATTAATTTGGGTTACCTTAAAGGTTAATGCTTCTTCAAAAAAATCTTGTAAGGTTTGGGGTAAATTAATGGGTGAAAATGCACAAATTTTGGGGTAAGGCACTACCGAAAGTTCGCTTTATAAGGGAACCCATTGGTTTATCTGACATCTGCTAGGGTATAGAAAACTATAAGCGATTAAGTTGTGTGCTTTGCGTAGAGACTTTGGGGGCAAGTTTTCATGAGCTGCCAGACAGCTAAAGATCTCGAATATCAAAGTCCGACAGACGAAAAAGTTGAAGTTTCTATCAAAAGGCAACAAAAGTTTGGGTGAAAAACTTGGACTGCAAAGTTGTGCGACAAAAGGCGCGAAAAAAAACATGAAAACCTTTTTTAATTTTGTTTGCCTTTCTTGAATTTACTGTGATTTTGTCCAAAAAGGCAAAAAGTTGTTAATTATTTTCGCAGGATATTATCGTCGTTGGCGAAAACAATGGCGCATAGCGCATAGCCAGCGACACTAAAGCATTTTCTGCGAATCCTTTTTCACTTAAGTGAGTCAAACTAAACGTTAAGCATCAATGGTCATATTTTGGCCAAACTGCATTTGTTAAAGTGCAAGACGGCATTAGTGCTTGGCAAACTGTTCAAACTTGTAATTTGTCACTGCCGTGCAGGAAATAGCAGCGACTCTTTTTTCTAATACTCTGATATCGAAGGCAAAGGAGTATATTGGTTTTGTGCCATGTCCGTCATGCTGTCTGACCTCAACTTATTACTGACATATACTTGTCTCGGCCACTATGGCGCTAGGAAATCGATAATCGCAAATCGAGCCCTTAAACAGGCCAAAAGCTTATATTTTCCGCTATTGAAGAGATAAAGCTACCAAAGTTGAGATATAGAATACTAGTCACCTTCTTAAACACATTTGTGTTCCTTTGCACCTGTTATTAGCTGATATTATATTGGTACCAGAGTATTTCTAAGTCAGTTATGGCCGATTGCAATCTTCTCACTTCTTTGGACCTGTTTATTGCCAGCCATTTGGTACTGACCAGTGCTAAAGCCAAGTCCTCGGGCTAGTTGGCAGTCGAGCTGACCGCCATTTGACCCATTTGCTTAATTATTCATTGCTCAGCATTATGAGCATAAATAAAATAATATAATTCTTTTGTGCACACACACACACGCACACACATATGTGCATGTCTGTAAGTATTACCCCTGTTAGCTGCGAGATAATGCCTTGTAGCGCATAATAAAATCCTCTGTCTGCACCCTTTTGCCGTGTGTGTGTCTGTGTGTCTGTGTCTGTGTGTGTGTGTGCTGCGTACTGCGCTTCATATTTATTGTTTCCCTTTTTATGGCTGTGGCAAGGGAACTACTTGCCTTTCATGCGTATAGCCACAAGATATAACTGCTCACGAGTCCATTACATTTAAGCAATTTACAAAATTTGCCGGCATCAAAATGCATTTGCACTGCAAGCTCAACGGGCAGTCCAATTTATTTCTAGCTGTGGCCAATGCATTTGTAAAAAGTATTACTAGGCATAATAAATGTAATTGAAAACGGAAGCCTAAAGCACTAAATAAAATCATAAAACGATAAAGATGTCTAAAAATATGTACTGTTCACATAGATTCTTAAAACCGCCTATTTGGGTAAATCACCTTATTTTATTATGAAGGTATTTAACTAAAACGGAAGGTTTTGTTTCATTAAAGCTATTAAACTTAATTGGAGAATACATTTTCATTAAAATATTGTACTTTTATTATTATTATATTTTATTTTATTATTTATTTATTATATTTTCATATGTACAAACATTTAAGATACTTTATGAATTAATTTAATTCAATTTGATGAAAATAGGAGTTTGCATTAAAACGAAAAGAAAAACGAATGTGTAATGATATTGCCATGTATTAAGTTTGGTCTGATTGATTTTTTTCTGGGTTTCCTCAATCATTGCAATAAGGAAATAATATTAATAATATTAATTCATTGTTTTTTGTTTTAAATTTTAATATAATTAATCGCTTTTAGTCTTATATAATTTAAATTTAACTTTAAATTAAATGATATTAAATCCGGTTTTAGTCCACATTAAATAAATAATACTTATGAGTTTTTCAAACAAAGTTTAACATATTCTTCCCCACTTTGTTGATCGAATTGGGCATAAGGCCATTTTGGACTTCACTTGGTTACCACCAAATGGAAGTATTAAACTTGTTTGTATTTAAATTTAAGTGCCGCTTAAAGATTGCACTCGCTATTCAGAGTTTTGATGAACTTTAATGAACTTTAGGTATTTCGTGTATTTATAATCTTAGAAAATGCAAAATTAAATTCTTGAGTTACCACCTTGAGATAGAGTCATTGGGTGACATATTCACATAACTCTATGTAAATTCCTTCAGACAATGGGCAACCGCAATAGCAGCTGTGCCAAAGGCTCACAAAGTTTTCTGAAGCTCCAACAGTTCGCATACAACTTAAGTTGCCTGCTTTGTGTGTAAGCTGTTTTTGTGTGTGTGTGTGTGTGTGTGTGTGTGTGGTTGGATATTCATGCATGCATATGTATCGCACATATGTGTGTGTGCTTTGACGACAGCCTTTACACCGAAATACTCAATTAAATAAAGTTCTACTTGAAGCTGCACAACATTTATGAACGTGAGTGCGTGTCGCCAGCCGCCTTTGGTCCAGTTGCCCTTCTTGCAGTTGCCGCACATCTCCTTTACCCAAACAGCTTTTAATACTATCACCACATATGACCACAACCAGCAAAAGTTTTGCGTGTGTGTGTGTGTGTGTCTGTGTCTGTGTGGGGATATATAAACCGCAGATACAAGTGCTTATATAAGTACAATATGTGAACTGCACATTTCGATTGTCAAGTGCAAATAATATAAAATGGAATTTTCCGTTTCCGCTTCCGAATGGCGTGAAGCGCGTGAATTCACACTCAAAACTGTTAAGTAATCTTGACAATTGATTGCACTAGGAATAAGACTTGCTTTCACTTTTCGTTTTTTCCTTTATTGATAAAAATCAATTCTATTGCTGATAATAAAATGTACAATAAGTTGTGCTCAGCAGCAACTAAAACAACATTGACCAAAAGAGTAATTTGAGTCATAAATATAAAATTCTCAAAACGATGTAAAATAATTGAAAAATATTCAAAACAACAAATATAAATCCTTTATGTTTACAACTATATACAAATGTAAATCAAAAATTTATATTTTCACACATTTTCTATAACTCAACCGCAAATTAAATATGAAATATTTCGTATTTATTAGCACTTGCTTTTAATAAGCCCACAAGCATTTTAATATTTTGTGTTGTGTGCTAAAGCACAGAAATGATTTATTCAATCGCCTAATTCGACGAGGCTCTGCAATTAATACAGTTTACTTAATAGCCCAAAACGGGCGTGCCTCATGTGTGCATTGCTATATGTTGTATTAATATGCAAAGTGCTGCCTTGCAGCGTATTTGATATGCCAGCCAATTGTCGGTTTTTGAGGTTTGGCTTATTCTACCCTTATATGAAAGTACTTAGTCAAATTGGCGATAAATGACCTAATAGGGCAACAAATTTAAATACTATGCAACTAATTGATATACTGCCGGTTCAACTCTCAATTCTCAAATTGCGGCTTCATTCTGATGTGGGTTAAGAGAGCTGTGTCTGGCAACAAGCATACTTTGCCCTCTCTTAGCTCTGATGCCAATGCTCTTGGCTACTCTCTCTTAGATAGCAGGAAGAGAGCAACCTTAACACATTGTATGCTAAGCTGAACACATTTTTTGAGACGCATCGTTAATAACAAAAGTAATCCTTTTGCAGTAGACAAATCGCATAGAAGATCGAGCTCAATTTATATTACTGTATTGAAATAAATAAAATATTGTTTCACATTATTTCTGCACACTTGCAGAGTTTTTTAATGAAGCCAACATTTATTTGATGCTTCGATGATGATATGATATAATATATAAATTATGCATATTATGTTGGCTAATTTATATAATCAAAGGTTTTCTTTTTGAACAGAAATCAATAGTCAAAAATGTAAATGTGTCACAAGGCACAATGAAACAGTTCACTTAATACCCAGATTAAGATTAAAGTCATATAAATTATATGTATATTTGCGAGAATGCTTAATATGTAAGCATCCCGGAAGCAAATTCTGATTTTTTATCTCGTTTTTATTGTAATTATTTGGGGGCCATAAATAGCGACTGACTTAACCTGGCCTTTGACTTTTTATGACAGTCGAAAGTGCCCACTTAGGGAATCAAAAGCATAAAAAATAATGTTAATTTCAATATTTGTCGTATTAAATGAGCATAAAAGTCAAAAGCTGCGCATGTGTGTAATATATTTATGTGAAATAACGGAATTTGTTCATTTGAGCCGCTGCTACGGTTTTCTTTTCACTTTTCCTCTCGTTATACCCTTGCAGAGGGTACATTAGCTCGGGCGTAGAATTTGTAAATTGAGGCGATACAACTTCGGTCTAACAAAATACTTATATACTCCTGATCAGTAACAAGAGTCCAGCCAATATTGCTTTGACAGTTTGTCTGTCTTAGGAAAAAAAAACATTTATAATTTATTCATTTGTTATTTTTATTTATTATTATTTGTTTACTTAAATAAATTAAAATTTAATGAAAAAGAAATAATAATAAAAATATGTAAAATTTCTAGGAATTTTTTTTCCGTATTTTTTTAAATTATTAAAAAAAAAGCAGAAAATGTTTCTAGTTTTCAGGGTTATTTTTCATTTAGATCGTTTTTTTAAAAAGTATTTCCAATATGAATATTCTTTCGTTTTTTTTAGTATTTATATATTTATTAATATAAACTATAATAAAAATAATACTAGCAAGTACAGGTTCTATTTTTAAAATTAATACATAAATTTGTATGCGATCCAATGGACGGGTAAGCGTATACAACTTTCGGGGTGTTGACGATGACAGTTGTCGCCCAATTTTTTTATTCGTTTATCGTAAGTGCGTAAAATTTAAATAAAACGTGTCTTTATGCTTTGAACAGATTGCCGAGCAGCTGCTGCCGGTTGTCGGAGTGACGTGGCCTTAAAGCGGCCCTCAATCAGTCACTCAGTCAGTCAGTCTGTCAGTTTTCGCAGCTTTGGTCGCGTCGGGAGTCACGCACTCAAAAAAGAAAAACAAGCACTCACACCCACCTACCCACCCTCACACACACACACACATGCACATATGGCTGGCAGTATTTTGCGCAGGATGCCGACAGATGGCAGCACACACACTGAGACACACACACACGCAGACAGACTCACATGCGTACGGGAAATGTGACAGGATGTCATTTTGCAACGCATCCGAAACATAAACACGTCGCCCTCTGCTTTTGTGTCTGCGAAAATTGTGCGGCTAAAAGGCGCCAAATGTTTGTATTTTCGCGTGTGTGTGTGTGTGTGTGTGTGTGTGTGTGTGTGTGTGTGTGTGTGGGGTAGAGAGCGAAACTATGAAAATGTGCATGGGATTTTTACTCGTTTCGCCGTAAGTAGCCCGGTCATGTTTATTTTAAATACACGTAATATTCACATTATAACGATGAAGCTTTTTAAATATGTGCGAAACTTGTTGAGCTCCATACGAATATTGTGACGAGTGTCTCATAAATTTGTAGATAAGCTTATTTCAGTGAAGAACATATATATATAATTATTTTTGTTTTATTAGCACTTTTTCACGTTGCCCACTAAAGGTGTGAAAATATTTTAATTTTACAACGCGTTTAACTGGCTTTGAGTAATTTCTTTTGTGTGTGAAATAAATGAGAGAGTATATTTTAATTATAGTTAATGTACATTTGTAATTAAATCCCTCAAGTCGCCTGCCAATGCTTATTATGTCATTTAATTAACAAGCAAATGTTTGACTATTATTATATAAATATTATATATTTCTCAAGTGTTGAACTCATCCTACTCCATAGGTAAAATTTTTTGCTTACTTACTTTTTATATTTTCTTTGACCTTTTCTAGCTCTTTCTTTCACACTCTCTTCTCACCGATTTACTTTCCTTGTTACTAAGCAACTAGCGTTAAACATGTTTTGTTCTGATTTCTTGGGTTTCCCCAATCCTTGCTAGATATTTCGGACCACTTACGTTTAAACATCCCGAATTTTCTATGTCCGTTATTTTTATTTCATTTATTTTTTTATTTTAACTTAATTATTATCTTTTAGTTTCACATAATTTAATTGCTTATTTCAATTTTAATTTTAAATTTAATTAAAAAATGTGTTTTTTTAAGTTTGGCCTGTTTTTAGATTACATTAAATCAATGAAATTAAATATAAAATTAAGTAACTATTCGAAAACAATTAAACTGCATCAAAAATTTAAATGTTTTTAAATCTTATATGGAAATTATGAGAGAATATTGCATGACTCGCCAATTTTGGTTAGTATCTGTAAAGCGACGTCCTTCAAAGCGTCCCTCAAGCGGCGCCAGCCACTACGACAACAAAGACATGTTTTATTTTTGTTTTATTTCATTACTAAACTAATTTTAATTGTTTTAATTTTTTTTTTAGTTAAAATGCAATATGAAATCGGTACACAAATTACACATTATTATTAATTCAAATTATACGCAATATCTCAACAAATACTTAGTTTTATGGTGTTTGCCAATTATTTTATTAATTACAAAAGCACATAAAATGGAAATTTGGCATGAACTTTATTCGTGTGCAAATGCAAATGCAGTTAGAATTCTATATAATTAGCGAAGAAATGAAATACCAAGTAAGAAATCATACCGAAGGCTGCGTGTGTTCATGTGTGGGTGATTGTGTGTGTGGGTGATTGCGTGTGTGTGTGTTTGCTCCAGTTGGTAAATACAAAGTACAAATTGCACAAATAATGAAACAGTTGGTAAGCTCTCGGTGATGTTGCAGCCTGTGCTGATGTTGCATGTGTGCATGTAGCATGTGTGGCTGTTTTGCCAGCAAAAACCTCCGCAGTCTGAAATCAACATGTGCGCTTGGCGTGCCTGTGTGTGTTCATCGACTGTGTTCAGCGACTGTGATTGTGCTATTTAACAGTCTCTGCGGCGCATACAGTATGTCATTTGGCTTATTGATTTGTGCATGCAACCTAAGGAGAGGATCTCAATACGCTTTTAGGTATAAATGTTATTGTGACAAATGTATTGTGATCATTGAATTAATTTAATGTTATTAAATTTTGTCTAATAATATCAAATTTTGTTTTATATATATCTTATTAAATAATTTATCTACCTTCAAAATTTATCGTGTGTAATGATATTATATTTGTATATAAGACAAGCCATATCTAATTTAGGCAGAAGAACATACTTAAATTACTCACCTGAACGAGCGAGGAGAATTCCTCAAAGTACATCATTGCAGACTGTGTTGCCTTATCCAGAAGAAGATGCAATATTTCTGGCAATAAATAGAAATCATCAAAAGCACAAAATTTCTTGAATTTGTGCAAGAAACAGGGCTCAGAAAGGGCACAATGTATCCAAAAAAAGTCGCGGTCAATGAAGACCCCCATTAATAATAACAATAATAATATTAACAATAATTATAAAAATAATATTAATAATTTATATATAGTTAAAATATCAATTCGATTTTATTAAAATTCTCGACTAAAATAAATATCCCTGCCCACTGTTCTTTCAGCCGACAAATCAGTAAAAGAACCACATCAGAAACACAAAACACATTTTTCAATATGTGGAGCTTAAATTGGAAACAATTGAAAGACAACGCAAGTTAGGCAATATAACCATAATCAACAAAGGATGAGAAATGATAATTGAATGCAATATCGGATGGAAATTATAACCTGTGATTTATATTGATAAATCTGTGAAAAATCGGATGAAAACATTTATGTTGCATACAGCTTTCTTGCAAGTCGCAAGTCGAATTTCCTAAGACCCCTCCAATTATGTTTAATTATGTCCTTGAGAAAAGCTTACACAAATGGCTTGACATATTTGTAATACCTCTTTTAGCTAGTGAAAAGTGGCTGGAACAAAACTTGTGGCGCCTCTGGGAAAAAACTAGTGAAAACTAGCATTCATTTTGCATGGCAACTAAATTAAATAAGCGCATCAAGTGAAATGTCTTCGGAAAGTTTTTATGCAATTTGTTGGCAGAAAAGGCAGACGACAAGTTTTTGGCTATGTGATTCGCTTTTTGTGAACCTATTTAATTATTATAGGCCAAATGCGAAATGTGCGGCACACAATTCAGAAGTGAGCGAGGCAGAAATGTGATAATTTCCAGACTTATTTATGAGCACTTTATGGCCACATCGCAGACCTATTAACAATGTGCAGTCAAACTTAATTTTTAGCTCCACCAATGACCAAGTAGAAGAAATAATATAAAGAGATGAAATGACAGAGAGAGCGAGAGAGAGAGAGAGAGAGAGAGAGAAAGAGAGCGAGAGGGGAAAACATATAAAATGCGAAAATTTATGTGACAGCATTTGAAATTTATTTGCTGCAACGTTTGCATGGCGACGATTTGTGTCTGGTGTTGTTGTTGCTGCTGCTGCTGCTGTTGCAACAAAATATAGTTTCACTGACCCATTTTATTAAGGGGGCTAGAATGCAGAATACGGCATACGGCATACGGAATACGGAATACGGAACAATACTCATACGTCCCGTGGTGCGACAATGGACATGCATGCAAAGCTTTTCCTAGGCGAGGCGTTCAAACAAAAAGCAGGCAGTAAATGCGCAGACGATTAGAGCACCATTTGTTTCTATACATATATATATATATATGTGTGTGTGTGTGCGTGTGTGTGTGTGTCTGTCTGTATACAAGCAGATACATTCACACGTATATATAGCTGTGGCTGGCTGCTGTTATTTACTGTTATTTGTTTAGCTGGGTTCCTGTTTATTTTTGGGCTTATTTGTTGCCATTGTTGGCTGTCATTGTTATTACTGTTGCCTGGTCCAGTTTATGCTGCACTTGCGCCAACGTCACAAAATGAAATATTTAAGTGCGCATTAGCCCTCCCCGCTTCCCTTCGCCCAATTTACTCCTCACTCCATCCACACTCAGCCCCGTACAGCCCCAATTGCTATCGCCATGGGGGCTCAGAGTAATTGCAAAAATTACCACAAGCACTGAAAGAGGTTGGATTCCAAATGAACGAATGAGAACTGCAATGATTTCCGTATCGAGTAAAGTGGAGAGAGAAAGGGACAGCAAGATAAACAGAGAGAGAGAGAGAGAGGGAATGGTATGTCCTATATGAGAGACCAGGTCATAGCATATGCTGATTTCAATTGATTCTTGCTTTGCGGCTTCTGTGTGCTTCGGTTGCTTCGTTAATGTTGCAATGTCTGTCTATGGTTTTGACTCTGGTCAGGTACCGCACGTATGTACGAGCATGTTGCATTGTTGGGGGCGAGGTCGGGCCAAATACGCACTGGCTCACAAAGGCATATTTTAAATGCCGCAATTCATTTGACCATAAACTGAAAAACAACCGTAGCAACGACAATTGAAGGCAACTTGAGGGAGTTCTTTACTTTTAAAAGCTATTCAAACTTTTGGTTTATCAAATTGAAATTGATTTGACATTTAGCTTTGTTATTTTAACCGAGTTGCATATTTCATAAATTGAATTTTAAACTTTAGAAACAGTAATTTCCTTCTTCAAAAGTTTACATGGGAGTTGCGAAATATTGAAATATTTCCATTTAAATACCCTGTATTTATACAGTTTTAAATAATCCAGTATTATACCCTAAACTTTTTAAATCACGATTAAAATTTTTTGCATTATTTATATAAAATCATATGTATATATAAAATATAAAAAATAAGAACATCAATAAAAAACAATTAATAATTAAACAATTAATATGGAAATCATACAATAGTTTAAATAATATATGTGTTATAATATCTTACTACTATCACAGGGAATTTCTTAGCCTAAAAGACCCGAGTGCAACAAGATTATCAATTTATATACATTTTCTACTTTATTACAAGGTTTATGCTTGTAACCCTCTTTGTTCAAGCACTCGAAATTACTTTCTGTTTCGCTGATTGTGAAAATTCATTTTCCAAATGGCTAAAAACTTAGTAAAAATAGTTATTAAATTGCTGCCAAGTACTGTGAGTGCACTTCAAACTATATTCAAGCATTGTATTTTGTTTTTATTTATTTCTGAGTAATGTTAACTTTGTTCACATGTACTATTTCTATTTTTTTTAATGGCCTTGCTTAGCTGTTAGGGTCAGCAATTAGTGAAAAATGCTGGTCGAGTGTTTTGTAAAGCAATGGGCTCGTGAAAAGCCGCCTTGAATTCAATTAGTTCATCATTAATTTCATTAATTTGATAATGTTAAACTTAATGCCAACAACTAACCAAGGAATTTGCCTCTCGCATAATTTGCGATGCAAATTAAAATAGTTTTAGCGAAAATTCCATTGGGCATAGTTAGCAAGGAACTCATGTTTTGCTTATAAGCAAGGCATTTAAAAAATAACAGAAAAGTGGTAAAAGCATTAGTAAACGTAGGTTGGCAATTTGTATATTCAGAGTTCAAGCATATAAGAATATTTTCCATCAAATGTAAAACCGATAGATAATTGTGAATTTAAATTTAGTAACATTGAAGGCAATCAGATTTTGTTTCTGTACATTTATTTATTTTTTCTATATTTTTAAAATTGATTAAAACTGTCAAGAAATTTGAAAAAATGTTAATATTTAAAATCTGTAATTTTTTTGTAAAGTTTAATTTAGTGAATCTTGAATAATATTTAACATTGTTTTTCTTATAAATTTTTTTTTTGTAATTATTTGACATGGATTAAAAACTGTCTACAAATATTTAAAAATTGTAGAAAATACAATCTTTAAACTTTAGCTAAAAGTGCGACTTATTGCTTTCAGTCAGATACTAAGCAGCTAAGCCTCCGTTGTTATTATTATTTGTATTATCTTGTTATATTCTATAGAAAACAGCTACAAATTTGTTTTGGGAAAGGTCACATTTGGTCAGCTATAAGCTGTAACTTTTTTGTATTTTCGTACTCAAGTTGTAAGAGCTTTGAGCTGTGCCCATTGAAATGAAAATTTTTGTTTAATTGAAGTACAATATGAAATGTGCACAGTTGAGTGCACAAATCTAACGACGGTTTTGGGGGATTTTATTTTTCCTCTTTTTCTCTTTTTATTATTACATTTTTTTTATTTCTATATATTTAGTTTATTTTTTTCGGCTCTTGTGTAGCGACACGTGAAAAATGTGAACAATGAGAAATGTTTGGCATCAAGTTGAGTCTTGATTTAATGTACAGTACAGTGAGCACAGCTGTAATTGGGAAAACCAACGGAATATGAACTATAAATAAAAAAATTTCATAAATATGAGCGCAAACAAAGGGAGTCAGGGAGAATTGCAATTATAAGTAACTGTATGTTGTTAGCAGCCAGCTTAAGTAGTTTATTTTTGCTCAGCTATGATTGCAATGCCAGCTGCAGGCAGTTTACTCTATGTGTGTGTGTGTGTGTGTGTGTGGTAGTGAGAACAAAATCATAGCATACATGTGAGGGCAGCACATTATAAACTGAATTGTTGTGCGTTTGCTGCTGTTGCTGCTTGCTCTTGCTCTTGCTGCTGCTGCTGCTTTGATAGACTGTTGACTTTTAGCTGTTTGCATCGGATTGCATTGCCATCGAGTATAAAAATCAATTTGCAGCTATCAAAACGTTGCAGTCTCTTGCTGTGTGCCTTTTGATAGTGCGACAATTGATTGATTTGTTGGTATTTGCCAAGCAATCGAATTTTGTCAGCCAAGCTGAAGTGGTTGTTTCAGCTAAACATAGCAATAATAGGAGCGTTTCACTAAGCTGACAGTGATGTTAATAAGGCTCGCCAAGTAGCACAACTAAAGCTGCATAAATAACTGGCACATGCGACGTATTCGTGATTTTTTGTTGTTGCTTTTTTGGTCTAAATGAGCTGTCACATTCATTTTTGGGAGCGAGCAGATAGTGGGGCCATAAAGTTTAAAGACAAATGTGCTGATTATAGCGATAGCACTTGATTAACGTGGCCGGGTTTGTTATGCAAATGAGCAGCAAAGTACTTGGATGAATGTGTGAGGGGTAAATGGAGAGGGTAGAGAGTGGTACGACAAGGCGTCGTTCACTTGACAGCGCTAATGAAGGCAAAAGACAGCGGCCGCTGTCAGCGAAGAAACCGCTAACACAATCACGAAAGCAAATAAGCAAACAGTTAGTCAGACAGGCCCCAGAAGCCAGCAGGCCCCAGAAGTCAGACAGTGACAAAGACGGGCAGACAGAAAGACGGACAGGCAGATAGACATTTTGGTTTTTGTTGGACATGTTTGAGTATTGTTAGAGCTACCGCTTAGCATTACTTTTGGCTTAATTAAAACGCTTTGGGCTGTCAATTGGCTGATTTAGGCCTTTGCGGCTGACACTAGCTGGAGCGCTGTTTTTAAGCCGCTTTAATTAGCCATATAACTCGCTTCACACGGCCTGCTTTGCCCAGCCCTACCCCGCCCTGCTCTTCCCTTGGCCACACAAATTACTGTACAAATTTGCGTTGCATACTTCCTGGCGTCGGCATTCAGCATTCGCCATTGTAAAATTTGCCAGCATTCATAAGCTCCAGACGAACAGACAGACAGACAGACAGACAGACAGGCAGACACAATGACAGACAACAGCTGACAGACAGACAATTGCTGCTGCTTTTGGCCCGGCCTTTTTTATATTTGGCTTTGTACGGCTGCCGCTTTTGCCGCATACAGCAACAGCATAAAGTATCATTAATAAAAAAATAATGCCACGAGAAGAATAGCGCATGGCAAACTCACACACACACACACACACACACGCACACACACACACACACGCACAAACCGACACACATAAATACAACACGAACTGCTGTGCCGCAGTGACAACAACAACAACAACAACAACAACAATAGCAACAACACGAGATCGTCTCTAATTGAATTTCTTATGGTCCATTAACTGTCAGTCCAGAAATCCGCAGAGTCAGTGGGTGGATGTGGATGTGGATGCGGGGTTGGTTTTGGTGGTTCAAGGTATGATACTTATGTAACACCAACTGAATGAGTAAGCAACAAAAATGTAAACGTGACAGTTTTTAACAATATTTAAGATGTCAGCATGATATATCGTTTAATTTATGTATTCTATATGTATTTTTGGTTGGGCGCAACACAGCAAATGCTGTCCTTCGAGAGAGATAAATTTAATAAAAACGTTTTGTGCGTATTTTTCAGATAAATACCAAAGTGATATTTTGTGTTTTGAGCACATTTTGGCATATTATAATTAGCTTAAGGATGAGTTTCATCCGGTTTTGACATTCGCATGCAAATCAAGTGGAGAAAAATTCAATTTATCAACTGTAATCAATTAAATAATGGTTGCTGTTGCTATCAGAACTTTAACATTAAAGAAATCTTTAACATTGATGTAATCTTAGGATATTATTTACGACAAGCTTTCAGCACGGATAACCGCTAAAAAATTTAGAGTCAATACACGTTTTGCTTACTTAGAGCAAGGGTCTATGCTTAATTCAAATTTGGCTTCATGTCTGCTTGTGCTTGTTTTAAAATAAAATTATGTAATTTGTTATTTTGTATTATGAAGAGAAAAATAAACCAACAACACATAAGTCAAATTTAAATAAATTTCGTATCATTTAAATTTCAAAATATTCTGGAAATGTCTTTGGTCAAAACAAGTTCTGTGTTTTTCTAAATTGTTTTTTATGGAAATTTCTGATTTCTATTTTGGTCATGACAAGTGTTTTATTATATTTCATATAGTTCAATATATTTCAAGAAAGATTAGATTAATTCGGATTTTTCTCGATTAAAATTTAAATATCCTATTTTGTATTTCTCAAAAAAATCAAATTCACATTAAATTTAATTTTGTATTTGTCATTACTCAATACTTTGCTTTTTTAAATTTAAGTCAATGATATTGTGTATTGTAAATAAATGCCATTTAGTATTATTTAACGTTGCAGCAAGTGTCTTTGCTCAAAATAATAAATAACATTTAAATAAATGATATTTTGTATACTTAAGAAAACATTTAATAAATGCAAAATAGTATAATCTAATCTTAAAAATTTCAAGTGAATGTGTTTTCTGAATACAAGTTTTGCTTCATATCTGCAATTGGATAATATTATGCTTTTGTATATATTAAATTTAAATAAATGTTGTTTTTCATTATTTTCAATTTGCAGCAAGCGTCTTTGGCATTTTGGCTATAGGCGAGATAAAATGCGATTTGCTCGCTGCATCTGCACATTTACAATTTTCCGCTTCAACTATTCACAATATCGGGCTATAGCAGTAGTAGTAGTAGTAGTAGTAAATAAAATAAAGGCAAAATGCCACGACAGCAGCAGGTAATGCAGGCAATGCAGGCAATGCAGGTAACTGAATGCTGCCTGAGTACGCCTTTCTCATCCGGTTGCTGCTGACTTATTTATGCAAATTTTTGTAGCATTCGCCTCAGGGATGCTTTAAGGTGTCTTATTTTTATTATTTTCCTTTCTATTTCTTTTTAAATATTTTTCAAATATTTTACGCAAGGCTGAAGTTGAATGCGCAAGCTTCAGCGATTTGCTGGGACAATTTTTCCATAGATTTTATTTCCAATTTAAATTGGATTGAAATTGCAATCAACTTTTCGGATGTGTTGGACTCCATTCCGACTTGCCGCAGTCATTTGGTCACTGATTTATCATGCGAACAAATTGGTTGCACCGTGCATCAATAATGAGCCATTAGTAGCAATTACGACTTACCAATTAGCCACCGTTCTAACCTACCAATTGGCAGTAACCGTAAGCCTTCAGCCATTGCCATTGCCATTGCCAGCAGTTGCCTGGCAACGCGGATTCAATTGTTTTGCTGCCGAACTGCTACGTATACGTAATGTGATTTGACTGTGAGTCTCCCTCTGGTTAGTCCGTGTTGTGTATTTGTGTGTGTGTGCAAATCTGCGTAGGTAAATTGGCGTTAAATTTTAAGTTTTTTGGGCAGCTGCCATTTCTTTTAGTTAGCTCATGGCTAAGTTCTTGTACTTAACTACAGCGCTCGACGCGAATCTTTTATGCCACTAGTTGCGTTCCGTTACTCCCTCCTTCCCCCTCTCCATCATTGCCAACTGTATGCCAGACACGTACAACTTCTATATTCCTTTCGTTGCTGCTTCCTGCGGGGTCCAGTGTCAATGGCAAGTGCTGAGCTCTGGCACCCTGGAGCATAGTTAATAATAATTGCTTGCTTGGCATTGAAAATGAACCTTCATCAATTTGGGATTACGACTAAAGACTGCAACCCGCTATTTTTTCTTGGGTGGGGGGTTTATTAAAATTGTCACGTCTTTTTTTGATGCAGCAAAATAGTATACTTAGCTGTTTGGCTAGTTTTTTTTTTGAGCAACAGAAAATATTGTCCAGCAAATGGCTAAAAGTTTTTTGCACAAATGAGTTGTTTGCTCACGTGACGCTCCAGTGGCTGTCTAATTAGCTTAGCTTGAGAAGAGCACTTTGAGTTATTCGTGGTATTTGGCCTTTGGACTTCCGCTTTAATAAATAATTATTTCAGTTTGGCAGCGGCTTTTGATGTTGCTTTTGGCCAAAAACTTGGCAACCGAAGGAGCATATAATAAGCATAAGCACTAGTTCCAAAAATTGTTTGCCTCACCAAATCGCCAAGTTGTGTTTGCATTTAAGTTTACTGCTCTTGATTAGTAGCTGACCTAGAAAAGGTCTCAGATTAAATTTGATAGCGATTTTTCTTTGTACAGCTAAACTATTTGTTTAATTTAATAATGTAAAAAAACATTTAACAAATATTAACAGACTTTGCAATACAAAGGCGAATTCATTGCGAACTTGTAGCGGAATAGTTATTCAATAGCTTTGCATTGAGAATGGAATTAATCAGGCATGACTATCATTGGAGGCATGTGTACTTAATTAATTTCAATTAGCGTCATGCACACACACACACGCAGAACGTAGTGAGTTCATTGATGGCTTTTCATAAAGCGGAGTTCTTTTAATAAGCGCCAACTAATTTTGCTTTTCTACTTTTAGCATTATGTGTTGGATATGCACACAACTTTGATGAAGCACAAATTGATTGCGCTCTTCGCACGTGTCTGTCAGTAACTGGAGCGCTGTCTCTTTCTGTATCACGCTCTCTCTCACTTTCTCTCTCTCTCTCCCTCTCTGTTTATTTTTCTATTGCTCACTGGGTGGCTGTGTGCTTCTAGCTTTTTGGAAAAGGCTTTGATATTAAAATTCCTTTGCTGAAAACAATTTAAAATATTCCATGGCATACTCTGTTGTGGCTTCTGCAGGCTGCTGCTGCTATTGCATGCTATTTGCATGTAAGCTCATAAGTAGACGTTGTTGTTGTTGTTGTTGTTGTTATTATTGTTGTTGCCATCTTTTTGCCTTTGCGATTCTCTAGAGTGTTGTCTGCGTATTTTTATGTGCAAACAAATAACTCAGCCCGCATACGAATACGTATCTGTATCGGTTTGCAGATACGGATACGCTACCATTACATATGATTCAATGTGTTGCTGATTCCTTCTGCTGCCACAATCTCTATCCTCGCCTATCTTGGCAAGTGTAAAAATCTCGCTTTGACTTTGATTGACAGCATTGGGGATTCTCGGTCGTGTACCGCAGTCATCGTGTAAAATTTGTAACCGCACAAAAAGAGCTTGCATCGCATTGCCGATGCTTAAATACGCTAACTGATACACATTTTTTTCAGCTCAACTGTACGATCTATAAATCAATTAATTTTTATTGTATGCAACAAACATCAAGTGTGAACAAAAACTTTAACATTTAAAATTAGTAAGATTGTTCTGGTCAAGAGAGATCGACTAGCTGGTAAGAATAAATGCCTTGTGAATATCATTTAATATGATGAATCCTGAGGATTCGAAGGACTTATTACTAATTTATAAAAAGCTATTTTGGTTTTTAATAGTTTTTAACGAAAGTTGGTCCAGCGTCACACGCCTCAACGATACTCAGAAAAATATTGTTCTAAGATGAAAATCTCCCTGAGGAATATAAAATCTTTCTAGTTTCAAGAAAGAATGTCTAAATTAACAAATAAAAAGATTGTTAAGATGTATTTCAGTTTTCAGAAATACATATTTTCTGTTATTAAGAAATCTATAAAAAAAGGTATAAAAAGTAGAAACACTCTGAAATTTGAAAACCTGTTTTCTGTTAGAAAAATCGAATTTAAATAAAGATAAGAAAAGAAGCAAAACATCTTAATAATGAGTTGGAAAGATCTTTACGCCAAAATAATTACAATTTCTTTAAATTTCAGGATGGTTTTTATTTTGAGGTTAAGAACCATTCTGCCAGAATCCGATAACATTCAGGGTAATGATGCGACTATTTGGGCTTTTAAGAGTTCTTGACGGAAGTTTGTCTACAAATCGTCGTTCTGTTATATTGCCAGAATTCTTGTAAGTAGATTCGCTTGTGCAGAATATTTCAGGTATTTTTTAGCGGCCAATCCATCAATGACTCACAATCAGGGGGTTCACAACGATATTATAGGATGGCTTCTCATCAACTTTTTGGTAAAATTTACGTCAACTAATTTGTTCGAAGATAATTTAATGTTGCATGTTTTGGTTCAGGATTAGGAAGACTTGATTTTACTCTGAGCTAGCATGGATAAGGCTAGATCAACTCGGCTCTTAATTATGTACACCATATCAAGGTCATGTATAAGGTATACGTATAATAGAGTGGGGTATATTGTCTTCTGTGTGTTAAAAGCTTTTGCACAACATTTTGCAGCTTGTGCAGCAGTGTATCCGATTGCTTAGAGCTACATACATAATTAATTAAAGGTTGACTAAAATCTCTAAATTGAGTAAACTTAAATTCTCTATCCCAGGACATATATATGATTAAATTCAATTACATTCATATATAACTTGTTTATTCATGTTGACACATCGAAATTAATTGGCAGCAAAATGCAGATGTTTAAATTTCATTTAACCTGGATTTCAATTTCGTCTAGCATGCCACATAATTAATGTTAATATATTTATGAACTCGCCACACTCACAAGCTCAAATTCCAATTGTTTAGCTTTGTTGTTTCGCCTGCTGATTCGTAATCATATGCAAATTCTAATTACAATATCTGTGTGTTGCGTGAAAATTGGAAATACACCTGAATTGTTTATTTTATGCAAATGCAAATCATGCTCGATTGATACAAGTGGAAATTTCGAAGCTTGTCTATGTTCGGAGCCAGTTGATTGTAATGCCTATTGTTCCATATTTCATGAATGCGAAAGCAGGGGTTTGGGTGCCGTCAAACAACAATAATTCAGTTCGATGAACACAAAACACACCGGTAGGAGCCCTTTCACATTAATGTAAAGACAATTTAACAAGCTATATTTGTCAAATGTTTTTGAATTTAACATAGTAAAACATACCATTTACACGCACAATTAAATATTGTGAACAATGAAATATAATAATATAAGACAGTTATTTAAAGCTCTTTTTTTATTGTCTGACATTCTTCTTCCCATCATCAGTTAAAGCAATTTCAATTATTCTTGCGTTGCGTGAAATTGAATTTTTTACTACTGCTGTGGTTCCTTCTCCAGAGGGGAACTAAACTGGTGTGTGTGTGTGTGTGTTTTTGCTTATTAATAAATGCAAAACTGTGCGCCAAAAACTATTTACAAATGAAACATATAGTCCAAGCCATTGGAGGTCTTCTCATGAAATATATTATTATTTATTATACAAGCTGCCAGACTGTTCTGCTGTTTGCACGATACTCTCAATGGATTGCCTTGCAAACTAAGCTCAGAATTTAAATTGCGTCAATTGTGCTTATTTTGTTCGAGTTTATAACCCTGGCAATGTGGTTCACCTTACAGTGCAGCTCTGTAATATCCGACTGAATGGACAGACAACCACATTTGTCAGTTGCAGTCGGACGTAATTTATGCACTTGTTCACAATTATGTTAATTGGATTTGAATCAGTACAACAAATGTATCCATTTATGTAATTAATCCTTAAAAGTCATTATAGCAATTAATTTTTAAAGCTGTGTCAATTAAATATATATATTTTTAATTTTTCTTATACCCAAAAAAAAAAATGGCTAAAAAGGATGCCATGGTTTTTCCGACACTATAAAGTATATATATTCCTGATTAGGGTCAACAGCTAGGTCGATGTGGCCGTATCCGTATAATAATTTAAAAAAAAAACGTGTAATAATATTTGCTTTGTTTTTTTAATGTGTTTTTTATTCCAACTCTAATTGTATAATTATTACAGTAAAACACTCTGGCTGCAATAAGTGTATGTACATGTACTCAGTGCTTTTTAAGTATATGTCCACATTATATTCTCATTTGCATTTATTTGCACCACTTTAAGCATCAGTTGTGTGCCGATTAAGACACTTATGCGAGTCAACAACAACAACAACAACAACAACAACAATAAGAGCAACACTGCTGGCGACTTGGGCCATGCGGCAAGCGCACGACTCTCGGCGAAACAACAAACAATTGTGGATGCCATCAAAAGTTACTCAAAAGTTCGCAAGTTGGTCAAGCATTCTGCAAATAGCTTGCCTCGACCAGTCACCGAGGCGATTTGAAGTATCCATCCACCCGCTTGGCCCATCATCAGTTGCCAATGTTCTTTTTTTCTTTATTTATTTTTTTTTTTTTTTACGCAGGCCAAGTGCTTTATTACTTATTCAAGTTCTCATTCAAAAGTTTTCATTAACTGTGCTGCGGACAGCTTGGCTGCCTGGCTGCCTGGCTGGCCCGGATATCCCGGGTTGACTGTTCCTGCTCCAGGTACAAGTGCTAATTGTTGAAGAGAAAATAGCAAATTTAATAAGTTTTTAGCAGTTACTCGAGCTACCATTCACATCCACTGGGCGGTGAGTTATTCAAAAGATTTCCATTTTTTATTTCGATGCACCTTTAAGTGCATAAAAGTGCAAAGTGACGGGACAGTAGGCTATCTATGCAATTTGAATGCATTACGCCAACAGCTGCGAATAGCACATAAAAGATTTTTGAATTTAAAATGTTTCAATTCTTAGCATTACATAATGTCCATTTATAATTTTAAACATCAGCTGGTGTTCGCTTAGCTTGTATATTTTTTGAATTAAATTCAGCAATAAGAAGTTGGAGTGAAATATATTTACAATTTGTATAAATTTAAGAGCATTCATAATTAATGCAAATAATTAATTATGAGGCTGCACGTTTGCAATTTCATTAATTGCTCGTTTATTAATGTCAACAAAAAAACAACAACAGGAACAACAAATGGAAAGCGCATAATTAATGCCGGGAAATGTGCATAAATTCAAAATGTGCTCCGCAACCCAAAAGCAAATAATCTACGGGCGTGGTGGGGAGGATAAAGCTGCTTGGTAAAAAGGTCAGGTGAGTGAGTGTCACCGGGGTAATAAATACTGGCTGCCATATGTGCATAAAGGATTATACTTATAAGCGCGTTGCTTTATTAATTTGAATGGTGCATATTTTAAGGCGCGCAGCAAGCATAAATCAAGCGAAAACACACAAAAGTGCGTAATTTAAACATTAAAATTAACAATAAACTCCATGCGGCTATATTACCTAAGTTGTCGAGATATTCAGCCCAGCAGGTGCTGCCAAAATAAATACCATGGAAATATAATATTTTATGTCTCACACACAAAAGCCAATAAGCAACCGAAAGACAGACACAGTAACAGTCAGAAAAAGCATATACAAAAACATAAGAAAAATAAAACTTTTTAAAATAAAATCCAGTCCACAAATAAATACATATGTCAGTGTGTGCAGCTATGCAAATCGAGAGTGTTTATACAACATTTTACTGTACACAATTTAAAGGTAAACAAATTGAGTTTATACAACGCAATAAATGTATTTCAAATTTGCGATAAAAGTTAGCAAATATAATGTAAATGGTACAAAGTTCACTCTGACAATTCTTGTAGTTAAATACTCAATTTAGATCTTAATATGCTGCAAGTCATATGTAGTCTGTTGGTTTACTTTATGCTTATTTAAATCAAATGTCAAGTTACTTGTTGCCAATAAAAATTGGAATTTCATAAATTTAAAAACACAGAAACAAATCATAATTTTTAAGAACAAATTAATAACAAATTTCATTTAAATTGAGCAATTTTCGTGGGATGATAACTGTTTTCTTAGCATCTTAAAGTAAACCACACAGTTCACGGAGGCTGCGTTTCCAAGAATTAGCAACAACCAATTTGCTTTCATTAGCCGAATGCTGAGCATTAGGCGTGTCATTTCTATGTGGATGGTATTAAATTAGTACACCCCTAAGTACACCTAAGAAGTAATAGAGATTTACGGTGTACAATAAAGCGCACACAATGGAGTGCTCATGACATCAAAAGAGATTGCACCCTGGATACAATTGCCACACTCTTGAAAGCTGGGACTTCGGACTTTATGCTAAGTTTTATGGACACACATTTGACATTTGGGCAGCTTTCTTTGCCATTAAGATGTATCATAAAAAATTCTGAGCTATACTACGTGGTCTGACTGTCAGGAAGAGTGAGGAAGAAGAGATTGAGAAGGAGGGAGAGTCCGGGCTAATTAAGAAGTGCTAATGAAAAATCCAACATACATTTGAAGTTTAGCAAAAAACTTTTGGCACATGTCCATGCAAGATGTAACATGTTTTCATTGCACAGAAGCATTTTGCATGCGTGCGTCAAGTTTTTAATTAAATGAAGTCTTTGCTCTTGTTTTCGTATTTTGCAAGTTTGCCCTTTGCATCCTTACATTTTATTTTCTGTTCGTCCTTTATGCAGCTGCAAAAACTTCTGGCAACTTAAATTAAGTCAAGAAACTTAAAGTTGTAACTTGATTTTTGCATTATATGCATGACAGTAGGAAAATATCTTTAAGATACTTACTGTGTCAGCTGGATTAACTTCAGTTGATCAAAATACACAATGAGTACAATGAGAGATACATAAAACAGCGTAATGAAAATGAAAGAAAAAAATATATAAAAAAACGAAATAAACAGAGAAAACTAATAACAAAATACAAACAATTTGTGGCCATCTAGATTTGTGTGTGTGTGCGTCTCTGGTTATTTTTCTGGTCGTTGGGCAGGGGTGTAGCGGAGGTCTGCAGGTGCCTGTGCACGCAGTTGGGCTTGAAAAGATAGGTAAACAAAATCACGTTGGGTAAATATTATTCCGTTTGCACCGACTCATGAGTCGTGCGACAGAGCAACAGTCCCCACAGTTGCTTGGGCTCTAACTTTGGGGATTTGTTGTTTTATTTATTTTATTTTTTTTGTTCAGTCTGCTTTACGCTGTTGTTTTCCGCTTTAAAAAAACAAATTTCAATTTTAATATTTCGGCATTTTGTTGTTGATTGTTATTATACCCTGCATCCATTAAAAATAATTGAAAGGGGTATCATGAAGTTGTGCAAAAGTACGTAAAAGAAAGAAGTCAGCTTCTGGGACTCCCATCCATAAGGCATGTATATGCTTGATCGGGATCAAAAGGAGGAGTATTTTTAATGTATGGCTCTCAATATATAATGGATAAAGATTTGGGTGCAGGTTATATTGTAGTCTTGCTGTCTCAACTAGAGCACTCTTAAGGTTTTTTTTCTAATATTTATTTGGGTTATTTTCGTTGCTATTGTTGCGACGTTGACATCAAAAGCGAACAATGATGAAATGGGAAATACGAAGCATATTTTTGGATATACAAATATTGTAAGAATTGTAAAAAATTGTCGATAAAATTATAAAATTCAACGATGGATGCTGAATGGTAAACTTATTGACCCAAAACCACTGAAAGGGCTGACAGTACGTAGCAAAAATAAATTTCAAATTATTTTTACATTTCCATATTTGTGCCTTACTCGTCTTTTAGCTTATCAAATGAATGTATGTAACTCGATTTATTCTGTAGCATTTTTTGTACATGATTTTGGCAATTATCTACATCAACTGACATGGTAACAAATTGTGTTTTATTATTGCCAAGATTATTGTGAATTTAGCAAATCATTTCTGCTGCTGAATATGTGTGCGTGTGTCGGGTGTCGGGTGTCGGGTGTTTGGTGTCTGGTGTCGTAAATCTGAAATCAAAACCCAAAAATATGTACACTACCAGTTTGGATGTCAATAACTTGCTTGATCACGTTTCTATTGACAATGCGTACAACGTACAATGTTATGTCATATTGACAATTTTTACATCGCTTCGTGCTTCACACGGATTCCATAGCCAGCATTTCCATGTGTTTATCGTATGTGTGTCCTTATGTGTGCTTCGAAAGGATATTTTGCTGTCCAGTCATAAGTAATATTTTGGTATGCCAGCTGGAATTCTGTCAGCCGGCTGTCAGAATGCACTGCTCCTTCTCCTGCTGCTCCACCCACAACTGATGCGCCTCCTGCTGCATTCAATTGTCACTTGGATTTTGAGCACACGTGTGCACTATCTTTAGTTTTATAAGGCAACAGACTGTGCTCAACTAATGCATACCAAAATTTTCGACATGTCAAAGTTGAAATCGGTTTTCTTTATCACATTTTGAATGCGAATTCTTGTGCATAACACATGCGCAATTTAAGTTAGTAAAATATCTTTAAGGTGCTCAATGTAATTTTAAATTGGGTAAAAAATTTTATTTTCCTAGTAGTTGTTCATTAAATAATATATTATTATAACATCATTTTATCTGTGCAAGAGAGAAGTATGGTATTCATTTATTAAATTGTTTAATTTGTGTGTTTGTTTTTGCACAGTAATTATTCATAAAATACATATTTACAAATTTTAAATAATCGGTAACAGTGGACCTTTGATTCAATTTTAAATTAATCGTAAGCTGAAAAGTAAATAATGGCCTTGGGCTATTGCTATCTAAGGGAGAAATATTGCATTAATTTGAAAACAGATAAAGTCTTGCTTGTTGCTCAATTGCCGCTTCAATTTTATATAAATAAGTATATTAAAAATAAAATTAATAATTTTACGTTTGGCTGTTGCCATCCAAGAGAGAAATATAATATTAATTTGAATACAGATAACACTTAGTGAAATTGGTTTTAAGGTACTGTACTGATATGCGATGCAAGACAGTCAATAAGTAAAACATTAGTCGATTTACTTTGCACTATTCCTTTGGCACTAAGCGCATTACACATACGCTCTGTGTGCCCAAGGGATATTTGTTACTGAGATGAAGCTGAAGATGAAGTAACGAAACCCACTGGATTCGCTTGGCTCGTAAAGCAGAATCGCACAGAGCTAACGTCATGTTAACTGCTTTGAAATACCAAATGCAGCAGACAACAACAACAGCAACATCAATAAAAACAACATACATGTAAGCTGCTAGAAGTGAAGCAAAGTGAAAGAGACAGAAGCAGATGGAGATGGAGATGGAGATGGAGATGGAGAAGCAGCAAGCAAGCAATGTAACTGAGTAAACTCCTTTGGTGCTTTACTTTCATTTTGGTGGCCACGAATTCTGCTATTCGAGCTGTTGCCAAGCACTGGCGAAATGAAGTGCAAAAGTGTAAAGTCGTAACAAAAATGGTTTGCGGCTTAAAACGCATGGTGCTACAATTAAGGCAGACAGTTTTTGGGTGGGTATTCTTTGGGTCTCAGTTGCACATTTTAAAGTTGCTTAGATTTTTTTGTGTTCCCAGACTTGAGTAATTTAAAACTCGATAACATTTGACTGTTAATTTTCGGTTGCCTTTAATATTTTATGTGCGCAGCTCAAACCAGACCAGACCTGGGCTCTTGTGACTGTAATCATAAATCAGCTGCCAGCTGGTTTTCGAGTTCATTCTTGCCGCTGTTCGCAGCTCAAACAGACAGCCAAGTAACCAGCCAACGGTTGGCAACTGGCAACAAATTGCCGGTTTGCGGCTAGTTGATAAATATGTCCGACTTGCTTCACTTGTTAACCAACCTAACTGCCTGGATGCAGCAGACAGCAGACGCTGGCTTTTCTGCTCTATCAGTTGCCTTAATTATAACGAACTTTGCTGCGACATCAAACATCAATTTTGGTCAACATAAATGAGTCAAGCTAGAGTTGGTTACACGACATTCAATGAGTTTTTCAGCTTTTCAGGATCGGAAAAGTGAATTTGACTTTAGCTCTTAAGGTAAGAACGAGTTTAGGGAATCGGTATTAGTAAATGATTTTATTAAATAAAAATATTCTTCGTATGGCATAACTCAACTTTTTATCAACATTTTTTGTCCATATTTTTTGTATTTGTTAGATTACTGAATCTATTAATAAAAAAACTATTAGATCCGAAAAATAAATGAAAGCTTCTGATATATCTTAAACTAGTTTAGATTAGTTTAGACTGTGATTAGCAAAGGAAATTATAAGTGTAAAGTTTTAGTGTAAGGAAGGAAACATAAAATAAATTTGATAAATGTATTACATATATTTGCATAATTTCGTGATAGGTAGATAGTTTTGGGGTAAAAAATCAACGGTACAGGAGTTGTTTTACTTCTTGGTCATGCGTTCTATGGATTTGATTTAGAAGCACAATTTATTTTAAGTTATTGAATATTTGTATTTATTTTTTTTCAATCGACATCTCTTACAATTAAAGTACGCTAATAATTGATTTAAAAAAAGAATATATGATATTGGTATTTATTTTGGTGACATTTTTGGTGACTTTGCAAATCGAAGAAGCTTGCCACAAATAAATTTGTTGTTTTGAAAGCAATCGGTATTTGGTCTGCGATTGCAGCGAACTCATTCTAATGCCGGATGTGACAGAGACAGGATCGAAACAGTTGCAAACCGCGTCGGAAACATGTTCGTTTGCAAAAACCACGACAGTTAGTAGCGAAGCAGCAAAGCAAAAGCTGGCCGCGGCCAGCGGAACGCAGACTTAAACTTTAAGAAATTTGAAGAGTTTGCTTTTGTGCCCCTTAAGTGCTGGAGGTAAAAATTAAAAAAAGGGAGAACGTTTCAGTCGGTCGTAGCCGACTGTGTGTAATACTTTGATACCATAAGTAATACCAGGTGACAAAAGTATCACGAAACAGGGTGGAGTAGCCAAGAAATACCGTCCAAGTTTGCCTTTTAAATTGCTTGTGGCCGAAAAATTTGTTTTAAGAGTTTCCTAGTAACCTTCCTTCCAAAATTGGTAACTGTAGCTCTTAAATTACGAGAGAGGCTTTTATCGCTTTTAAAGACTGAAGCGGGATAGTTCAACATTTTTTTCGGATTTTTGAAGGGTGTTACTAGCAATACACCTTTCAATAACATCGTTGAAGGACATCGCCAACAACCTACCAACCAAATATGGTGATTGTAGCCTTTTAAATGTGGGAGATAAGTGGCTTTATAGAGACGTAGTATTCCAATATTTGCACTTCGTCTGTCCCGGGCACCCACCAGTATACGTTCCAAGTTTCAAGTCTCTATCTAAGTCTCTATCTAAGAGTGTCTAATATACTATGATACCTTCCAAGTATCAATGTATAAAAACACACACTTGTGTTCTATCAAGATGAAGATGATAAATTAATTTATAATTGAAGTTGATGTTATTAATTAATAAGTGTTATTCAGGGTTGTCTACTCAAGAATCAATAAAAGTGTGTAAAAGTGGGCGCACAAACTTGTTAAGTAAAGTTTATGTTGAGTGCAAACACATCTTTTATGTACGAGTCATTTTACGATAGATTAAATAAAGTAATCCATAAAGCACTTAAATGATACTAAGATTAAGGGCTTGAGTATACAGACCTGGAGTATGTACAGACAAGTAAAGAATGATCACATATTCATTAAAATACATTGAAATAATAATAATATGTTAATATTTATGTAAGTAATAATTCATATAAATCTTGTTACGCTGAAAGTTAGAAAATCAATAAAAATTGCATACAAATTTTACACAGACAGACATAGTATCAAAATCATAATACCCCTTTGGAGAGGGAGTGTAAATGCAGTATTAAATCATCGTTAAACTGGATTTCGTCAGAAGCATACTTCAGTGGCTGCGTTAAGAGAACGTTTGCACTCTCAATTCAAGGGCTAATTGCCGGAAATAAAAATGAAAATCACATCCGGCGTTCAGCTGCAGCGGAAACGAGCGTGGTAGTAACCAGAAGCTCTTGCTACACTGAATAAATGTTCAGCGGGTCTGGTTTTTAAACGAGTACATTTCTTCCAAAAACAGTATATATATATTTATACATATATATATACATTTTTGTTTTTTGTTATTTATGTTATGCATTTATTGTGCAGTCTTCTGCTACGCTTGCTCTGCACATTTCAGATGCAACATAAAAATACACACATAATAAAGCAAAAGTCGCTCATTGCATTTCTCAGTTTTATTTTATTTCATATTATTGTGCTATTTGTTTATACGGCCAACGTTTCGGCTCCTTGCCAGCATACAGCATACAGTATACGCCAACAATGGTAAATCATCATGGCGCTAATTAAATTTACCCATTTGAAATTCTCCCAGAGTTTTCAAACGAGAGAAAACTATAGTATCCGCACGGCATTATTTGACTGTGCGTAACATCAGGAATTAAATTATGCTGCTCGCATATAGACATTTCAATATCAATTCGAAACAATTTGTGTATGGTGTTCTTCAACCACCCAGCATAAAGTATTTAAAGCCCATGAAATAATTTGTATTGAGTGGATACAATTCGCCCACATTTTGTCACAACAAAAAATCAGTCTTGAATTTTAACAATTCGTGTTAAACATTCAATTTATATTTTTTTTTAAGTATTTATTTATTGAAGAGTCAGCCAATCATATTTTCGTCACGTATACGCCGCGTTTCAAGCCTTTTTTCTACTTTGAACATTGGGCATTGTTGGGATCGCCGTTGTGTTTACTTATTGCCTAATTGCATGAATATTTTTGCATGAGCGTCGTTTGTTTATTGTTGTTGATTTGTCGAATTCAAAAGGCACTGGCATAAATTGTGCACCCATTTATGTACAAATTGGATCAAATATTTACACTTCATTAAGTTCTAAACAACACAAACACATATTTTACAACAATTGAGCTTAATGTACGTTAATTAATTTGACACAGTGCTTTTCACATTATGCCTTTTAATGCTTAATAAGTATTGATTGTTATTCTAAATACTTCTAAACATGTCAATGCTGTTAACGTTCACAATCGTTTTACTATTTCATATTAAAAGGCATCTGCTGACTGCCCTTGACTGACACTAACTGCCAAACGCATTCAACTCAAGTCGAGTGAAAATCTTCAAGACAACCAACTGCCAACTGGCCAGCTACTTGCCAGTTGCAGTCCTTCTAGCTGTTGACTGCCTTTCTCCCTTTGTACTTTACGGATTACTGATTCAATGCATTTTTATACTGTTTTTAAAGATTTTATTCTAGCTGTATTTTGAGATCCTACAGGGTTGATAGCATAATATAATAGATAGCTGATATGAAAGAAATTTCAATTCATTACTGCATTTTACTAACTCTCCACAAAATAGCAAAATTACTAAATCACGCACTTATAACAAAAATCAATTCATTTAAATCGTTAGAGTCTTTAAGGATACCTTTAAGGATGACTGTAGATATCCATGTTTTTCTTTATGCATTAAATATAACCTGAGACTCTACTTATATTTTATATGTAAGGCTATTTTTGTGTATGTGTATTTAACAGCATGTATATAAATAGGTTTTGCATGGAGTGCAGCAAATTTGTTTTTGATTTCTGACAGAACTGTCAGTTGGCTGCCTTTTCTGTTTGTATTTCCCTTTGCTGTGTTTTTTTTTTGTGCTGCGTTCTGCTGTTCGTGTCATTCATTTAAATTAATGCCATTAAAGTGTTAAAAGCATTTCAAATGTTCGCACGTTCTGCCAAATGCTTTTGTTCTTTGCATCAAAATGGAATTTGCCAGACAAAAAGAAATCGACTTAGAAAAAATTCCACACACATAGACAGCATAAGTAATTAGTTGTGCGTGAGACAATATTTCGTTCATGCGAACTGCTGTAAATAATTTTTAACAAATTTCTCATGTACTTAAGCTAATTTATTGGCCTGAGCATTATTAGGGAAACATGTCCGATTTGCAAATTAAATTCAGTTGAAGCTCTTTTTTAATGAAATTTTATTGAAGGAAAATTACTTTCAGTGCTGCAATTCTCTGCAATTACTTGATTATTTTTTTTCTTTACTTTTACTTTGTATCAATGCAAATTTACAAATACATTTTCAATTTGCTTTCAACCAAAGCTCAGATACTTACATGTTTTATCTTAAAGTTACAATTTATAAGCTATAAGTTTTTATTTGCTTTTAATGTGCATTTAAATATTACAAATTATGTTTCAATTTAATGTTGTAGTTGTATTTTTCTGTGTTGATTGCTATTTGTCAACTTTAAATAATAGAGAAATGCTGCTATTGTAATATTACCCACTTACTACACAATTTTGATCAGATTTTGAGGACTTATTTTTAATTACGTTTCTGAGTTTGTATCAGAGTTTGAAAAATTTAGTAAGTTCTTTTAAGAGTTAAAAATACGCCATATTCATCGTCTATGCACACTGCGATTATATTGTATAACTTGGTGGTTATAATATGCTCAAGTAATTATATAACAGGATTCGCAGAAGCTTACAAATGATATACTGGTATTGCAAAACGTGATGTGCGGCTGTCATCCTCGAAAACGTGTCAGCCATTTTCATCTCCGGCCAAGACGCCCACATATTTTCCTGTCTGTGTGTCTGTGTGTGTGTGTGTGTGTCTGCTGAAGCCTTGTCATGCATAAAATAAATATACTACATGCACACATATAAGTATATGTTATGTCACAATGTGTAACAAAAAATGCAGCTCAATGTATATACATATATTTCATTATAAGCGTCTTTGTCTACGTCTACGATTTAGCTGGCAGATATCCTCTGTCTACATGCTGACAAGCACACTTGCTGAAAGTGTTACATAAACATTCATTACTCTGTACTCTGTTTGTCGATCATCGCGATAAATTTATATATCTAAGAACCGCGGTCTTTTTTTGTTAAATCAAGAATAGATTTTTTAATATGTGGGAATTTTTTTTTTTAATTTCCACGGTATTTTGATATGTTACTAAAATTATTATTAATTAATATTATTTTAAGATTTTAAGTACATGTACATTATTTGCCTATAAGCTCATATAATTTGACTTGAAAAAACTTTACATCTTATGAAGATTCGAACACTCGACCCGAGACAGCAAATTTCATTTCTTATTTGCGAATTATTTTTAAAAATAGTTCATCGCATTTCTAATTTTTTTACTCTTGTTAGAAACATATTTCTTAATATCAGAAATATAATCCGAAACTTTTTAGAAAAAATCTTTTAAAATTACAATTTATTTTTTTATTAATGTATATTTAGAAATTATTTCTAATATCCAGAAAGTTTTTTCTGGTTCATTTTATGTGAATTTTTTAAGTTTCAGGGCGGTTTTTCTCTGAGTGTACTTAATAAAAGTACTTTTTCATTGCTGTTGCTTATATTGTAATTTCAGTTTCATGTCAAGACAATAAATAATATTTGCTACAAATATGTAAATGGTAGACCAGACAATCTCTTATTACAGGTTGAGTATTTGTGAACTTTAGCCTTGATTGCATGCTTAAGTTTTACCTTTGGTATTTTCTGATTCCTTGATTGTCTATGCGATTTCGCAGAACTGGTTGTCTTTTTATCTAAGTTCTGTGCAATTGAGCTAAAGTAATTGCCGCCCAGGCAATCAAATAAAGCAAACTTTTGTTCCAATGTCAGCGCTTAATTTATCGGGCTTTGCTTTTGTGCTTGTTTACGGCTTAACTACATTTTGGGGCTTATTATGCTGCTAATTTAACAGCAGCCGCTTAATTGTATTTGACGGCCTCTACTGGGTGCTCAGCTGAACAATCAGGATATACAAGTGAATGTGGGAGTTGGAGCCGGAGTGGGAGTGGGAGTGGGAGGTGCGTTGTAGTCTGGGTATTAGATGAGTCGGCTAATTGGCCTAGAGAACAATACAATATCAAAGTTAGCTGCTCAATCGACAAGCCACACGCAGAGTAAATAAGCACTGTCAATAGCATGCCGTAGTACCGCCCACTTACGTTCAATGTGCCCCCTTAGTTCCTACCCTCTTTCCCTTAGTTCCTACTATTGTTGAAATCATCGCAGCTGAACGGGGAAAATTTGAATCGTTTTGTAAATAATCGAAATATGAGAGAAACATTTTAAGTGCTTTTGTGGCCACCATTTCTATTCCGCACCCCCGCCACAATGCAAAAGTTTTTGTGGTATCATTTTCGAAACTATAGCCTGAAGTGCAGCAAGTGCAAGATTGCTGAAAATTTCAACAATAGAATAAACTTTTATGCATGCGAATTAGTTGCCATGATTTGAATCCTCTCAGGCTCACTTGAGAACGCCAACTTGCGCTGCTGATATCTGCAAATGAAATTTGACAATACTAGGGCTTAAATTATATCATAATGTTTTGCTGCCAGCAGACAAAATTTGAATGCGAGAATATACACAATATGTTCGGAGATATCTAATACTTAATATTAAATATTAATCAACTTGAAATTCCACAAAGAAACTAAAATGAGCATTGGGCATGAACATAGACGAGCAACAGAAAGCGATTAAAGGAATTATATACAAAATGTGTGCAGGTGGAACAAGTAATTTAAGCTTGGTGACGTTTGTATTTTAGTTTAATTCCAAATATGCTTCTTGTTTTTGTTTTCAATGAGATTAAATTGATTAAGCAATTCTTTTTAGCTTGTCTCTTTGTCCTTAAAATATGTTTCCCATGAAAACACTTATTCTTTTATCACTTGCAACACATGATTTTAATGTTCAGCTGTTGACCCTGAAATTTACAAAATCGCAATAGTTTTGGTCTCCAGAGGCAGTTCAACTTATTATATTATTAAGAAATTCTGAATTTGTCTAATTTTTAGTTTTTAAATGTGTACACAGACGTCTTACATTAGCTAAACACTAACACAGCAACCGAGGCAGCGAATTTCATTACTTGCTTTTGAATTTTGGAAAATAAATTTAGTAGATAAAAATGGAAAAAAAACCTGTCCTGAAAAATACCAGCAAAACCAGACAAATTTTCTTGCTTTCAGCGTAATTTTATTTTTATTTTAAGATTCTAAATTTCAAGTGAATTTTATTCTAAGTGTATGTGTTTATCTAAGCCATAAATCCGATTTGGCTCTACTAGAAACTCTTCTTTTTTAAATGGCTTCCCACTTTTTTTTATGTTTTAGTTTTTTACGAATATTACGGACATTTTGTGCACTGCTTTAAATTTATATTGTAGCTTGATGGTTGTGGCTGAAAATCGAAATTCTTTAGTTAGCGAGTATTTTTTAATGGTGTGCGTTGCTATAAAGTTGCCACGCACAACAAAATTAAAGCAGAGTTTAAATTAAAAGATTTAAGCTTGCTTGCATTGTGTTTGCTCAACGAGAGTATATCACTTTTAAAGGCTTATGGAATGCTTAAACAAATTGCGGAGCTTATGGAATGGCTGTTGTTGAATCCTTATCAAATCGTTTGCAGTGCAGACTTATTGCATGACATCAGTTCGATTAATAACTCAATTTGCGGCTTTAGCGCTTCCGAAATATATATAAAAATGAAATCGAAAAAAAAAACAGAAACCACAGTGTTTGCTAGCAAACAATGGGAATGTGGCTCAATCACTATCCACGGGATAGATTCAAATGTATCTGCGTGTGCGAGTTTCGCTTAGTTTCTGTTTCTATTTTTTTTTTTACATCGTCTGGGTTTGAAGAAGGGGAGGTATGTGTATGTGTGTATGTGCGGAAACTCATGAAAAAAGAAAACGAGATTTAATATAGTCATAGTTCATTTTGTATTCATGCACTTTACAAATTTCTTGTTTCCGATTCACAGAAAACCAGTGCTTCTACCCCATTTGCTTTATTATATGTTGATCACAGCTGCCTTGGCAATATGTGCAATTTCAGTATATGCATTTGCTTTTGAGTGGACTTTAATTTGACTGCCGTCCGCTTGGTGACACTGCTCCTGCAAGCATCAACTCCTTTGATAAATGCCTAAGTTATGAATGCGACAAACAGGAGACAGCTTGCAGAGAGCTGTGTCAGCTGTGTGGCTTTTTAACTCCAGCTGCTGCACTAAATTAATGGAATATTTAATGTTCAGAGCCATTATTTTAGCAAAAGTCTTATATATTTGGGTGTGGTTTCCCCAATATATGTCACATTTTGAATGAAAGCATTCCCACATGTTTTAAACTTTGTTTAATATGCATTTCTATTATTTGGTATTTTTCAATAAATTAAATCATTTATTATTTTTCTGTATTTAATGATATTAAAACATAAATATTCTAATATTTATTTATTGCATTAATAATAAGTATTTAAATACATTTTTATTTAATTAATATGAAATATGAATTTCTATTTTTTTTTCTTCTACAATTTATTACTATAATTTTGTTTTTCTTGTCTTTATTTATAGAGGTGTTTAAGCACGTTTGAAGCAAAAAAGAACAAAAAAATCAGTTCCGCGCACAAGGCAAATATCAAAAAGGAAACACGTGCAGATATGCCAATGGCCGAGTGACAATCATTACGACTACGATGAACATAACAGGAAGAATAACAGCAACAATTGCAACAAAAACAATTGTATCTGAAATACGGAAGGGCAAACAGACACAAATGTAAGCACAGCTTATGTGTGTATGTGTGTTTGCTATATTTACATACCACATCACGTGTTGTTTCAACACTTAAAAAAAAAACAGAAAGAAAAACCTATAGTGGGACATGAATGGATAAATACCCTTATAGATAAAAAGGCTGTGCAGATTCCTTAGTAGAAGAAAAAAATAATAAATAATTTTATTTAAATATTTTGTTATTTTTAATTATTTTAATTTATATTTTACACCTTGAGTCGAGCCAATTTAAGCTAAATTTACTCTTGCCATATACAATTTGTAATATTAATTAGGGAATATTTAGCCAGCTCTTTTTGATTCTTTCATTAAAGCTGTACCTCTTCAATGCATTACTTATTACTTGATTAAATCATAATACCCCATTTGAGAGCCATACAACCCAAATCTCACATACTCAATGTCAAATGTTTTGTTTGTCTTTTGGCGCACGTCAGCGCCTTTCGTTTAAAACGTGTTTATTTTAAATGCAATTTAAAATTTAGCATAAAAAGAGTAGCAAACAATAATATTGAAGCCAGTCACGTGTTGTGCTGGATTCTAAAATGGCATTGACAATTGAGCAACAAATGTATCCCAAATCAAAGGTTTAAGTCAGACACAAGATACAACAAAGCCGAGTGATTTAAGTTGAAAAGTGGCTTTGGCTTAACTTACCAAAAGAAAAGGAGACACACAGAAAGGGAGAGGGAGAAGAGAGAGAGAGAGAGAGAGAGAGAGAGAGGGGGAGGAAGAGTTCAAACTGACAGCACACAACTAGGTCAATATACTCAAAATTGTTCGAGAAAAAATTTGCCAAAGTGTTTGCTGCAACAAGACAAGGTAAATCATACACATACATACATATATGTAATATGTATGTGTATATGTGTGCTGTATATAGCTAACTGGGAACTTTCTGTTTTTTGTGTCATATCCAGTGGCATTTTGCATGTGGCCTTATCTGTCTGCCCTTGTCTTCAGCCATTTCTAATTAGCAAGTTGTGGTTGCAACGTCAACTATTTCGAGAATGCGGCTCGCAAACATTGCACACATAAACCATATAAGCTGTTTACTACTGTCTGTCTGTCTGCCTGTCTGTCTGTGTGTGTATGTGTGTGCTTTAAGGCGCATCTGTTCGTAACTGTATTATTATTGTGTACTAAATCTAATTGTGTCTGAGGCAAACGGATAGTTCAATTATGTAAATGCTGATAACATAATATTACCCATTCGTAGCGTGTGCCAGCGAGGGGACCGTTTGCAAGCAAGCAAGCTCGTTAACTGCATTCCTTCTAGCTTGCAATTATCGTCAGTGTAGGCGGGTGGGAGGGGAAAGAGTGCTGACTGCTTATAACAGCTTCCTGCAATTATTTGCAGACACAATTTGTGATTGGCAGCAGACAAATTTCAAATAATGACTTATAAATGTGTTTGTGTGTGTGCGTTTCTAGCAGATAAATCAGAGTCAAATAGTGAAATGTGTACGTATGTGTGAGTATTTTCATTTCCTTGGGATTATAACATATTTACATATTATTTAGTTTAATGTGGCAGCCAAGACTGGGTTAAGGGACTGTTTTCGAAATTTCAAGGTGACTTTTTGCTGTGTGGGCCAATTAATAAGACACAAATATATACATAAATATATTTTATATATGTACTTTTCTAGGGCTTAAATACTTGATACCTGATTAAATTTTGTCAAAAATATGCATAGAAGCTCTGTAATACCTCTTGAGTCTTTGGCTGTGTGTGACTTAAGGTCACCGCAACCGCAGGTCATGTCAAAGTTTAGCCAAGTACTGGCAATAAATCTACGTTGGAAATTCTAAAAGTTTATTTATATTTCACCTGCTGTGCGCCAAAGTATCAGCGACAGCCAAGAAACACATATATTTTCATCAGTTTATTCCCGACCTGACTCTGCTATTAAGTTTCGGGCACCCAATGGTAAGCTCTCCCCTAGAATTCGCCATAATGACACAAACTGAATGATTACCATCAAAAGCAGTGCTTAAAGTTACGAAATTTGCAGAAAGAACATTCGAAATATTCCTCTGCTAGTACTAGTATAATAACAGAATATGGAAGTTGCTCTTTGGCTCTATTTTGCTCAGTCATTGGGGATAACAATAGCAGTATCAAGAGTAAACAAGTTCTATTGTGCTCTGTGTAGTTCTAGGAATAACAAAAAAAAAAACGAGAGCATTGCAGCTGAACAGTGCCACTACTAAAGTAATCACATATTTGATTTGCTCGCTTGCTACCGGATTTCCAATGACTTTTCTAATGGAGTAACTTTAAGATTTCTTTGTGCTCTTTAGCATACAACTGAAGTTGTAGCTTTGTGGTCATTGCATTTAAAAGTTAAAGGCGTATCTGAACAGAAAAGCAATGTAAATTGTGCTCTGTCGTGTTACAAATCATAAACCAAAAAAGATAAACAGCAAACAGCCAACACACACACACACACCCGGGTCCAATTATGCAAGCTAACAGCGCAAAAGTGCAGACCACAACAGAGACATCATTAGTATGCAGTTTGTTGTTTGTATTTACAACTTTTTGTGTGTGTGTGTGTGGGCGTGGCTGGGCAAACTTTTGGCCACAAGTGACTCGCGCGTTGACTGTGAATCGTTGCTGTTAGTCAGAACATAAAAACATTCTACAAAAAGCGGCTTTAAAATAAAACAAGAACAATCCACGAATGGGGTATATCCAATTGTCAAAAGGTCTGAAGTATGTACTCTTAAAAATGTTGTAAATCGTTTATCAGTTATATTTAGGCACCTGAATTTTGTAAAAAATTTCTTCTTAAAATATTGATGTGCATTTATAATTCTTTAACACTAATACTCTTAATAATAGAAACAAGTAAGAATGCTGTAGTCGAGAGAGCTCCATGAACCCATTGAAAAAAATATCTGTTAAAAGTTTTTGCACCCAAATGTGAGCCGCTCTTCAAGTGCACTCATTTCTCATAGCAAGCACAGTCATCGAAAAGTAAAAAAATATCGATTAAATAAACCAGACCTGATCTGCGCCGGGTATACGAGAACCTATATTCCAAGTTTGAAGTCTCGACTGTTGAATCTTATCAAGAATATATATACTTTATGGGGTCGGAGATGCTTTCTTCTGACTATTACAGACATTTGCACAAAGCCATTATATCCTTTTTAATCATTTGTTTAAGGCGACTTATTTTCCAGGATGTATGAGTGCATTTTCACAAATTTGTGTTACCGTCTTTGTACACCAATTGTGTGGGTAAAGGGTATTAAAACAATATAATCCACTGAAACCCAAATCCTAGTTAAGGCCTTAATTAAAATGGAGTGCTTGCAGCTTGTTTTTAATCCTTATGTTAAATCTATAGCAATAAATATTGAATATGGTATGGTTTCGATGCGCTGTGTTCCCACTCATTCAACCATAAACTGCACTATTTGGTCCAATCATGAGTGTGCATTGCGAATTCAACGAGAATCTGAATGAAAGGCATCGCTTCAATCAATTTGAAAAGGTGCTTTCATCATTCAATATGTGGGTAGTAGGTCAACAGTTCTTTTTTTATCTATAGTTAAGCCAATACAATCAAATATGCAATATCATATGTTATGTTAAGGTCGGCGAAAAGCAACAAAAGCAGTTGAATAATGACAGGCACATTTTGCACGCGATACATGTATGTAAATTGCTGGGCATGAAATGCAAATTGTTAAGTCCCTGACGAGTGAGTAAATTTTGCGTGTGTAAAATCAATATCTCATATAGGCTCAACTTTAGACAACATTCAGCATTGTGGAAGAATTATAGCATCTTGAGCGTCTTCATAAGTCCAACTGAAATAAATAGTGCATTGAAAGGATACTAGAAATACGAGGTACGATTTTAATTTTACGATTTATCAGCAAGGTATCAAACCGGATTAGGAATTTAACACATGTTCAAAATTGGAATCTTTACCAGAATTTTTGATACTTTAGAGAATAAATTCTTTTCGGTTTGACACCCTGGATTTAAGTAATATAGGTGCATATAAATTACCCCATCTTCCAAACAGAGGACTTCGAAGTCTGTGCAGACTTCTGGCGGGCGCTTTGCCAATAGAAATAATGTAAGTATTAGTAAAGCCAGAATACAAAAAACAACAGCCCAATATCTATAATGCTTTTTTTGATATCTGGGATTCCACGGTACATTATACATCGCTTTGGTAAGTAAATTCAACTGAAGGCAGTTATAAGTTAATATATTGGTGCTTAATTGTTGATTAAAATACGTACTTTTATTTCAATAACACTTAATGTCGTAGTCGGTGCATTCTCCAAAGTCCGCTCGGATTGCATAAAAAAGTCCCACAAGGATTAGGAACAACACAATTAATACGATTGACCAGAAGATAATACGATAAATAGTCGGCGTAATTGCAAATTTCTTTTCGTCCTGCGTATCAATATGTGGTGAGTTACGATGTTTCGATATTTTGCTGCCCATTCTGTCAATTTGAAATTCAGTTTTATTTCAATAGAATTTTGAAGAGTGCTAGGTTTTCTTAGAAATCTTTGTGGCTTCAACGATTACTTGGTTTAAATTGCCAACACTTTTCGGAACAATAACTCAGTTGAACAATGAAATTTTATTGAAATTTGTGGCCATTAGTGCTGAAATGGCAGCTCGAGCGGAACCAGTCCCAATTTGGACAACAACTTTATTGTAACTGTAGAAACTTTGGCTAATTATTTAAGTTAATTGGCCTTTTTGGCCACAAAAAGTCAAAACAAACTCACACAGACACACACAACACAACACAACACAACAAAGACCATGAAATAATGTGGGAAGTCTGCATAGGATCCCGTGTTGGCCCAAAATAGGTTAAATATTTGCACAAAAGGCCACAAATGTCTCGCAAATTTGTTAAAATTACTTACAAACAAAGTTATACAATTTCGACATCTTTCTTTCCTAGATGCTGGCCTGGCCGTCAGGCGTCAGGCGTCAGGAGTCGGGTCAGGGTCAGGGTTCAGGGGCTGGTCAAGAGGGTCTCATAAATTCCGAGTTTGTGGCATGACTTTTGTTATGCTCAATCAGAATGTAAATGAGACCGAAAGGACTCTCTGTAAATGCCTGCGGTTCGCTCAACGAGTGTGAGATACTTTAAACTCATTTCTGGCCATTATTTGCCCTAGTAATTGGTTGCACTCGCCCTGCATATTTTATGGAATTGTTCAGATGCCTTCGAATATCTACCCACACAAATTTCAAGGTGGTAAATGTTTGCACATCAACTTGCGGCCAATTAGATGTGTTTGCAGTCGCAGTCCAACTGCAAATGGCCAAGGTCCAACCAAAAATCGACAGTGGAGTACATTAGTCTTAGTTTCCTAATGGAATAGAATTCAACCCGCAGGCTAGCTGAAAATAAATTCAAGTGGAGTGCATCGGCTTACATTTTTAATCGCCTTAGGTTTAGATGTATGCTCGCTTCTATTTATTGAGTAAATAGTAGTTGAAAACTCAATGAACTGAATGCTGCCCCGTTTACCTAAGCCTCACTGAAGTCTTCTTATTCTCTAACTGAGCTCGCATATATGTGAGTGTTTCAAACAATTGCAAATAAACTATAATATTATCATTCTCTATTCGTTTAGTTATATTAATGATGATTCGATTCAGTTGAATTTAAATTATTTTTGATTATACCTAAAATGTATAAAAAATATGGGTACAACTAAATTTAATTCATGTGCATCAAAAGTCTGACAAAGATTCTGAAATCATTTATATATAATATATGAAACAGCTTAAAAGCGCAAAGTATGTATTGAGAAAATTAAATTTCGAAGAATCACATAAGGAAAACTTTAATTAGACAATGAGGAATTGGACTCAAATAGGATTTCAAAGTTTATTAAACCCTCTAATGCCCAAGAGGGCTTTTAGATGGCTCCCCAAAATATCCCTTTTACTGAATTATTTTGTTTGTTGTCTCATTCGTAGAACCCAACAAATTGATTTACTGCCGCATGCAACATATGCTAATTGTAGTAATTGGTAATGGGGGGTCTTGGGCACAAGAATAATAATCAATATTATTACTAGTAAACTTTAATTATAATACAACATTTCCATTTGATTCAATGAACTTGTTTCTTTTGTCACTTTAAGCTAATGCCATTGGGGGTCATTGCAAATGCAGTTTGACTGTATTGCCAAAGACATTGTGTGAGTCTTATATAAATTATAACTAATTGCATTAATGAAGAATGCCCAATACTACTTAATCATGCCATTTGACGGAATATCATGTGATATATGTGTTCATTACATGTTACAAGATGTGGCTGCTGTTGAGACTTGCTCGAAATGCTGCTTTTTGACGTGTCTCGTTCAGAGACACTCCGGCTTTTGGTTGTGTCTGTTTGATGTTAATGAAAGTTTCCGTCGTGCAAATAAGGCCAAAAGCATGGAAATCAGTAAAACAAATTGCAATCTGCTTTTTATCGCACGCTGCACGACACAAGAGACAGAACTCAAGAGCTTCACTTTGCCCACAACCTCATCGATTGCTGCTGCTGCGCTGCTGCTGCTGTTTTGCTGGGATGTATGTGGGTGTGTCTGTGTGCCACTATATGTGTGCTGTCCATGTTATTGACTTGCTCATTATGGCTCTCCTCTGTTGGCAATGTCGTCGTTCGCCAGCTGCTGGTTGACTGTCGCCTTGGTTGCGATATTGCTTCGCTTTGCCTCTCTTCGCTTCGCTTCGGTTCAGTTTGGTTTGGTTTGGTTTGGTTTGGTTTTCATTTCGATTCATTTTCAATTTAGCAATGCCACAAAGCATGGCACTTTTCAATTCCTATCGTATCGTGGCATTTGCAATCAGTGCTCATTTTACCATAAATTGATAATTTTCTAACGGATATACAATTTCCGAAGCCCGCATTCAGAATACTCACACAATCGCACAATTGCAGAATCGCAGTCGTTGACCCGCCGCAGGCGCAGCGTATTAAATTCCAAAGCCGCAACAAAGTAAAATTATTCAAGTTAAGCGTAGCCTTAATAAATATAGAAGGCATACCAGAAAGAAAAAATGTGCAAAGTCTTTATTAAAATGCAAAGTTCCAGATGTCCACAACAACACAAGCCACGCACCGTCCAGGAAAGCCAACAGCCCAACTTAATATCCAACTAGTAGACAACTATCCAACTCTCTATTCAACTATCTGACTAGGCAACTGTTTATTTTCAGTACACTTATTGCCTGATGCCTTATTACCAGTAGCTGGCCTGCAGCTTAATTTCGCGTTCTTTGGTTCTTAGCTGGCAAGTTTTGCCCCCGGCCTGACGTAAATTGTCAACAAACTTTTGCAACAATAAACTTCCCGTTTGCCTCGCGTCGCAACGTCGAGAAAAGTGAAATAACGGCTGGGAGTAGACAAAAACCAGAAAACAATAAGTCTTTTTTCGGATTCGTACTCGGTGCATTTTTGCATTTGAATGCAATGTGACTTTTAGCAGCATTTACACAGAGCTCAAGCCGAAAAAGAGAGCTGAGTTTGAAAGCGTGGCCACTCCCCCCTCGCACTGTCCCCCAGGAGCTGCACAGATGCAAATGTGAATTCTTGATCTCTTTAGACAAGAGTCATGATTGTTTTAGCGTCTGTATAAGTTGGCTTATTTTACGTTTTTGTTTTTAGCCTTTTTGTGTTTGATTAAAACACACAAAGTACTGCTCAAAATTCGGTGCTTTTTTATGTTAAGCCAAGGCTTAGTGATACAATTCTTTTATTTATTTAAAGGTTGTGCAATTTCTGTCCTTACAATAGTAGGCTGCTTTAAAATTACCCTATATTTCAAATACTTTATTTTATAAACTTCAGACTCCGCTCTTTCTCGAAATGTAACTTAATTTTAAGCTTCTTATAATAACATTACTGTATGCAATTTTAAATAAGATTTTTACTTTACAATTCAAAATATTTTTTAAATTAAAAGGGAATAATTAAATTATACTAAATAATAAATAAATATTAACAAAATATTATAATTTAAGTCGTATACCCATATTCTTTAAAATTCCTTTAAATTATGAAATTATCGCTTTTAATATATTATTCATTATTTGCATGCTTTGGTTTTAATTTACCTTTTCAAAGAGCCTTTATAAGTATATTAAAAACTTAAAAATAAAATAAACTTTTAATTACATTATATTAACATTATATTAGTTATATAATTAACTGTTATAACAAAACCCCCACATTTATACACAAATTTGCTCACATATTTGCTGTTAAAATTGTGAAAATTTCACTTGTAATTTGAGATTAGTTCAATTAAATTTACTATAGATTTTTTTTTTACAAATTAGTTGTTGTATATTAGAAGCTCAATTAAATTATCCATAAATCTCTTTCTCTCAGTTTATTTCCATGTGATTCAATAAATACAATTAAATTCAACGAAGTTTCAGGTTAAACGCTTTTTAATAAAGTCTAAAACTGAAATTGAAATTCAGATTGAATTAAATATATTAAATTATTCAGCACATTTAATTTCGTTGGCTAGTTGTATTATGTCATTATCGTCAATAATAACAATAATTGGGCACATTTTTGTCACATGTGGAAACTTTATGCTTACGCTGTCAAAACAGTTGCAAAAGTCCTGCGCCAGGATATCTACTTAAGTACTTAAGCACGTATCTATGGGTTTGTGTGTGTGTTCGACTAGAGTGCGTAGCACATGTAAATTTCTGGCTAATTAAAATTAGCATATTCCCTTTAGCGTCGCACAGCAGGATGTGGCCATGGTCTTGCCACACCACATACGCTGTCAGCAGGACTTAGGAACTTGGTAACAAAAAAAAAAAAAGAAAAGGCATAGCTCGCGTTACCAGCTGATTAAAAGGGAAAGCTAACAAGCATTTGCTCTTTGCCTGCGGCTCTTTGTGTCATTTGTACGCCGCATTTCAGTCGTAAAAGTTTATAGTTCTTTTTTACGTCTGTTGTTGACTTCGTTTTTTTTTGCTTATATTGTTTAGGTTGAGTTTCTAGTTTGAGTATTTTTTAATTAAATTGTTGTTAGGTTTTTATGACCATGCTCTCAGACGCAGCATGTGTGTGAAATGTAAAATGTAAATATTGCTTGCCATTAAATTTGTGCCGTAAATTAAAATTTAATTTAAGGCAGTGAATTTGTATCGATTGCATAGCAACGTTTAATTATAATAATTATGTGTAAGGACTGGCATACATATTAAATAGAGCATACAAATTTCTGAAAAACACATAAATATTTCTGCTGAAATTGTGCATTTTTGTACATTTTTGTACAAGTTGTGGCTGAGTTCACCCGAATTATTCGACATCAATCTGGTTTTGGATTTGGATTTCTAACTAAAACTGCTGAATCGAAATATGCATCTGTTTGCATGTAGATTTATAAAGTTGCATAATCGGGATAGGCTTTTTGATTGTCACCTGAATTAGCTGACAAAACTCAGATAAAATACAACAATTTGTGCATTTCTTAAGGATGCGTTTTGAAACTGCCTTGGCTAGAAATAAAAACATTTCTATTATTTTCTAAAATTTTATGTGGTTGATAGATTAACCTTCAAGAAAATTCAGTTACCTTTCGCGTGGCTTATTATTAATTGCCGGAAGTGCGAACGCACAGAATTCCAGACTCTGCGGTGCTTAGGACCACAGAAGCATGAAGAGATTTGCATTTTAAATGTGTGCAGCATCAGCTTTCGGTTTTTATTTGTGCTCCATTCACTTATTTAAGCGTTGGCCTTTGTAAATACTTTTATAAAAATACTTATATATTAAATGAAAGAAAAGGCAAAGAGCGGAAGGTGAGTTTGGGGCTTGGGGTCATTTCCTTTTGATTTTGGTTTTGGTTTTTTTTTTATATTCTTTTTGTCGGGGGCAGTTTACACTAAATTTGACTTTATACGCAAAGATGTTCTTAGGTTAAATGGTGCAGAAGCACTGCAAACTGTTGACTGACCTAAGTAAAGCTAAAAAATAATATATATATATATACGTATATATATATATATAAATTATATTGTGTGTATGTGCATGTATGAATAAATTTGTGTGGGTTTACTCAAGGCTCTCTTGCGCGAGCAACCCAAATGTCAAATGTTGTTTTCTTATTTTAGTTTCCACAGCCAGCAAATAAACGTCAAGCGCATAACGAAAAATTGAAATCAAATAAGGAAAATTGAAATAAAAAGCTATGCATATTTTTGTTCTTTGTGGCTCTTTCATCTCGCATGGCAGCCTTGCATTAGCCTGAAGTCTTGAGTGCAAAAGTGTCAACAAAATAAATGCATAAATAAAGATCAGTGCGTCAATCCACAATGACATTTTGCCAACCCGCTCCCGTCCACCCAATTTACCCAGTCAAAAGTCAATGCTGAAAAATATTCAATATGAAAGTCAAGCAGCAACAAGAACAGTGTGTGTGTGTGGGGGGGGGGGGGTGTGGCAGGACAAGAGGGGTAAGTGAATCAAGAAAAAAGTGCGCACTCTTCCATTATTAAAGTGTGTGCTCTCATGCTTGATAAATTGCAGCTGAGCTTTTGCTTGAAGGATTTGGTGCAACTGTAGTGTGAAAATGTCTTGTGCATATAAGACAGACCGCCAGACTGTCAGACCGCCCAGACTGTCAGACCGCCCAGACTGTCAGACGTGTCAAGCAGCCAGCTGGCATTGTGAAATGGAAATTCAGAGCTCAAAACTCGTAAAACTCTTTTCCTCACCTCCGAATTGTGCAGTCTGCAAAAATGTTTTAAAAAAATAATAGCATACTTTCCGGTTCACATTTTACAGTTAATCATTTGAACTTTGTAGTTGATTCGCAGCAGCACTTAGACTCCAAATGGCTACTCTGCAACACTGCAAAAAGCTGGCCAAAACAAAAGCCGCAACAACAGCAACAGCAATCAACCAGCTACAGTTGTGTGCATTGTTGTCTGACTTGGCTTTCAGATTTTTCACTTGTCGCTTTCGTTGATTTTGCTGCCTTTGTTCGATCCGTGGCGTTAAAATATTCAGCCATAAATCTGCGCATTCAGCATTGCTCAGACTGATACTGTTGTTGTTGCTTTTGTTGTTTTCAACAATGACAACACTCGTGAGAACCGCAGCAGTGCGTTGTCATGTTGCTCATATGCCAAAGAATTACGCGACTCTTTTTTATTCCCTTTAAAAAGGATAATTTAGTGTACATAACAACAGTTTTTCATTAACTCATTCATAACGTACACTGAATCCATCAATGAACACTGTTCTTTCGTAAATATTTAAACAAATCCATCCCATAACCGATTACTCAAAAGTTTAATTATTCATTCGATTGCGTAACCAAACTCAATCAAAATGATTTTCTCTACTTAGTCTATGTATACTATCAACAATTCTAATCAAATTGCATGAGAACTTTTATTTATATACATATTTTTGGTAGGGTATTTAGTGTTCGCAAACTGAAAATACCTATACCAAATGGTTGTCTTCCTTTCTTCTTCTCTATCCTGGCTTAAGGTAATATTTTGCCAGTCACTGGTCGATAAGATATTGTTGCAGCTGCCGGAATCGTTAAATTTAACTGCTGTTAAGAAAAAAAATGTTGCTACAAAAAAAATTTCACATCAATTCATTTATTGTAAAATACGCTGGCTGTGGCCAGTTTTTCTTTTGAGTCACTTAATCCGTAAATTACATAAAATTAATGTATACAAGTATATATGCTTACAGTTATATATGTATATATATATTTATAAATATATAATACATACATATTTATAGTTTTTGCTTGACCATTTATTGACTTATCGTAAGTTAGCTGCAATTTTAGCCCCTAAACGTTGTAATTTTATTATTATTTATATAATTTATATTTTTTGGTATATGCAAAACGGCAGAAAATAGTTTTTTTTTTGTTTTTCATTTTTATTTTCGAGTATTTCCTTTTACTGCTATTGGTGTTTATTGAGTTTGTGGTTGTTCTCGTTATCTTTGGCATTTACGTTGGTTGTCGCATAAGTTAACCAAAATGAGAGTGAAGCTGACAAATGGTTGTGCAGTTATAGATCTGTAACTGTTAGCAAGCACGATAGGGATAGGATCTGCTGATAACATTCATAATAAAACAATTACACATACCAACTTTGAATTACCATTAGAACTATACTTAATGACTGTTTCAAGCCTTCACAATGTACTTGATATGGACGCTTAACATTTAAACACCAGAGCACAGAAGCACACAAAGTTTCACATAAAAATTCACAAATTCCATAAAAGCTTGGACTTTTTTTTTTTAATTTATTTTTTTGGTTTTTTGTTTTTTCGGTTGCGTACTTTGTGTGTCTGCGTGTTGACATTTATGTATATTTATTATTTGTCTGAGATGCCTAAACTAGACTGGCGTTGACTTAGAGCTAACGTTATTATGGAAATAACTGCAGACATACACGCACCTATTTGTTTTGCTCGTGATATGCCCAAATAGAATGGCGGCAATATGTTTTCAGATATTTGCTTAACTTGGGGAGCGGGGAGTTCAAAACATTTGTGTATGCGTGAACTTATGCCTCTAAGAGATCTGCTGAAAGACAAAACAAATATGTACGGGTTGCATATATCCATGGACAGGTTGCTTGATTAACTAGATTACGCATACACGTTGTGTACTCTATTGTTAAGCACATTTCTTTACCTTCTTTTGTTTTTTTTTTGTTGTTTTTTTTTTTTTGTTGTGGAGTTTTTTGTCGAGGCTAGTAAGCTCTATTGAAATAGTATTAACTACAACTTAGACAAATGGTTAGCTATGTACACAAGAAACACATCAAGAAACACGCATCAAAACCACTTCATTAGCTAGAGCGAGTTTCCTTATCTTTTTCTTATTCGTCTTCTTAATATTTGTTTTTTGTATTTTTGTATTTTTTTACTTTACACTGAGCGTGTTTCACACGCACGCACTCCAAACTATAGTAGGCATGGCTCTGGTGGTTCACTGTGGCTAGCAAGCTGGCTGTTGGCAGCTGCTTGCTTACGCCTGCGCAGAGGCAACGAACTGCACCACAGTGGTTGGCCGTGTGCTCGTTGGCTCGTTGGCTGCTGTGGTTGTTGCCACTTGAGGAGGCGCCTCATTGCCATTGCTTGGCGCACACTCGTCGCTGGGGCGGCGCTTGACCAGCATTTGGCTTGATCTGACCGCAATCCATTCGTTGCGGCCGGCATCAAACCAAGTCAGGCCGAGATTGTAGCGCCCATTGAGATTGGCGTGCTGGCAATGAGAGAACCACCAGCCACCCTCATAGTTAGCAGCACAGTGCGTCTGTGATATATCGCGATCATCGTCAATCGCCGAGAATTGCATGCCCTGCTGATAATTAAGTGCATCCGATGCATTACCACTGTACTCGCCAATATGCAGCCGATACCCATCCGATCGGGACGATATATAAAAGTGCTTGTATTCCGCCACCCAATTGTTGTCGTAGATGTCCTGCATTTGGATACGCAGCTGCGTGCAGTTGTTCACCGTCAGATGATGTAGCTGCTCATTACCAATCCAGTACTCGCCTCCCGGCGTCCCAAAGCCCTGAGCATAATCTGCCCACGAGCGATTGAAATCGGCGCTGCCATCAAAGCGACGCTGCACTGTCGTCCACCCATCTCTGCTGCAGTGTATCATCATCGGATGATGTTGGCCGGCGGGCGCTATTAGGTGCAGGCCATCCGCATTTGTCGACAGCTCGCTGCAGTCCTGCGGCAGCTTATTCACAATTGCCTCATACTGTGCCTCAACGTTCTCCAATTCGGCCACCAGCGTCTCGGCCAGCTCACTATCAGTTCTCAGGTCTGACGCCTGCTGTTGATTCTGGCTGGTCTGCTGATAATGCGGACGCTTGTGCGGCTTGTTGAGGTGTGAAAGCTGTGCGAGAGAAAAGGTAAGGTAAGGTTTCAATACAATATATGTAAATAATATATCTTTTTTAATATAATACTCAAAAGTTCGCCTTCACTTATTCCCCTAAAGGCAACAAAACTGCTTTCACTGTGCAATCTTCACAAAGAAACTTTGTGTTTGCCCACGCTAAGCAGGCAATTATAATTTCGAATTTTTCATTGCTTAATACCGTAAATTCAGAAAAAGTTAAAAGGATTTATCCGAAGAAATTATAAATGCAATATTTAGATATATTTTTGACGGATATTAAAGTATAAATGCAAAAATTCTTAGTAAAATTCCGAATCAAGTATTTATAAACTATCTAAAATGTTTGTGAAATCTTAAATTACTAATGTTTTATAACAATTCATGTAGCACATACAGTGTCTCGCAGCACAAAAGACTCAGTGTCTAGCAAAAAATTTAATTGCCTGCCATAAACAAATTATCCAATATTTTTCAAAAATTCCAAAGACCGATGGCAGGTACATATATTAACCACCATAATGAATATATGATCCCAATAAACTGGGGTTTTCCCACCGGCTAGGCCAGATTATGTAAAAAAGTACCTTAATTTATGGTCGCATAGAATTTGGACCAGGGGCGTTATGGACACCTGGGTGCCATAAAACCCGGATTTTTTACGCCAGGTTGATTATTTTCGGTATAAATAGACCAATCCTTCGTAGTCAGTTTAGTTATATCCTGCATCTCGGGTGCAACCAGCCAACAAGGACTATGGGCAAATGGACTACTATTGACCAACGGAATCTCATCCTGGAACACTTCAAGATCGGATATTCACATCGCCAAATAGCTGAAATGGTAAATCTAAGCAAATCAACTGTGACCAACATCATTCGGCGCTTCGTCGACGAAAATCGGATAGAGAACAAGGGCAGAAAGGCACCAAATAAGATTTTCACCGAACAGGAGGAGCGGAGGATCATCAGGAAAATAAGGGCAAATCCCAAGCTATCGGCTCCAAAACTGACTCAACAGGTGCAGGATGAAATGGGGAAAAAGTGCAGTGTGTAAACTGTGCGCCGGGTTCTGCGCAACCATGACTTTAAGGCCCGAGTACCACGGAAGAAGCCCTTTATAAGCGCAAAAAATAAAGGGACTAGGATGACGTTCGCCAAAACCCACTTGGACAAGGATTTGGAGTTCTGGAACACATTCATATTTGAAGATGAGCCCAAATTCAAAATTTTTGGCTCAGACGGACGGAATTATGTGTGGCGACAGTCCAATACCGAGCTGAATCCCAAAATCCTAAAGGCAACAGTGAAGCACGGCGGAGGAAGTGTCATGGTATGAGCATGTATCTCGGCAGCCGGCGTCGGAAATTTGGTGTTCATTGACACAACAATGGACAAGAGTGTGTATCTCAATATATTAAAGGAAAATTTAATCCAAAGCGCCGAGAAGCTAGGAATCCGACGTACTTTCCGGTTCTACCAGGACAACGACCCGAAGCATAAGTCCGGAATAGTACAGTCCTGGATTATCTGGAACTGCCCCCACATGATAATTCCACCGGCCCAGTCTCCAGATTTAAATGTTATTGAAAATTTGTGGGCTCTGCTGGAAAATAACATCCGGAATCACAACATATCCAGCAAACAGGATCTCAGAAATGCTCTGCTGGATGAGTGGAGCAAAATCTGTCCAGAAACAACCCGGAAGCTGGTATCTTCCATGAATACTAGGTTAAGGGAAGTTATTAAGGCTAAAGGATATCATACTAAGTATTAACATCCTTATTTAAGTTTTTATACGCCAAATATGTTACTTTTCTAAGACTGAGTCAAATGAGCTTTGACATGCATTTTGGACATGTTTTCAGTTTTTGACTTATTTTCGTTAATTAATTAATATTTTAATAAAAACTAAAGTTTATTTTTCAAACGTGATATAACATTAAACAAATTGGCATTTAAACATTTTGCGATCGTTTCTTTGTTTAAACCTTATAGCACTTTAAATTTTTTGCTAGACACTGAGTCTTTTGTGCTGCGAGACACTGTATAAAAAACAACAAAGAATTCAATATTTACAAGAATTTAGAAATATAATTTCTTCATTATAACATGAGCTGCCTTTGGTGCCAAAACTCTATCGATTATCGAAATTTCCTTGCGTTTTTGTATTCGGAGTATATAAGAAGTGGCAGCTCCCCCATCTTCAGCTTATCCGATTAGAATCGCAATCCTTGCGAATCAAAAGTAAATTATCGTAATGCTTAGCAGTCATTTGAAAATGGGAAACGGGAAGGTTTTCCATTTCACGAATTGGACTTTTGAAAATGAAAACGGAAAACTTTTCCGTATTTATTGCCAAAATTATAGCGTTTATTTTCATTTTAGGTTACCGATAGTTACCGATCGAATAATAATCGAATAATTTAGTCATTTGAGTCAAGGTCACTTTCCCGGATATTAATTACCCACCTTATTGTGCAGCTCGTTATGGACAAGTGATTGAACGCGATCCACATTTGTTTGCAGCTGCTCCACAGTGCTGACCAGCTTCTTTACACCATCGCGCTCGTCCTGGAGAGCGCTGACGCTAACAGCCATCGCCTGCAGGGAGCGTGCAGCGTTCTTGCCCTCCTCGCGGACCAGATTCTGCTCGGAGCTAATTTGTGCATTTGCGAACTCCAGCTTAGAGATCTCATGACGCAGTTCGGGTATACTCTTGTCCATTTTGCTTTGCAGTCCCTCCACGTCCTCCAGCAGCTCCAGCATCGAGGTGTGCAGCTTGTCTAGCGTTGCGATCTGACGGCTCAAATTGAAGTTGGCATTGGCGATGCGATGCTGCTCCAGCTCAATGCTGCGCACCCTCTCGTCAATGTGATGGTACTTTAGCTCGTTCATCTGCCGCCGCAGGTTGCGCTGCGTCAACTGCAAGCTGTGTATCTGCTCCTGCTGGAAGCGGCAATGGCGACGCCTATGATCGGCCAGCTCACTGCTCGACAGTGACTGCAATTGGAGAGAAAATGTGGTTAATACAGATTACAGAACCAAAGTTGTTAAAGAGCTATTTTTCATTGCGTATTGCAACCATTATTCAAGTCGATCTTAAGCGAATTATGGTATCAAAATATTATTGAGCTTAAAATACATAGACTCACAAAGAAAAGGCATAAACAGAATAAGCAGATATTTTGAAACTCTTGTTTCAAATCATATTTCAAATTCTATTTATTCCCTTTGGCTCACAATAATAATATAACACGATGTACTTGATATGAGCGCTTCTAATTTAACTAAAAGCACATTAAGGGATAAAATATCAACAAAACTTGTGAAGCGGGGGCTTAAAACATTTGTATTTCCATTTTCTTGTAATTAGTTTCTCAAAATCTTCGTTTAAATAACTAAAAATACGAAATGTGAAAAGAGTTTGTCGCAAATAAAAGTTTTGGCAAATATCTATTTTAATTTGTGAGCATTGTTGGCAACTGCAAATTCCCAATTTCCAGCGACCACTGTTTGCTTAAGCTGGGTGCTTAATTCTACACAAAGCTTTAAAGCTGCTTTTAGTTAAGCGCTTTTATAGTCTGTCCTCTTCCTATAGTTGTCGTTGTCTTAGCATACTCATAATATGCATGTGCACTGGATTATGTGCGGGGAATTGAATCCTAAATCCATTTATTATAAATGCATTTTGTAACGCACCACAGCAGCGCCAAACAACTTTGTCTCACACACACAAACACACTCACAAAAATACACACGGAATTACATACACAACCACACACTCACACACTCACACACACTCTCACACACAAATGCACACACATGCACACACAGACAACAACAGATAGCGAACATGCAAGGATGAAAGGCGTGCGCAACAATAATGTCAGCGGCAGCCCCACGCTTAAATCCCCGTCGTTGGGAGTGTGCAGACACACCCACCAGCATACCACAGAGCGTGTACGTGTCACACACACACACACATAGAGACATTTAGTTGGGGCAACTTGGCAGTTTTCTATTTTGGAGCCATACAAGTTCATATATGGGTTTTTATGCCCTGTACATCTTTCAAATTCGAAAAAGGGCTAGAAAAATGTTGGCAGGAGCAAAAAAATATATTTTTAAGGGAGAGTTCTAAATTTCAGGGTTTTTTGTTATGTGCACACAGAATTCTTATATTTTCGCGTTTGTTATATTCATTATTATTAATTTTAAAAGCTAAATAACTTATAAAGTGGGGTAATTGAATTTGTAGAAATATATCTCCAAATGATGGGAAATTATTCTGAAAAATAAAAGAGTCTTTCTGATTTTAAGAAATGTATTTTTGTTTTGTATGTTTGAAAATGATTTCTAAAAACAAGAAAAACTAAATTTCAGGGTATATGCCCTTAGCTTTATTTAGCTTTGTTCCCACAGGTTTCCCATTTAAATGTCAGTTTCAAGTTCCTACATTAATTAATAATGATCAGACAAGAAGCTTATGCCTTTTCCAAGTGGAAGTCCTGAGTATGTTCTAGTCGGGATTTCACTTCTAAACCAGTCTTACTTAAGTCTGACATATGTGTACACATACATCAAGTTATACTAGTATAATTTAACTGAGTGACAAGCGTTAACCAAGGTAATGGCATTTGGGTCACATTTGTGACTTGTGAATGCAAATGTAATGAATACGCCTGCAGCCCAGCAACTGATATAGCCACAGATACAAACGCATACCCCTATACAAATTGTATATATATATGCTTCTTCCATTGAAACAAATAATATTATTTCGTATTTCATCTACGCTTTTGTCTATTCACAACGTTCGTTCCAACATCGCTTGTAATTGACTAATAAAGCATCTCGCAAATACGAAGTGAATGAAATGTTCTGCTAATGAATATACACATGATGAGTGGGGGAGTTATGCAGGTGGCATGGGATGGGCTTTGGAGGTGGGGGGTGGCTGGTGGTAGTGTGAATCATAGCAAAGTCGAAACTTTGCTGTTTAATTATGCGACATACAAATGAAAGGAAATGAAAGCTATTGTGATGAAAGGAAACGACAACAATGGTGAGAATCAGAGGGGAGAGAGAGAGAGAGAGAGACTCTAAAGGTTTTATTCAACTTTTTCTTAGTAATATTTGACTCAAAAACTCAATAAATTGAGTAAGTTTAAATAGCAAATTTTGCTTTTTTACTCATTTTATTAATTACCTAATTTAAATAATCAGTTTTCTTTAGTTATTTTTCTTCACATATATATTACTAGAATAATGCTTTTAGAAAGTATTACCAAAGGACTTTTATAAATAAATGTAACAATATAATGTATTTTCGTGTTTTAATGTAGAATTTATACATATCAAAAAATCAAAAAATTATAAAAGTTATTTTTGAGAAAAGTCCTCTTCAGTGGCATTATTGGACACACAATTGATAAAACAAATATCCACATCAGCATTTTATATTGTTTGATAAATAGTAACTCCCAATCGTCCTTCGAGAATAATAATATAATAATAATAATAATAAGCATATATTACATAATCTAATAACAACAAGTCAATTATTTTTGTAAATTGCAGTTTAATTATTATTTCTTGTTTGTGGTCCTATTTTAATTAATTTTTCTGGCTCCAGATCTACATAAAAGGACACACAATTCATATAATATATAATGTTCCAGAAATAAGAATTCTAATTGTAGATGCAATTAGAATAATACTGATTATAATTGCGAATGAATGAAATTTTTCGATCACATAATTTGCTTCTTGTCATTCGAGTAAATTATGACAACTGAGTTTAAAAATAAGCAAATCTTTTATTGTTAATTAGGTTGAAAATGGATATGCTGTAATATGCAATGCAAATAAATATGGTATGGACTCTTCAGAAAAAGCTTAAGGCTTTTTTGCGATAAAAATTGCCTTTAAAGAAAAGTAAATATTTGCCAAATTTAAATTTAAAAAAACTAAAATCGCTTCACATATAGAAATTATTTGTTTATTTTGTGCGCCTTTTGATGGTAGTTCACTTAATTGTTCATGTCTCTGTTGGATTGTGAATTGTGCGACTACGCGAAACTTGTGCTGCCAATTTTCAGTTGCTGTTTGTGCTTACTTTCTTGCACCCAACGCCTTGTGGCAAGAGCAGCGTTGCTCTTTTATGTGAAAGGTCACGAACATTGCTAATACGCCATGTTCGACAACGCAACCAATATATATGTATATACTATGATATATATATATATATATGTATTTATATATTTATATTATATGTAGTGAGCACGTGGCAGAGGCAGAGGTCGGGCGAAGCTATCAAAATTCGGCGCGTGGAAAAGGTGATATACGGAGGAGATTCGCTGAGGGCGACGTCAACAATATAATTAAATGTGATTTATGTGTTGGGCCCCACGTTCACCAATACCAATTAACAAACAGTCAAAGCGGAGCGCAAAAACAATTTTAAAGACATTTCGTGGCAAGTGACAGCGGTTCTAATTGAAATCGAAATTGAAGCATAAATATTTTATGCCAGGCAGCGTGTGTGTGTTATTACAATTAAGAAATGCTAATCGGGGAAAAAGAGCAGCCGCTAGCCTAATTAATTTGCAAAGCCACACACAAACACAGCACACACACACACACACAACACACACTTGTATAAAATGCATAAAATGCTTGGTTCGTGGGGAGGATTAAAGTGAATTTGGACATGTTGTACTCAAGTGAAGGCTAACAAGGAATAGCTATTAGCGACAGCTATGCAGCAACCACATCCAGGGACTGACTCTATGTGTGTGTTTGTGTGTGTGTGTGTATGTGTGTATGTGTAGTGGTGTGTAGTGTGTGCAGTACATATAAAAAAAAAGCTACTTCGGCTGCTGTCGTTGCTCCGCGCTGAATTGTCGTAAAAATGTAATAGGACTTTTGTGTGCCGCTCAAAAAGTTGTACACACACACACACGGATACAGTCTATGTATATATATATATGTGTATGTGTGTGCCACAAAATGCCATTAAGTTAATGCGCATTTAGGTACCGCCATTTGTAACAACGATGTCTGTTTCCTTATTTCCTGGCCAAATGGTAAACGTGTGCATAATTTGAAACTAAATATGCGCAAATATTGCAGTGCAGCATTTAAAAATGTTTAATCAAAAACTAGAAGAGCTCTTTAACAGAAACTCAACCCAAAGCATTTTTAAATAAAGAAACAAAGTTCAAGCAAATAAAAATGAACAGCTCAAACCAAAAATAAGCATATATGCATTAATATATTTTTGCGGCAAGTATATGCGGCATGTTGAGGCAACATATTTATAGCCAACGTCGCTTGGGAAACTTGAGAGACAGCTTCGAATAATAGAAACATGACGAACACACACACACACAAACATACATTGATACATTGATATAAGTGGCACATATGAATCTCAAGATTATGCCAAGTTTCAATAAACATAATTTCACTCATAAAATAAATATCAACTACGAGTACCACGTATATGCATGTAAATGAAACTCACACACCGCCTTACCCACCCAGACAAGACAAGACCGGCAAATACAAGCACTCCGGCAATCAAACAAATTGCCAGCCACAGCAGAGCAGCGGCAAGGCGGGCATTGTGGCAACAAAAACAACAAACTGAGGGGGGAACTGGGGCATGCTGGAATGTAACATAAAACAAAAGCCAGCACAAATATCAACATAAATAAGGTAAAATGCTGGAGCCCACTCGGGTGCTCCAACGTACAACAAACCAATTCAAAGAAAAAACCACCAACAAAAAAAAACAACATAAAAAATCGCTGTCAGAGTATTGAAGATTGAATACTCTTTCGGACCTATGTCCTTTTTATTAGATGCTATTCTAATCCTGGCCTTTGCTCTTTTCAAATATGTATTTATTTTAATGTCGACTAATATCAGTTGACTCAGATAAATACTACAGTTAAAAGTAAATGAAATTAATTTAAGAATAAAATTTAATATTCAAGTTAAAAAAGAAATATAAATTTGAAAGATTTCTGGGTGTATTTAAATGCGAAATGGTCCAAAATGGACTATTGTAAATACGTATTTTTATGATGACAAATTTGTATACAGATTAAGATATAGGAAGGAGGCGTGCGGACTTAAAACATTACTGTAACAGAGATATAGCCATCCTTTCCGACAGTCAAGCCTTACAAATCATAGTAAAGAAGACGTAAATTATGTCTAAAGTGCTCCGGATGGTACGGAGCAAACTAGACCAATTCAAAGTACACAATATGGGAAATGAAGCGGCGGCAGAGCAGGCCAAAATGGGGGCAGAGGGGCCCATAATAGGACCAGAATCGTATTGTGGCATAGGATAAAATGCAATACGGCAAGAACTGAGAAACGAGCAAAGACATTTGCGGCAATCAAGCCGAGCCACGAGACCAGGTATATGAAAGGCGAAATGTGTTTAAGGCAGCTTTAATCAGAAACGATTTAAGCAAGAAATATTCTTGGGAAACAACAGACAGGACTTGGAACAGGTACAAAAAGTATTGGCATTTGTCGATTATGTGACAATGACAAGGAATCCTTAAAGCACTTTAAATCGGATTGTGTTGCCTTATACAGAAGAGGATACATTGTCAAAAGGAAAAAAGTCTTATGCTAGGAAGACAGGAATCCTTAACCGGAGAAAAATTCTTGAATTCTTGCAAGACTTCAGGCTTGATGGAACTAGGGGGCACAATAGATATAAGTACTTAATAATAAAAAATAATATATAAGAAAGCTTGGAGAAGTCTGCTAACAAAAATACTCTTTGCAAGGGTATAACAAAAAAAAAACCCGAAAAACAATAAAAACAATAAAAAAAAATTTTTTGTGGCCTCTGTTTTGCGTCTGAAACCGGATCCTGTTGCCTTTGCAGCTCCTCCTTCAACTCTTTGTGCTACATCTCCTCTTTCTACTCTTGCTACTGCTACGACTCCTGCCCATTCTACGTGTGGTTTGGTGTTTGTGTGTGATTCCCGCATTTGTTTGCCTGGCTAATTTAACAGCAAGTTTCTCATATATACAATATATGTTTACTCGTATATTTCCACGACTTGTCTGTCTGTCTGCCCGTCTTTGTTCGGCATTTGTCTGCTGCCAACATCAGTCGCATCACATCAATAACCAAAGATAAATATTTGCGTTCAACTGTTGCTAGTGACAGCTTCTATCATGCGATTTATTTTCCCAGGTCTTGAGTCCTGTTTATGTCTTGATATCTGCAGAGCATTTGCTTTGTTATGAATCTGCACAAATTGCAATTAGAACATCTTTTATCTTTTTGGGTCGACTCTCGGCCGAGGCATCCTCGTACTGCCAACTTGTCACTGGCAGCTGCTTCTTGAATTATCGATATGTATTTATTTGTGACGGTCTGCTGAAAGGCCTTGCCATCAATTCGGGTTCAATTAGTAGCAGTCAATTTGACTAAGTGCCACCAGCATCAAATATTCACTTTTCCATACCTAAAGCAAGCAGAAGCTACTTTTAAGGTCAACCCCAATAGCTGTCAGAATGATGGCCAATTACATACACCGTACCGGACACTTGTCGATAACCGAAATAAATGTAACACCCATTTAAACATATATAATACTATTGATTTATTCTTCAACAGCTGAGTTATTGGTAAGCTGTACAATTGGAAAAGAATCTTCTTGAGATATAGAAGTTCACCTAATTATATTTAACTTGGTATATTTCTAAAAAAATAACCGGGTTTTTCTTTTCTTATCTCAATAGTAGATTTGTCCAAAATTTAGAAAATAGATTACAAAATTCCATGGTATTTTTGTAAGTGTGTACATAATTCTTCAATTGTTTCAAGTGTATTGCAATTTAAAACTTATAATATAAAAGTTTATAATATTCCACCTATATCTGTAAGCCTTTGTTAATATCAAACTGCTGCAAAAAGTTGGTTGAACTGTAGAACTGAACCAATTTCGACCTTTTTTGACCACTTTGTAACCACTTAGAATAAATAAATTTTTAATTGTTTTGCGGTCTAGTTTAGCGTGTTTTGCTGGCGCTAAAAATAGTACGGATTCAATTTTTTTGTATCGCTTACAATGAGTAAAATTCAACGAGAATGCTTCCTAGTTGCATTCACCCGAAACATTCCCATGGGGTTTATTTGCCACATGGTTATTTAATTTAATTTAATTTTTTTTGGAATTTTTTTCTGTTTCATTTTTATTTATTTCATTTTTACGTAATTTAATCAGACGCACACAGCAGCTCATATAATGTATTTCTCTTTGTATTTATATATATTTGTACACATTTGTACAGCCACCTGTGCAATATTATTTTTTTATCCTTGCGCATTGTTCTAATTTAACCTAATTTCTGCTTTGCTGCGCTTTTATAATAAAAATTTTTGAAAATTGCTTTTGCCAATTTACTCCCATTGTTTTCATTTATTTTTTTTCAGCTAGGTATAGCCACAACAAGAACAACAGGTTTTGCTTTTGGGCAACTGCTGTAGGGAACATTGGTGGCAAATGCGAATTCAAAAATAACAACAGAGAAAACCTAAAAAATAATGAAAAGGATCAAATTGTGCTGAAGCATTGCGCTCATCATAAACGTAGAGAGAAAAAACAAATACATATAACAAACTGATTATCAAGGCACTCAAGAGCATCTGCTGCTGCTGCTGCTGCTGCTGGATAAGACTGGAATTGGGAGTGGTAAAAGAGAGGTTAGAGAGGGGTTGGGGCCAAGTGATGGCAAGACAAAAGGCAGCAGCCGTCACTGGTCTCTGACAGCGCAGCTGAGCAGCTGGCGTTGTTTACCAATTCCGTCTACCCTTCTCTCTTTTTCTCTTTCTCTCTCTCTCTCTCTCTCTCTCTGTGTCTTTGTTTCTTTTCTTCTGTCTGTCCCTGCTACTCTCTCTTTATCTCACTGCCGCCCTCGTTGTGCCTCCAAAAATGCTCTGGGCGATTAAAAGGTGATTTCCTGCTTTTTGTTTGCAATTTTCAGCAATTTCATTCTATACAAAAAGTACGTGTATTTTGCGAGCAGACGTGCCCTTAAACATTACATTAATATATATATACATATATATATATAGGTGTGTGTGTGTGTGTGTGTGCGTGTATGTGATTCAAGTATCCCTGTTGTGAAAGCCGCTTAGAGCGCCTGACTGCACGCCTTATCGTTTCCATCGGTTTTATTGGTTTTGCTTGCCTTTTTTTAATTTTTTATTTTTAAAGCAATTTGTGGTCAACATTTTTAGTGGCTGATTGTGAATGTAATTGCTTTGTGTGCGCAGCGAGCTTCACTTTTCAATCAGCTAGCACAACAAAGACTGATAGAAGCATAGAGAGGGGGAGAGAGATAGGGAAAGCCACTTTGCCACTTTGCCACTTTGCCACTCCACCTACCACCCCGTACACCTACCCTTAGCAAGCAAATTTTGAGCTAAGCAGCATTGTGACGAGTCGAACAACTTCAAAGTAAAGAGGAAGCATTTCTTCAAAAATACACAAGAAAAAAATAAATAACATTCGAGTGGTAACATCAAAAAAAAGAAAAAAAGTGGTAAGGAGCAGAAGAGGGTTAACCACAAGCAGGTGGCTTTAAACCAGTTTTTTTTTTGTGTGTTTGTTCAGTTTACTTCACTGATATATTTTGTGTGGCAACCGCATGCATATGGAAGTCACATAATCCCTTTAATGAAGTTTCCTCTTTTTCCTCTTTCGTGTCTTTCGCAAAATTGTATTTTTATTTTATGCATCGCCCGCATTTTGCTCACCCCTTCATAGATGTTGTGGCTTTACCTGTTGGCTCAGATATATTTGAAAGGAATGCAAAATTATGTTTCTTGGTTGCTTTTTGGTATATTGGCAATTTAAGGCAAGGCTGTAACCCTTTGAAATTGCAATTAATTGTGGTTTGAATCATTTACTCTTGACTCGAACAGATTTTAACGGATTTTATAGCGCTAAGAATTTTTGTAGGACGAAGCGCGTTGAGTTGTGGAACTGAAAGAATTTGTCTCTAATAAAAAAGAATCTATCAATAATGCTGATAGCAACTCAAAATATTTTTATTTGTGGCATTTCCAGCCTGATTTGTATATTGCAGGGTATTCCAAAATGCGACTTTGATTTTAAGTATTTCAACATTTTACTTGCACTTCAAATTGCGCGCTTTATTGACTTTAATTATAATTAAAAGTTGTTAGCATGTTGTTGCTCAGTCTGCACTGTCTGCGATTTACCTGACCTTAATGTTAATGATTCTGTTAGGCACATTAGCTGGAGCAGGTAATAGGGAACGGGACAGCAGAAAGACTGAGGGACTGAGGGTCTGAGTGGTTGCCCGGGGCGAGGCGTTCGCATTAAATATTAAATATGTTGACGTCCTGCGGTGCGTATGAGTAATTTAAGCAGCATACGAGGAGCCATTAAAAAGTAAGGACCAGCTCACACACACACACAGGAGTTGGAGTCGTGCTCGGGCATTCGGCTCGTTAGCACATCGTGTCTCAGATGGCGCCCCCTCCGAAAAAAACAATGGTATAACAGTCAGGTATAAAATAAGGCATAAAATGGGCAGATAATGGCTATGGGGTGGCCAGAAACTCAACCAGGGCGGTCGCTTTATGAGCGCACTTAAAACAGCAGCAGCAGCAGCAGCAACAACAAGAAGAAATTTCAAAGCCATAAAACCTGAATCACTCCACCTGAGTGTGTGCAACTGTGTGTATGTGTGTGTGTGATGTGTGTGTGTGAGTGTTGCGTGCTTATATGATCATTAGCATAAAGTTAGCCGCCTGCTGGGCAGACCTCTCCAGTGTGTACTCACCTCATGGCTGACTTCCTGACTGTTGCTCTCCACCTCAATGCTGGCCGACTGATCCAAGGACTTGGGTATCGCATTCAGCTTGGCATTTAGCTGCCTGTTTAGCTGGTGCTTGTGCTCTTGCTCCTGCTGCAGCAGCTCCTCGCGCAACTCCTGGACAATCACCTCGGTTTGCTGCTGTCGCTCGCGCTGAGCGGCCAGCTCCAGTTTCAGTTGCTGATAATCGTTGCGTATTGTGGCGAGATCCTCGTAGGCAGCCCCCCCATGCCGCACATCCCTGGCCACGTTGCTAGCGGTGCGTTGCAGCTCGACCAGTTGTTTGCGTATCTCTGATATCGACTGTTGCAGCCACTCGACGGTCAGCCGCTCCTTGGTCCCGCTGTGTGTTGCACGCAGCGTTTGCATTTCGATTCTGCCAATTAAAAACAAACGGAAAAGAATAGAACAGATACATTAGCATATTTTTTTTTTAGCTCGATGCAGGCGATGTTTTTGAGCTGTTGAATTACCCGCGCCGGCAACGACACTCAGCAAAAGAATCACCATGAAAAATAGACAATTTTTCTGGTATTTAGAAATAAGTTCTAAATATACCAAACAAATTTCTTGAAATAAAAATTTTCCTTTAAAATAAAAAAAGTCTTAAGTTCCAATTACAACAATTTGCACTCTTGACTACTGTTTTACATAATAATGTAAGAATATTTCTTAAACAAAAAAAAAAAAAAACCACATGGAAATTGTTGAAATATGTTTGAATATCATAGCAACAATTAATACTTAAGTATCGCTATACCGATTAATATCGAAGCTCTGGTCACACATGAATTGTGTTCTTTTCTACATTGCATTCTCCCAAGTTAAGTTGTTCTCAATTCTTCAACAAGTAAAGATGCACTTGCGCATAATAAAGATAATCCTTAATTAGAAACTGTGTTTGACTCTTCATTTTGCCTTGTTATTTACAACAGAAGTAAATATACATTCTATATAATTTCTTATATAATTTTCTAAAATTAAGACCGCTTATTTTTCCGAGTGTAGAAAGGGTCGCAGCATGAATATGTTGCGAAAGTGCGCTCGAAAGCGCGGCAGTTGCGGCTCATTTTAATTGACTTTGAAATGAGCAACATGCGGTGCGGTGTAGGGATCTAATTTAAATTGACATTTTCAGGCAAGCGAACGTTAGCCAGATAAGGGGATTAGGGCGTGAGGTTTACAAGAAAAAGTAACATCATTTTCATGCAGTTTTTCAATTAAGCACGTTTTGGATGGTATTGTTCGGGGGCTTCCACAATGATTTCACACGTAGGCAAAGCAATTCTTGCAACTTTGCAAATAAGTGCTTGAACAAATTTTTACATACAGACACACACACACACACATACACACACACACAAACAAATCACATCCAATGTCAACTGCAATTCACAGAATGGAAATAGAAAAAATGTACGGAGAACAGTTGAAAACTTTCCTACCACAAAAACAAGAAACAACAAGTGCCAAAGCATGAGAACATATTGTTTAAGCATAGGAAAATAAATATTTTTCACTGTATTTGTTTTTCTTCTTTTTTTGTAGCGTTGCCCAAAACGAACAAATGAAAATGTAGCACTTGTGGCAGTTGGCAGGAGCCAGTTTCAAAACTTGAGCGCATTTTTGTGGCATTTCAGACAATTAAAGTAGTCAGTCGTAGAGTCGTCTCAAGTACCCGAATCTCCTCCCTCGTAATCCGTCAAGTTGGTTTGCGTAGAGAACTTTTGAATTTTGTTGTGGCTCAGCAGCTGTTGTTTTATTTTTCACTGTCAAAAGAGCAAAGCTACATGAAATTTTCATAAAGAAAACTTTTCTTCAAAAAGCATGTTTGGTTGGAAATTTTGCGTATAAGTAATATTTCAATTTGCATGTTGTTGACTTATGCACGCTTGCATTTGCTGTAGTAAGCTTTACGACCTTTTCTGGTTTTCAATTTTAGCACAGTTTTTTATTTTTAGTTGTTGAAAGTCATCTTCTTATGTTAAGCGCGTATTAAATTTGGTTATATTTTTTTATTGATTTAAGTGGGTTTATTTTATTAAAAAGTTTACCCAACTACAACAATCTGGTAGCTAGATAGCTAACTAACTGGAACTTAAGAGTTAATTGCTATGCAAATAGTTTGATTTTCATTTAAAATGTTCCAATTTGCGAAAACGGAAACGGAAGCGTAAATTTGAGCTTGCCTGTAAAGTTGATCAATTTCGAATATGTTATAATTGTTACATTAGCATTGTTATAAATCTGCACACATTAGGCCAGCAATTCTCAGCTCAGCTTATCAATCAAATTAAAAGAAAACACATCACACACAGTAAACTGTTGTTGGCTTTACACACACATATTCGCAGCGATATACCAGCTACGAGAAATTTGCACAATTTTACGCATGGCTGCAACAGTATATTTTTTTTATTTTATAGCTGAAAGCAGCACTCGTCAAGTAAAAATTGGAAATGCTGTCAATGACATGGAATCAAATTGAAAAATGCACAACAAAGCGCGCGGCTCATGCTGGAGAAAATTTCACGTGAATCCGGGGTGAAAATTGTTCGGGTGAAAATTGAGCACATTTTAATTATCGAAATGGAAGCTGGATAGGATTGGCAATGGGAAGGGAAATGGACTGAATACGCCATTGAATTTAGACCAAATCAGTAAAGGCAAATGGTAGCCAGCTTAATAGATCCCAGGAGCTCCGGAACTGCTGCACCCCTGCACTCCAATAAAACTGTATCCCTCCACATAGCTTAGATGGCTCGTGCCCCAATCAGATAACGACCTGGAGGTGCATGGCAGAAAGTCGTTGGTGAAAGGGGGCAGGGGGCAGGTGGCAGGGGCAAAGGCAACCTTGAGTCACATAAACCACAGTTGACATGTCGTTTGACTGGCCCTGGCGAGTTCCTGTTTATGTCTGCCCGTGTGTGCATGTGTGTGTCTGCACACACATGCGTTGTGTGTTGAATTATTTACGGTGTCACTGACAAAGTTTACGACGTTCACGACATGTCCAAACAAACATACAAAAAACAGATATATATATATATAATATATATATATATATAATATATATACATACAGCAGCGAAACTAACCAAAGCTATTTGTACAGTAAATTAAGTGAGCGCCATTTTTGTCGTTCTCTGCTCTAGATCAACACGCTGTGTGTGTGTGTGCCGATGAGACAATCATTATTAGTCAGCCAGTCGACAAATAAAACAAACAAATCAAAAAAAAAAAGAAAAAATAAAAAAAAAATAATAATAAACTTTGGGCTTGGCATAGGCCAGAAATCAGAAATTGTCTACGTGCTGCCGCCCAGCGATTTTTTCCTATCAATGCTAAGCTGCTTAAGGAGCTGGATTTTTGGACGGTTTCTTATTTGTTTAAATTAACTTGTGCTGTCTCTGGAGCAAATACAAACAGGGAAAATGCCATAACGAGTAAGAATCCTTATGTGCGTGTTGTCGACAGTTATATGCCCTTCCTGGCAGGTTTTCTTTTTGACATGTAAACTTTTTTTCAATGGCAAATGGGCATACAGTAGATCCTTCAAAATATTTATTTGCGGAATCGATAAAGAATATTCAACTTCTTAACTGCTTAAATACTGTGACAGGGTTCCTAAAAATGTTGTGTTCAAAAATTGGTATAAGCAGAAGATAATTGGAGATATCATAATTATTGTTATTATTTATTTAGTTTTTCTTATTATTCATTTTATTAATATTTTTCTAACTATTTGGTTATTTTACAGAATTATTATGTATTCAAAAATGCATAAAATGAGAAGATAATAAATTATATTATAATTTAAACATAAAATTTATTTTTAATTCAATTTAACTTATTTTTTACTTCTTGTTTTTATCATAGTTCGACAAATATTAGCCGACATTAAATAAATAAATATTTGATTATTACTAATTTTATTATTAATTATTATGAAACCTTTTAAATGGTATGAGAGGGTTTTCAGAAATGTATCTACACGGAAGATATTAAAATTCGTCTTATTTATTATTATAAATATTGTTATTTTATTTTAATAATTATCTCTGTTAAATGTATTATTATTATTTTCATATTATCGATTTCGTAACATAAAAACATTGTGGTTGAGTAGATGACAAAGGGAATCAAGCAAAATTCAGCGAGTCGCAAAAAGTGTTGCCTAATTCAGAGCGCTGCTAAATTGACTTGGGGCGTCTCGCAAAAGTGGGGCTGATGCGCTACGCCCACGAAATCAACGCACACTGACACACTGCCAGTGTGCCAGTGACAGGCACTCGCAGTGCTGTGAGTTGAAAAACTTGAACGAAACTTGACAGCCAAAGTTGCAAGTTGCAAGTTGCAAGTTGCAGGTTGAGAAGAACGAATTGGCATTTGTGGGCCACTATGAGCTAATAATGCTATCAATTTGCGGACTCACCTCAACTGATCCAATTCGCTGCGCATATCCGCATCCACACTGGCCGCGCTCGAGGTGAGCCGCAGGGATTTGCGTAAATTGTGCTCCAGCAGCTCGTAATCCTCGCGCCGACGCGTCATCAGCGCATTCAGTTGCTTCGTCAGCAGACGCACCTGGTCGCCCAGCTCCAGGCTCTGCTCACCCTTGTTGCCGCCGCCGCTGCTGCTGCTGATGCTTCTGCTGCTGCTGCGTGGCTGCAACACCTGGGCGCCATTTGAGAGCAGGCCCAGCTCGCTTTCCTCGGATTCGTTGTCGTTGTCCTCATCGTTGACAAAGCGCAGCAGCTCCACACTGGATGGGACAGTGCTGGACAGTGCTGGAGCTGAGCTGGTTGCTTGCGCATCGCGCAACATGTTGTTCACATCGCTGATGACGCCGGTGGTGGCGCCACGCGCGCTTGCCACCGCTAACAGCATCAGCAGCAGCATCGATACAATTACGCGCACCATTTTCGATGCGTATATTGTAAATTCAAGTCAAGGTTTTCTGGATGGCTTTCAATGAGTTTCAATTTAGAATTGTTTTAGCATTTGGTATTTATGCAAATGTTGGCCACGTTTCATAGCGGACCGCAGCTAAACACCTTATAAAAAATGCGGCGCTAACAATATTTGAATTATGCGCGATTAATGCTTCTTCTTCGCCGCCGCTTTGTTGCCTGCCGCACGTTTGTTTAGCATTTGCCACTTGGGGGCTGGCCTTTTATTCAAGCGGCTTTACCCGAATCAAAAACACACACAAAGACCACAACACACACAAATACACACACACACTCGCACACACATGAACACGAACGCTAAGAAGTCGACTCAACTTGCTTGAGAAAAAGATTGTCTGACTTTCACTTTGTGGCTACTGCAGCACTTCGCGTACGAGGCAATTGGCGCGACAGTCGTCGTAGGACTAAAGCGGCGCGCAACAGCAGCGTCCTTTATATACGCCAGTCGTGGCCGAAGCGTCGCATCACTAAATTCGAAAGAGCGCCGAAATGCGACACACACAGAGAGAGAGAGAGAGAGAGAGAGAGAGCGCGAACGAGTTGTGGTTGAAGAGTATGCAAAACTGGAACTTAACCGACACTAAGAGAGCGAGAGAGCATAATACTAAGAGCAGCGTTTGCCCTTCCTCATGTTTTACTATGGTAACTAGAGTCTGCTTTGTGAGCAAAAGCCAACTATCATTAATTGATAATCATTTTTGTAATGATAAACAATTAAATTTAACTTAATTTACAACAGGAATATACTTCTTTTTTTTTTGTACCTTTTTAGCTTTTTAGGCTTCCTTGCTGCATATGTATGCATATCGTCCTGGCACATGGCGTGCCTGCGATCAACTTGCAAACAAAGGCAGATGTTTTCGCATCTTTCTGTATGAATACTAAATGTCCTTTACAACAGTATGGTTCTGTTCTGGAAAATACCTTAAGGAAATATTTTATATACATATTTATTTATGCGTTGTTCTTTTGGTTTGTTTTTATTTGAGCGAGGAATAAAATGTGTTTTCTTAAGAAACCACCTCAAAAAAGGTTAACAGTTTTTAAAAGATTTTATATCTCTTTTCAATTAAAAGATTTTATATCTCTTTTAATTCAATTCTAAACAATATAGTCACATATTTCATATACATTTAAAGAATACTTTTCATCATTAAGAACAAAAATTAAGCCTCTATATTTAAAACTAAAATTAAACATTAGTTAATCCTAAAAGTATATACAAAATTTGTTAAACATTCAATTTTTTGCACCTAAAACGTTGCTTAAATCAATTCTTCACGTTCTGCAACAATTAGAAAGTATTGTCTGTTGCCACATTTCTTTGGGAGTGTTGGAAAGTGCAGGTTTCGAATGCCGAACAAAAGCTGAGTGCTGAAACCAAGCGAGCCAAAAAAATGTACTAGAAAATGAAATTTATTTAGCGGCATTGTTTCTAGGAGCTCGTGTTGAATTTGCAGCATTATTGTTGGGTCTGAATGGAATATGCCAAAAATGGCGCACTTTGTCGCCATGTGAGGGGTTCCTTTAAGCCACCAAGGAGCAAGCAGCCTACCGTGCAGTGGAGGGGGAGGGGGTGGAGGTACGGCATGCCATTTGGGTGGTGCGCTTCACTGCACACGTCAAAAAAAAAAAAATGGGGTGAGTTGATGGCCATGTCGTGTTGGCCACTGCAACAGTTTGCCAGTCTAACTCTCCCTTTCTCTATCTCTATTCCTGTGTCCCCCCTCTCTCTCTCTCTCTCTCTCTCTCTGTCTCTCTGTTGGTCTCTATCTGTACCCTATAGTTGGCACTTTGTCTGCGCTGGGTTTTGCAATTTGCAATATTTTCGCTTTTATTTTGTAATGCAAACTGTGTTGGCCTGTGGACGGAGGGTGGCAAAGGTGAGGGGCAGTGCTGACCAGCAACATCAATGAGTTTATAATCAACTGCCAGTTGCCAGTTGAAACATGAGTTGCTGTTGTTGCACATATTTTGAGCGTTGCATGCTATTTAGCTATATGTGGATATTTTTAATTTTAGTTGCCTTTTGTTTTGTTGTCAATTTGCGGCGCGGTGTTCTAGCTTGTTGCACATTGCATTAATGCAGGCAACTCGTGCGGCTAACAGCGCATCCGGCGATTCCCCATACCCAACATACCCCAACCCTAGACCATTAACCCCTACACAATTGTGAGTGCCGCAGTGGTGCTGATGCACTCAGAAAAAAGGGTGTTTGAAATGTAAATAGATTTTCTTTTATTGAATTAGGTATTCGAAAAAAATATCTAAAACTAAAAGGCTTTTTTCTATTTTTCATACATAATATATTTTATTAGGAAATATTATTCGAATTAATATATATATTATAAAAGTAAAAAAATGTTTCTAAAATGTAGAAAAACCTATGCAAATTGCTGTCTCCGATCGCGAGTTGGAATCTGCGGAAAATTGTAAGGTGTTTTTTAATATATTAATTGAATTTTGAGAACTATCCAAAATGTTTGCTTGTGTGAAGTTTTAAAATGCTAATGTTTTTTAATAATATTGGTAAAAATAAATTATTTTTCAAGTTTTGTGGTCATATTTACAAAACATCCTGGAATACAGAAACCTATTCTGAATTAAGAAAAAACAGACTACATTTTTTAGAAATATAATTTCTTAATAATAAAGTGAGCTGCTTTTGGCGCATTTGTATATACTTTTTCGGCTACTTCTTCTCTGAGTGTACTCTTTGTGATGGTGGCGGTTCTGCTGTTGCTTTCTGTTGCCCTTTCAACTCTGCGACTTGCAACTGTGCAACTTTGCTACTTGCTTCCATTTGCATTGCTCTGCGTGCTTTTCTTTTTTGCCCATTGCATTGTCGCCTGGTTCCCATTGTTGTAGTTGTTGCTATAGTTGCTGTTAATACTGCTATTGTTATTGCTGGTTTTTATGGTGTTGTCTCTCTGCCAGCCTGATGCGGTTCACGTTATGGTCAGACCATATTAAGCTAATGGCCTGAAAGTAAACCTTGCCGCCTGTCGTTATTGTCGCTGCATTTAAGCCGTTTACGATCTACTTCGAGGTTGCGAGTACTTTTACATTCGAGTGCTTTAGAATTTTATACCGTCAAATGCCATATTCATAATATTGGTTTTGAAGTGCAAAAGGGAATACATTCTGGGAATTTATTTGCATTGCCGGGAAAGTGGTTGTAACATCTAAAATACTTACTATAATAAAAACTGTAAATAAAATTTAAATTTTAGTACATGTGAAGGAGCAGCCATAAAATTATTAATTAACAAGGTAATTCATGCAGATGGGTTCACTTACAGAAATGTGATTGGTAACTTTGAAGATTTCAAATTAAATAATGAACAGCTTTAAAATTATGAATTAACAAAAATACTTATATTTATTTTCGAGTATGTTAGAAGTTTGCAATTAATAAATTATTTTTCGGCTTATGAAATAAATGTATTTAACTAACAATTTTAAGGAGTTTAAAAAATATTAATGAAGAAGAATGCTCATAGTGATATCTTAAGAGTTTGACAATAATTTAATTATTGTATAGCTTACGATTCTTCCCTTCTTAACTTCTCTTAAAACTAAATAAATTTCAAAATATCCGCAAAGCATGCATATACAAATAAGATATAACTACATTTTAGACAGTCCAAATGAAGTAAGCTCATGAATTTTCCATCTAGGTTAAGTATTTGTTTTAATATATTTTTTAAGATATATTTAAAAAATAAAAAAAAAATATTCTTATATAAAAATATATTTTAAAAAAGACCAGGAGCCAGCGAAAAAAATAATTAAATTATAAAAAGAGCTCACTAAATAATAAAGAATCATCAGCAGCTACAAATGTATATATTAAAATTTTATGAAGTAAAAAGATATAAGCAAGTTGGCATATGCAAAAATGTTCATATTTAAATGAAGTAAGACTTAACCGCTGCGCTTTGTTTGACTTTGAATATATAGCTTGCAATACAAATATTTGAATGCCGCTAAACACAATTAGAATAACAATCAATGCCTTCGCAGAGGTGCATTCAAATTAGAGCAGGTGTTTTCTGAGCTGTTCACAACAGAATAGCGTGCCCCAAACACTGTTGATTGTTTGCATAAGCATGCAGGCACACACACACTTGGGCACGCACACCACAGAACACAACACACACAGTGGAACACGCGCACTGTCTGTTGACCAATTTGGCTACGGCAGCGCCTTTGAAACAGAAAGCTGCAATGTGCGTGAGCCGGTTTCTGCTTTGTTTGCCACACAGTGCTGCAAAGACGCACGCGATGCGGCGGGCAACAGTTACCCAAAAAAGTATCTGCGCAGTCGCAGCTTGAAGCCTGCGCACTAATCATCTGAGTGACAACAACAGCAACAGCAACAGCAGCAACAACAACAACAACAGCTGAGCAATGCCAACCGGCTGCTGGCTAACGGCAGGTGCAAAAACATTTACCACTTAAACGAAAATTTCCTACCTGATTTAATCTTTTTTGCCTCGCCGTCAGCCTTGCTGCCCCTCGCTCTTCTCCCTTTGTCCCATTCTCGTGCTTGTGCCTTGTTCTTGTCTACGGTGTTTTTTGGTTGCCAAGGTTTTATGTCGCTGACGCTGCTGTTGTTGCCGCTGCTGTTGTTGCCGCTGCTGTTGCAGTTTCTGGGTTTCATCGCTTGCTCCTTGGCATAGCATGTTGCGTGCATGCTTCGCTGCTCATACATAGACACACACACAAAGAGAGAGAGAGAGAGAGAGAGAGAGAGAGGGAACATGATGATGTTATCACTCAAGGCTGTTGCCGCATGGCTGATTCCATTCCGAGCTGGTGTGTGCATGTGTCTTTCGTATTTGTGTTAGTGCTTTTGTAGTGCTGGCAGCAGCAGCAGCAGCAGCAGCACAAACACTACCAAAAACTAAAAGCAAAAGCAGCCAAAGGCAGGCATTGTGTCGAGTTCTGCCTTTAGCCAGAATTTCATGCTGCGTTCCCCTAATGAATGACCCACGCGAATCCGAATGCGAAACGCTGCCAACGATGCCTGACAGCTGTCTCTGCTGAGATACAGAAAAAAACAAAATGCCTATGCAAAAAAAAAAACAACAAAAAACCGAAAAAAAAGTGAACCAATTGAAAAACCATAAAATCCCATAGCTATGGCACAGACTCTAGCTATGTGTGGTCGTCGTGTGTGTGTGTGTGTGTGTGTGTGTGTGTGTGTGTGAGTGTGTGTGTGTGTTTGTGTCCGTATTCAGAGCCAAAAACGACAGCTGCATCTACAACGCACATCCTACGCAAGCGCAAAAAATCAAGTTATCCGTATGAAAAACGTTACAATTTAGTGACACAAATGCAAAAATCATTTTAATTTTGCGTATTTTTAAGTGCAAATTTCCAAATATTAAGCATATTTTATCTGTGTAATAACTCTGTATAACTGTGCACTTGATTCGAAATAAGCCTAGTTCGAATAGTATGTTGCTCTGCGGCAGCTTTAGCTTCAGATACCCTGTAGGCAAAACTAAAATAATGTTGCTTGATTTATGATAGATATTTGTAATCATTAATGAATGTGAAATTTTGTAAAAAAATAAGTTTTTTATGTTTGATAGAGAATATATTAGAATATACAAAAATATAAAAATGTACAAATTTGGTATACTAGTTCCAAAAAGACTCCTAGCTAACACAACATTGAAGGAAACTCGAAATATGTCCTTAATAAGCTCAATAATTATTCGTACACTTTTCATTTCATACTTTCGCAGCTGTTATATGCGTATTTTCATTACATTGAGTTATACATATGTATTTATTTTTTAGATCTTAGAGTGCTAAAATTTTTGCAGATTATGTATATAATTGCAATTCACTTCGATTTGATGTCGATTTCGTAGAGACTTTCATTTAAGTTGAAAAAATAGAAAGAAGTTGTGTTTTTTTTATGTATAATTAAATTTGAAATTGTTGAATTTATTATTTTACGAATATTTAGTTTTAAACTTGTGCTTTGTTATGAAATTATTGAGTTTTATTAATATTTAAGATGAAAGCCCTTGTCAGATAGGACTGTACGTTTAACTAAGAGTTGTGTACTTTAACTTGAACCTGAAATATGCGTTCCATCACCTGCATCTACCCGGCTTAAGTGACTGGCATTTCTGTAGGGTATGAAAAGGATGTTTTTCAAGTATGGCCTCGTCTCTAAAAATTGACGCAGCTGTCGAGCATTCGACTGTTCAGCCAACAGATTTTCAACAGCAGTTAATGGACACGCCGAAAGACAGCTAGCAGGTGGAGCCATACCAGCAGCAGCAACCGCAGCAGGATAACTTTAGTTAACACACACAGACTCACACACACACTCAAACACTTTGTGTGTGTCTGCATCATATGTATACATCAACATGTCTAGGCACATCGTTAACAATGCAACTGCAAAACTGCTTGCTGGTTTGCAGCTGCTCTTAAGCGTGGCCTACAGGATATCAATCTCCAGTTGCTGGGGTTAATCCCAGTGCAGTTGGTCTACTCTAGTTTCTGCTAGTCAAGTCAAGTCATGTGAAAGGTCCTTAACCTGCTCCTTATAGATTTGTATACATCAATCATCGTCACGCAAATGGCATGCAAACGAAGAAAATGCATTATGGGGTTAACTGGCAGGATTTACCTAATATTTAATCAAGAGTGCTTCACAGTTGGAAGAATGCCTTGTTGTTGTATACAATGTATGGGGTTGGTTTTTTGTGGTGAACTTAAAGTTCCAAAATACGTATGGAAATGTCTCAGTCAGACAAATTATTAAGATTAGCTTGCCACGCCGCTTCGTATAGCTCTTAAAGCCAGATTTCACTATCAACATTTCTCACATTCTTATATATCTACAATATGACAATATTCTGTACATACAACATTCGTAGAGAATGTTGCGAATGTTCAAAGTGTGCTTCGCTTAACTCATCGCATCGAATTTCGTATCGTTGTATAAAGTATAGTAAAATATCAGTGTCACAAACAGCTGATATTTCAAGAAATGTAAACGCCTATTTTAAAATAGAATTATAATTGAATTTATTGTTTACAGGCTATTAAAATTTAATGCTAAGAGCAAAATACAAATTAAGTCCATATTCATTTTAAAATTAGTTTCTAATATATATCGGGTTGTTTTGCACAAAAAGTGGTTACAAACTCTGTTATATTTCAATTAATTGTTTTATGATTCATTTGGCAAGGACAGGTGCAAAGAAGTCGATCGTCTGCTTTATTTGAAGCTTAATTTGTCTACTAACACGTCAATAACAACACACACTTATAATGGAATCGTGAGTTGTTAGGAATGTGAATGTTTAATATCAATCAATCAATCCGGTTGCCGTCACTTATGCCGAGATCAAGTTTCCTTTGAAGGAATTTAAGTGTTGCCAAACATACTCGTTACCATTTATTTATTCTTATCGCTTATTACTATATATATTACAAGTATTACATATTTCAAAAATAATCCTTCGAAATCTCGCTTGAGCTACATATAATTCACCCATCGATCCCCAACAAATTGGGCACTGCAGCTATTTGCAAGTTTACAGCTATCCATTTGAGTCACGTGGCAGACAGCAGCTGCAGCCTTCAAAAAACTGAAAGAGTTAATAAAAAGCTGTAAACAACACTCCATGGCCTCTTGACTCATCCAAAAAACAAAAAAGAAGAAAGCAAAACTGATTAAACGCTCAAAAATGAAATAGTCGACGATATATTGAAAAAAACACTGCACACTCGAAAATCTGTGCTTTTGTTGTTATTGTTGGCAATGCAACATCGAATGCAGCACAGATGCCGCCCAGATTACGAACTTAATTGCCCCAGTGCAGGATATGAAACCGTTGCACATGCGACAAAAAGCAATTCACAAAAAAATTTTACAGTACAGGGAAAAAAAACACGTAAGAATGCTGTAGTCGAGTGAGCTCGACTGCGATATACCCTGAACCGAGCTGTTAAATTATTCTATTCTTTTATTGAGAAAAATATATTTTAAAAGTTTTTTAAAGTGCACTCATTTCTCATAGCAAGAACAGTCATTGAAGAGTAGGCAAATTTCGCGCCGGGTATACGAGAACCTATATTCCAAGTTTGAATTCTCTATATCACTGATCAAGAATACATATACTTTATAGGGTCGGAGATGCTTCCTTCTGCCTGTTACATATACTTTCACGAATCCATTATACCCTTTTTCATCACTTTTAATGGGTTTCGGGGCATAACAAAATGGGGATAGCGCAATGTTTACTGGCTGCAACTACTGCCCATGCCAATAGCAACAGCAAAAAGAAAAATATGTGAAACAAGTAAGGATGCTCCAGTAGAGAGTAGAGAGGGTTCTACTGGGAGATACCCCTTTATGCAAATTCCTTTACCTATCATAAGTCATAAAACATAGGTATCATCATCATCATATAGATATATATTTATGTAAATGTATCGATTTGTGTGTATACAAAATCTCTAGCTTTCTACGGTGATAAATGGGGAATATTCAATTACATGATAAATATATAAATATACCAAATTTATGTACATACATATAATGACTCCCCATTTATCTTTACCGACCTTTATGCCTGATTCCATTAAGCTCAACATTTCTTACATTCACATTCTTGACATTTCACGACCCAATTATGAGGCTCCGTTTGCGGTAACGAGTGATTGGCAAAATTACCAAAATACATAAATTAAAAAGCTGATCATGGATTTCAAATATGTCTTTACGAAATTAATAATAAAACAATAAATTTTAGCATAAGACAGGTTATGCCCAGTTTTCTGCTTTTAGCATAAAATTGGTATAAATTATCAAAAATACAGTTTATTATTAAAATAGTTCTTGTATCTGGAAATAGGCGCTTATCTGTTTTGAAATATCTATTGATATTGATATTGTTATAGATTTCAGAATTTGTTGATATAGATTTCAGAACATCGATATTAAATGTGATAAATAAACCAGAAAATACGAAATATTCGGAGTTGAATCAATCTATTACGTTTATTGCAATCGGGAATTCTTCGAATCTCAATATCAGAAAACCTTTATTCCACATTTGAAGAATGTTTCTCTTATAGTGTGCAAGATCGACATTTTCATGCAGACGAACAGCAGCTCGTCTTTTCATGCTGATCAAGAATATAAACGGGTCAAGAAAATTATGTGGCTGGATTCCATACTGTCTAATGCTGCATTATACCCCTTTTGCCTATTTTCAATGAGCACATGGCTTCAAAACCAAAACAATGAAAATCGTCTGTGGGTAATCGTAGAATGCAAAATACGAGAAATTCGAATGGAATTTCGAAATGGGCGGATGCGATTTCGAGGTCTCATGCAAGAGGCGCCCGCTTTAGGCGAATTTATACGAAAACAGCTTTTGAATTTTTTACGCACCAGCGGGCTAAAAGCGCTGCCCAAAATATTATGGCAACTGACATTTTTAGACTTAACTGTGAGTGCATATTTCATGGGAATTTCAAGTTAACTGCCAAATTCGAACCCTTAGGCACACGTAATCAACAAAATAATGGTCAGCTAGGCAATGCCCGAAGCCAAAAAACAACAGCATAATATGAATGCAACAAAGTGTGGTAGAAGCAGAAGAAGGTAGAAAATTTGATTTATAATTTTCAGCGTGCTTTTTTGTAACTAATATCATTCTAATAATTTTATATCTAGAAATTGATTCTAAAATCAAGAAAAGCGTCAAAGGTTTTATATATTTAAACCGAAACCTTTCAAATTATGTTGAATCTAAGTGGGACATGGAAATAGACATGGTTAACTTTACTTTTTTATTCTTCACTTATTGTCTAAGTTTGGTGAGTCTCGGACATCAGAATTTATTCGTATCTAGTTTAATCTGTTTTAAGGTATAGAAAGATAACTAAATAATAGAAATACATTTTTCTGTAATTTTCAGCTAAGAAACCAAACATATTTGTGCGCAATTAAATTCAGGCCATATGTTTGCCGTCAATCCAGTTATTTTCGATGGCTTATTATTTAGGTTAAGGGTTCAAGGGAACTTATACAGGATGTATCAAAATCAATTTCACTGATTTTTGGTGGCTTACGGCTAATGCGTAGAGCCTTCATAATCTCAACTCCAGGGCATACAAGTGCTGGTACTTATTTTCAAGCTCAATAGCCTTTACCGTATGCATTGTAAATCTTTCCAATTTAAATCAACCTAAAACGTTTGTCATTTTGACTAATGGCTTATCAAAACCAGCCCAATAAAAAAACAGAAAACCAAAAAAAAAAAAAAAAAATGAATAAACAGAAGGCAATACCAAAGGAAACTCCTTTGGGTTTTGGCCGCTTTACAACTTCGAGTGTTTGACAAAATTTATTGTATCGTAAATTTCGAATAACACCGAAGACTACAAAAAGAAAACGAAAAATATAAATAAAGGGAGCACAAACTTTACACAGCTCGCAGCTCGTAAATTTTCACGTAAATTTATGCAAACTTTTGTGAGAAATTCGTGATGTTTTCGGTCCTAAGGTGATTTGCTGTGAGACATGCAAAAATGGCACGTTTGGTGCGGGAGTACGATAGACTATAATGAGCCGGACATGCACAAGTGACCATGTCCTAAAGCGAAAAGTCCATTGAGCGCATCGTCTTTTTGGGCGCATTATAAATTAACAAGCAGCAACATAAATATTTCAACGTGCAACGACACCAATTCGATGCCGTCTGTTTGGAAACCCAATCCTAGCCCATATCAGGGAGCCAGAAGGAAAAGAATAAACAAAATGAAAACTGTGCGCAATGATGAAGCGTTTAGTGGCGGGCCAAGCTTAAGAACAATAAAAGCCGGAAATGCTTAACAGCAGCACAGCCAGCAGCCGGAGTGGGAGCCACAAAACAACCTAACAATGACAAAGTTTCCGTTTCTTTTTCTTTTTCTTTTTCTTTTTGGGGCAGTTATAGCTTGAGCTCCTGCTCGGAATCTGTCTACGCCCACCTTGTTGTGCATTGTGTCAAACTGCCGTACAATAAATGCCAGTAACAACATTAACAACAACGCCAACAATCCAAGAATCCAAATACGGAGAGCACGGCAACAATAAGCCACCTAGCATATGAAGGCGTCTGCCTCGCAAAAATATGAATCGCGTGCGCTCGGAAAAAGGACTCTCAAGAACAAAAGCACATGACAACTAAAAGTTTTACCGTACTTGTTATTGTTGGTGCCATTTATACACAGTCAACGATAAAATGAATAAAAAAGTAGACTTTGCCTACCCTATAAACTGAAAACATATTTATGGAATCGTCCTTTAGGGTGGTTTGACTGGCGCAACTTTACTCAGACCTGAGCAAAACAAATATCGAAAATAAAGAGACAAATCTGATAACTGAATGGTTTTAATGGTTTTGACATGCTAATAATATATTTTGAATTGTCTGACTATAATAAAAAATATATTATTAAATATAATATATAAATATAATATAAGACAGGGTATGTCATAGGGTATTTGGTAGCCAGTGATTCAAACTTTCTTCATTTGTTCTTTTATGTTTTGTTTTCCGTTTTGCTGTGCGTGTTTTTGTGTGTGTCTGTGAGTGTGTAGGTGTTAAGTGTGTGTGTGTGTGTGTGTGTGTCTGTCTACTTTTGTTGTGATTTATTTATTTTGTTCAGTGGCGCTTTGTTGTCACTTTATGCTTTTATTGTGCGTCCGTACCCAGAAATATCAACAAACAAGCATACGCCGCGTAGGCTGCCCCCACTCGTCCTGTTATTGTTGTTGTTGTTGAAATTTTCTTGTTGCTATTCGCTGCTGCTAAGCAAGAAATCATAAAGTTAAACTTTTCTTATTACCTTTACAACAGCTCGAACTCTGTGCGCTCAAGAGTCATTAGAGTTATTAGCAATTGGCCTCATAAATTTCAAGAGAACAGGGCGAAAAGGTCAATGGCTTCAATTAATAACTGTGTAGCAATGATTATGAGTGTGTGTGTGCCAATTTGATTGGCATGATGTATGAGGCAGCTTAAGCTGCAAATATGGAAAGTAAGAGCAGTAGCTGTGGCTGCCAATACCCCATAAGTGATAGCTGAATGGAGGCGGGGCAAGAGGCCAGGAATAAAGTCAAATCATAAGCCGGAAATCGTTAGGTATATCACCTGCTGCTCAGTTACAGCTAAAGGAAACAAATGCCAAGACCAAAGATGAATCGAAATTGAGGGTAAGCTGCCTCCGTGTGTGTGTGTTGATATTGTTGTGTCTGTGTGTGTGAGTGTGAGTGTGTTTGAGGTTTCCTGCGCATATCCGTTCGATTTGCAGCTCGAACAAGAAATGTGTGAGGATAAGGACTGTCAGCTGCCAGGCTGAGCACACACAATGAACAGGAGCCTTGTTTCCGTTTGCCAATAACATATGCGACGTCTCAACTGTTATCCCTTTGAATTCGCTCATTCATTCATTTATTCATTCGTCCATTGTACTGCTTCCCTGCTTTACGTTGTTTTTTTTTATTATTATTTTTATTATTACCATTTGGCTGTTGCTTAAGATTTTTTATTTATTTTTCTTAATTATGCACACGAAAAATCACTTTTGTTGACACTGAACTTTTTGATGATTGCAGCGGGTGACGTGTATGTGGATGCGAGTTTGGGGAGAGTAGATTTGGGGGTTAGGGAATGGTAGTTGGGGTTCGGGAGCACGGATTGGTCAACAGTCGGTGTCTGTTGTTGGTGATAAACAATGCCGTATGCTGTATGCTGTATGTGTCCTTGCAACCGCACATAAAATGCCAACTTCATCAGTTGGAATCAGTGCAGGGAAGCGTCATCCACATGCAACGCGTACACGACGCACACACAAGCGTTGCAGCATGCAAAACGACTCGCCCACACACACACGCACATACAAGCAAACTCATTGATAGATTGGGGCACGTAGCCAGGAGTCGCCGCACGGGGCTCGCTTACCGCATTGTCCTGTCAGCGTCATTGAGAATGAAATATGAACAGCACAAATGTGAAAAGTGTGGACATTGAACAGCCAGAGGACGATGTTCATTTGTAGGATTGGTCAACGTGGCGGCTGCCTGGCTGGGCATGTGTGTATCCTGTGTGTCCAACTGATGCGTGGCAAATTGCATGCGGTAGCGAGATGCATGCAACAGCAGCGACGACTTCAGCTTGGAACATGGAAATCATTTAAAAAATGTTGCATCCGAAACGCTCTGCGTCCACTTATTCATTTTTGTTCGCTGCAACCGCAATTTAAGCGATGACAGTCAGCTTGCCACGCCCACAACAACAACACCGCCCAAGCTCGCCCACCCCCAACGGTTAAATTATGGTCAACAGTGTACGAGTCTGTAAATCTGTTGTAAGCCATGCCATTTAATTTCTGACTACCATTCCAAGCGTTTTAATGAGTTTGGACTTGTTAGCCCAAAAGCCATGAAATTAACTTCTCATTTAGGGGAAACCCGACAGCATCGCTTAGTCCCAACTGAACCCCGTCTTTACAGCTTGTAGTTAGGGCCATTGTCGACCGCACATCAAATTCAACAAAAAAATTAACGTAATTTGTTGTATTGCGATACTCTTCACCGATTAAATGACCAAATGTGAAATAATTTTTTAAAGAAATATGTAGTCAAAAGCAGTTATCTTTAAGGCATCCCTAAAGACTCGTATCAATCTCAATTCAAGCACAATTCCCTTTTAATATATTTTTTAATACAACAAACACTATTTAACATGGAGATCGTGCATCCTCCAAAACACATTTTAAATTTATTAACTAAACTTTTGTAATTTCCTTTAGGCTTCTATTTGAAAATGAAAACGGAAACGGATTTGTGGTTCGGTGATTTGATTTTATAATTCAAATCGAGTCCCAATTGAAAATATATTATATAAAAAAAATAAACACTTGAACTGGAGCTAGCGAAAAACATATTTTAATGGTTTTCTTTTCACATGCTTGGAAAAATTTTAAACTTTATAAAGTTGAAATTAAGATATATAATATATAAAATATTTATAAGTCAGAGAACTGTCTACATCTCTTAGACGCTGAAAAATCTGTAAAACTTGCATATCAAAGCGATAAGTGAAACAGTGATGAAGCTTACAGAGTATCTCCTAAGTCTAATATTCTCCACTAGAAAAGTTGTACTTATTTTTTATGACTTTCCACAACCAAGTTCCACTTCGTTAAACCTGAAAAAATGGCCAAGTGAACATTTTACTGGGGTGCGTATTCAACTCTGCAAATAAAGTATAAACTGAAGCCGTGAAGCTAAATTTAGGGTTCAAAAATAGATGAGTCAAAACATATGCATTACATTAAAATTACATTCAATTAAAATTAATTTGCTTTTATCAAAAATATGAAAACTTGCAAAAGTGCAATAGAAAAAATAAAAAGCTTTCGCATTAAATGATTTAAAACTATGAAAGCATTATTAATCAATTGTTTTTTGTTCTTGTTTGATCTTTTATGACTGGCGCCATAGCAACAGTATTTTGTTAACATTGTTATTCATAAAGAACAACTTTATTTTATTAAATAAATAATGAAAAAAAACCAAAGCAAGTGTCGAATGTGCTAACAAAAATTATGCAAAAATTAACGAATATTATAAATGCATTGTTTCCAATATCATTCAATGTTTCCACTTCTCGTAATGAAGTCATTTCATTGCAAACATTTTAATCCGAACAGTAATAAAGTTCAGGTTAAGAGAAGGTTAAAAAATAAAAATAAATAAAGCTGTAGTGATATTTGAATCAGAAAATATTTAAACTAAATTTTTAAATCAAAGCACGTTTTAAACGAACATTAAATCAAATGAATTTAACAGAACTATTTAAATATGCGTGTAATTTATAATTTGCAACAACTTTTCAATTTTGATCATATATTCAGACTGCTATCGATCAAAACCATAATGCAGACCTCAACTACAGACGGGTGGTTGTACCATGTGTTGGCGTTTTGGGGGAGGGTGAGGAGTGCAAACCGCAGACAAATAGCTGGCTAAAACCAAACTGCTAACGGCTACTCTGGTGTTGTATAAGTATGTGTGTGAGTGTATTGTGTTCACTCGAAAGTTCCTTGTCATTGAACCATGAATTTTACACGAGAGCTATGTGAGAGAGAGAGAGAGAGAGAGAGAGACAAAGAGAGAGAGAGAGGGAGATAAGGGGGAGGGCAGTCATCAGCAGCTCAACAACTGAAGTGCAGTTGTCGCTCCGAAGTCGTTACTCATGCAGACAGTCTCTCTCCAAAGAAGAACAACACCAAGAACCTCACGTGTTTGTGAACTGCGCGTATTTTGTTATGCAAAGGGACAGACGACGAGCCGACTGGGTCGCGACGACTGGGGCAAGTGGCAAGTCCATTGCACGCGACTCTTGCACTCAGAAAAAAGTCGACCAGAAACTCAACTTATTAAACAGAATGTATATTCCCGAAAGCCAAGCTTGTGTTTTATTTTCTTAATTCCGGTTCCGAATTGTTAAAAATGTACAACAATTTCTGACAACAACTAAACTCTTATGTAGCAGTCGAAAGAGTAACTTTTATGAATAATTTCTGAATATTAGGAAGAATCTTATACAACTTTTTAAAAATACTTTCTATTATTAAAGAAAATGATTTATTTATTATTATTTTTTATTTATTTTAAAAACTAGAACATTTTCCTAGCTCATAAGCCGATTTTTATTTTAAGTATATTTTTTCTATATTTGTGGACGATTATTTTTCTGAGTGTTTACTGTTTGATTTGCAGCAGTGGGGGAAGGTGATGTGGAGCAGGGGTTGGTCGCAAGAGAAAGAGGAAATGCTGCTGTTGGTGCTGCTGGCATTCAACTGCTGCAGGTGCTGCAAAAAATGAGCATGTGGCAAATACTTAAATATTTATATTGAATTTACATGAAATCGTCAGAGCGGACTGGACATCAAAATCAGCGACAAGCTCGTTCATTGGAATTTAATTAAAAAAGTCATCGCTTTAGAGGGGTGCTTTATAGAAGAGTTAATATAGGGTTTTTGTTTTTTGTATATGTAGTCTGTGTTGAGCACATCAAATGTGCTGCGGCTGAATGATTGATGCCAATTTAATGGACATTAATTGAAGTTTCGTTGCATTGATTGATGGGGAGAAAAAATGAATTTGAATCAAAGACTATATCGAGAAAAAACCCATTGCTATGGAATGGATATCGAACTCTTAATTCTCTTGCACTTTTACAGATGAATTACAAATTTTTTTTATTGTTTTTCTTATTATTCATTCACCTTTCCCCTTAAAAATTAAAAAAAAAAGGAAAATGGTTATTTACTCATTGGAACAATTTTGAACAAGAAGTGCATTTTTCAAGGGAAGATATGAATAATATTTTATTTATGAAATAATTTTGAAAAATTATAATAGGCTGTCTGAAAATTTTATTCGATTTTTTATGAAAATGCAAGAATTATAGACATGTAGAAGGAAATTATTGCACAAGAAAGTCTACACACCGACTGAGTAATCGGGATTGAATGCAACCGATGAGATGTCCTGAGAGATTAAGAAATAATACAATAAGAAATATATAATATGTATAGATTCTTTGGTATAATCGGTGGACCTATTTAACCAAATTTAAGAAATGTGACTAACAATTTTTTAATATATTTCCATTTTCAGCACCTTACCGACAGGGAATGTGGAACGATCGATTATATATATATAAATACGAAATATGAGAAGTGGAATTCAAAGGAAAACAATGCGTGCCACAATTACCCTCAAAACCCTTCGCAATTGTTTGAGCATGGAATAAAAGTCAGCTGCACAATTGAGCAACAGTTTTGGTTTAATTAGTATGCGCCTCTGCGGTTAGCATCTTGGTATCAATATCTGTGGCTCCAATCTTAATTACACTGGCTTAACGCGGACTCAGTCGCAATTATGGCAAATGCAAATATACCCCAGGCACACACACACACGAAGCAGTAGTTGGGTGTATGCTATTATTAAAAGCGCATTTATGTAATGGGCGCCTGGGAGTCCTGCAGCGGGCAGGACCCCAGCACTTGTGGCACTTCAAATTGGTCATGCAGCGGCAACAGCAACGGCAACAGGAAATAACGCTGCAAACGGGACTAACAGCCAGCAGAAAGTAGCTAGCAGCTGCCCCGGCAAGGATAACGGCGCATGCAACAACGGGGCGTATAAGCTATCAACTTTTATCATTTATCTGCAGCTCGCTTGTTGAACTTGTTGTTGGGCATTAAAATACGCGCACTCGAGCGTTAAATGCTGACTCTGGCTCTCATTATTGAAATCGACGTCGATGCACGGCGCATTAATGCGAAAATTATGCCGAAAATATGAACAATTGTGAAACACTGGCAGTCAGCCAACTTCTCTTTGTGTGTGCGTGTGTGTGGTCCTTCTTTTTATCATCATTATGCACTTCGTTGCGTTTGCCCTTTAAGCAATGTCTGTGTGTAATCGGAAACCTTTTGTTTTGAAATTTGATCGCTCATACGCACATTGCCTGTCGTCGCACAACTGGCGTCATTTATTGGGGCACACTTCAAACAACTGGTGCAGAAATGCACACGCCTCCAACAGATGATACCACAAACCACAAGCACTACACATATACACTCTCTCCCTCTCCCTCTCTCTGTCTCTGTCTCTGTCTCTATCCCTCTACGTTTCTCTCACTGTAGCTCTATATCTGTCCCTGCATATGGTCAACTGTTTGGCCACAAGCCTCATGCCGCACCGGCTGGCCGCAATTTATGAATTTAACACCGCCCGCTGTCAGCATTTGTTGGCTGCTGGCCTGCAATTAATTGCAAAGTTGGCCAAAATTGATATTCAGTTTTGGACACTTTAATACCCTCGCAGGGAGTGTTATAATTGTCTCACGAAGCCAACTATGACCACTTCCTAAACATAACTTTCAAAATTTAGAACAGCTTAGCAACTAAAATGTAGATAGTCAACATACTTTCTCTACAAACTTTATGAAATTGTTAACATTAATTCTGTTATTTTTAAAGCGCCATTTGCAAAAGCGGAAAAACTGGCTTGCAATTTGCATTTGAAACAATTGAATTGCAATTATTTTTATTCTGTTTTGAATTGTTTTAGAAATCTTACGTCATTCTTAAATAGATATTTTGTGAGCACAGCTCAAATCAATCTCTCATTGTGATCTGTGATATGTAATCTATTAGCGAATTAATATCACCTTTGCGAAGAGCTTCAATTTAAAAGCAAATACTGTTTTAATAATATAATATATCTTCATATCGTGGAAAGCCGCTTACTATATTCTACATTTCTAAATTTCTGCAAAGCCATTAAGTTGATTGTCAAACTGATGATGATAAAACTTCTTTCATGTTTTTTTCGAACACAAATTGCCCGTGCTTTGTGGCAGGTGATGGAATGCTGCACCAAATTGAATTTGCAATGGACAATTGACGCCAACGACCTTTGCTGCTCTCTGTCGGACAGGTGGGTGCGGCGGGTGCGGTTTGTGGATATTGTTTGTTGCAGGCTCTGACACTGGCTCTAGCTTCAGTTCAGCTCCGTCCATTGCATGCAAATGTCAAAGGCACTAAAGCGCTTAACGTAATTTCTGACATGGCATGTGGCAAAGTTTGGCATCAAGTTGGCCTAAACCGATTGGGCAAGTTACAAGCCATTGACAGGCCAAATGGGTTAAGTTGAGCTGAAGAAAGTTACATGCCTGCAGCGTGGAGGGGGCAGCAGTTGAAATTGTCAATAGCAGTTGCACGCAACGTTCAACTTCATTTCGTTTCCAGTTCGCCTGTTGCCCGTTCGCTTGTTGCCTGTTGCCTGCGTATGCCATGTCCCTTATACTAATCCTTTTTGCAGCTGCAATCTGCGACTGTTCACAGGATCACACGGAATATCCTGCCAGCCAGCCTGCCTACTTAAAACAGCGAGCGCAATACATCAAAATTTGGCAGGCTGGCTGCCTGCCACATCGCGATCGGTGCGCAGCGGTGGCAGGCAGCTGCGTCTCTCCCTATTCGACAATCGCTCTGTGCTCTGCACAGTGTGCTGATTGTAGGGGCCATCAAACAGATTGCAAAGCACATTTGCAACATGCTACGTGCCCCGTAAGCTGCAATTAAGTTTTGTTAATTTTAATGAAGCTTTGTCGCATCTGCTGCCTTCAGCCTTCTGCTTTCTGCTTTTCTGTTCGCTTCTGCGGCTGCTGCTCCTGGGGTAACGGCAAAAAAAAAAAACAAAAAAAAATACCAACCAGAAGACTTGCCACAGCCGCAGGCCAACATATTGTAGGGATTCAGCGTTTTGGTTTCCATGCGGTGCGGTTGTGATGCGCTCCTCTTTTTCTGGCCCAAAGCAATGCAACAGCTGCTGCTCGGTTTTAAGGGTTGTTTCTGTGTTTGTGTTGCTTTTTTAGCCATGCTTGCAGGCTTTGGCTTAACTTGTTTTTTTTTTAATTAAGAATATCTGGCTATGATCATTATCTTGATTTTGTGTTGTGAAGACTTAAATTACATATTTTGTGTTTATAATTACGAAAGACTAATACGTTAAACATACTGTTTCTTAAATAGTTTAATAATAATAATACTACTTATAGAAAAGGTAAGGGTTTATTTTCATTTGGTTTTAAGTTTTTTCAAGACTCGAACGAAAATCTTTGTCAAGTAAATCTAAATTTGGCATGGATTAAAATTAAGTATTGCCAACAACTTGACTTGACTCAATTGTTGTTTATTCGTTTTACTTACCTGTGTCAAAAATAATGATTACATGTTTTCTGTTTGTAATTATGACAATTGTGCTTTAAATATAATGTTTTTTTTTTAAATGTATTTCTACTGAGAACTGCTAAGAATTAATTCAATTATTTTTTTTTTTAATTTCTCAAAAATATATGAATTTTTTTATTTCGTTTAATTTGTAATCTATTGCTTATCGTTTTCTTTTTATATAGACTTTCGATACTGGTTGTATTCCTTAAAAATTAATATTTTTTGTATACCATCATACCAAACTCAAGCATTAAATTTAATGTTTTGGAGTACTGGTGTACATATTAGCACTAGTAACGTTTTTTTGGGACGTGACTGTAACAACGATTAGCCTGTGAGCACACATGTAAACCGATACAAAAAAAACTGTGAAAAGTGCGTGGCCTCCAATATTGTATAGAAATTGTGTAAATATATGATAAAAACCCGGCATAGAATATTACTTAAAAAAATTTTTGTGTATAGGCATCTTCCCGAAACGTGGCGGCTGCCATAAGCATATTTTGCCAGGGCGGCTACACCAATCATTCAAATTGTGATCACTTACAGTGTGCCAGTGCCCGTTCTGTAATTGAAGCTGCACAGTGGACACTGTTTACTGTTTTTTAAATGAATTCGTATCGTAGAAAATTTGTAAATGATAAAAATAAAGTACTGTCAACAGTCGAGTGTATTTTTTTAAGCTTTAGAAAACACACTTAAAACGTTTTTTATCTAAATCTGCACTCTTCAATAAGATTTTTCATTCTCATTACCAAAAATTAAATGCAAGCTCTTCGAACTTTTTCACTTGACTTGAATCAGGTTTGTTCACTTTTGTTTCTAAACAAATCCTAAATGTGTTCTCTCGACCATAAACAATTTTTGTAAGGATTCTCGAGCCATTTCACCTTGTAATAGTGTTTGCCACTTGACTGCAGCATTAATAAAAACTGATGCTTACGTTTTGCATGTGTGTGTGTGTGTGATGTGGTTTGCTGCAGTTTCTGTTAACGTTCGCAGTTTGGCCAACATTTGCCGGCAACTTTTGCGGCGTGCAGCACAAACTTTTATCCAAATGCAGCAAATACGAAAAGCCAAAAGCCGTTGCCATAGCCACCATAAGGAAGTCCAGGGCCATCAACAGCAACCGGGCCAACATAAAATTGCAAGCGACTACAAAGTGGTTATTTTGTTTGAAGTAATCCGCAAGAAGTCGTTAAAACTGTCGTTGCCTGCAGATTGATGATGGTTTCACGTGTCCAACGCAGATACGCAACTTGCATCCCAACCCATAACCTGAAGCCCACTTACATCCCTGCAGCCCTGCAACTCTATTTGTGATAGAAGGTGCTGCTTCAGATGTGCCGAGCAGTTCCTCAACATGTTTTGTATATACATATATCATGGGGATATAATGAGGCATGCCACTATACGATCGGCTTTAATATCGGTACATGATTTACATCTCAATGATTTTCTAGAGCTTTGACATGCAAATACTGCAAGTACATACACCTAAGTGCGTGCTGAGGTAACTGGAGTACACAAGATATTCTCTCTCTAAAATGTGCTGGCTGAAAGAAATGCTGAAAATGCTTGGGGTGCTTGAAATGCTGCCTGCCTAACACATGCTGCACTCGTATCGCATTCGCCCTTTGACACCAGATAAGTGTCGCTCTCAAAGCGTTGCCAACCAAATGCCTCTGACAAGCTATGCACAGCTGAAATCAAATATGCAAACCGAATAAAAATTGAAAGAAAAACCCCTGATCAAATTTGAGAGAAATGTGGAGGCGGCAGCATGAACGCATCTAAGCAGATTCTTTTTTAACTTTCGACAAATTTTCAATTAACTTTGCCCCGCCAGGCATACGGCCTGAAGCCTTTTTGTATCACGTGGTACGGGTAATAAGGGGTCTACCATTTTCAACATGCGCATTCGCCCACCAAATTACCATATATAGAAAGAAAACCTGTCGTCGAGCGTGAAACTGTTATGCTCATTGCCACATCATATTTTGTGCTCCTATTATGCATAATTTGTGCCTTTAATACCCTATAATTGTGTCACGAAATGTGGAACTAATAAATGAGGGCACATTTGTAGTCCCATCGAGTGTAGCCAAATTCTTGTAGAGACTTACCTAACCTAAAAAAAAAATATTCTGCGTTCTAACGATTTTTCCTAAAATATGTGTTCGCATTTCGATTTGCAGAAATATTTACCATTATTGAGATATATATTTCTGTAAATTAAATTTCTAAGAATATATGTCACCAAGAAATTACGATTTAAATACAAAATATTTCAATATTTTGAATTAACAAACATGAACATGCGACTGCAAGAGCATTTAATCTTCAGCAACTTCTTGTGAACCCAACTATTGTAAATTTCTTTGTTTTTCTCTTGTGGCAAATGCGTGAGACGTGACCGAGCAAATGAAATCAATAAAAATCAAGTTACACTTGTACACCTGACGTGACCCGCTCAGCTTAAGCAGTAATGCTGATTAGTCCGATAAGAGGCCACACTTCTGGGCATTAATATTGTGTAGCGATAAAGTCGTTTGACCCAAGCGATTTAAGTATATGTAATGCAGGCGAGCCATACACTTAAGTGTGTACCTTAATTAAAGCACATTGATTATAATAGTTTGCACTGCAATAAGTGAGTTCATAATTGTGTGTGAAAGATAAGAAGGGAACTTCGGAATAAGCCCGAAAGGCACACAAAATAGCAAAGGAATGTGATGTAATCCATATTGCATTGCTTGTTGTCTAAAGATTACAAGAGTTTCTACTTAAATCAAGAGATAATGGCTATCTTTATTATTATTATTCTGTTTTACCCAAATCAAGAAAGAAGGTTAAGCACGTCAAAGGTTGTTAAAGCTTATTCACCAGCATAATAACACGCACAGTTAGTGAGTTTTGTCCTTATATCTTGGAATACAACAACCAACAAACAATAACTAATTTTTTGACAGATGGTTCCTATGCTCAAGATATCTCTAGGCCAAAGGACAGACAGTTTGTTGACATGTTCTATCGAAAAAAGAATTGTTATTTTTGCTACGGTTATTTAATATTTATATAATATAATGTATTTAGTAATATATCAAATTTTGTGTAGTTAAAGTCATAAGTTTGAGACTTATAAATTATTGCGCTAGTCACAAACGAGTCTAATAAAATTAGGTTTCAAATAAAAGGGCATATTTAAGTATAATTAGGGTAAAATTCATTATTAACAATATTAGCAACATAATTCAACTGATTTGATTATATGTCATCTCTTTGTTGTGCTCAAAAGGGTTTTCTCCAATTTAGAAATTTGCTGAGCTGTAATTTTCAATGCGTTGTGCTGCGTTTTAAAGCGCGAACATTGTTTAGTTAAATAACACGATGTATTTTTTATCGATTAACCAAAGCAAAATATTAATATTTATTTTCAAAATCGTAATCGTATTAAATAGTTATGCCAAATAATTATAAAAAAAAATATTTTTAATTCATTTTTTTGCTTATGTTAGCAGCTTCTTTTATTATGTTTAAATAACCTTAACATTTCCAGACTTTGGTGCTCTGTTAACCTTGTTACCAGTTCATGCAAAGCTATTAGTCAGGACTCAAAAGCAGTAATATGAAGGAGCATGCAGTGTAAAATTACCATAAAAGTTTAGCTGAGAAATAAACCATAATGAGAACTGCTTGCCACGCTCATTGCAAGCAGTACATTCCATGCTCGCAACTCGCGTTGGAAGCAGTATAGTCACAGCTTGCAGGTCGGGCCAAGTAGTGCAAAAAAATAACACATACGCCGAATAGTTAAATTTGGAATGCTCATCATATTAATATATATGTATGTATTTGTTTATTAATTATAAGTAAATTCAAATGCTGCATTTTGTCGACAACACTTGACTGCATCAACCGTCAATCCACTTGACCGATTTCAATCGAAAATGCCTTCATCGGCTGCTTTGTCTACGAGCGATTTAAGCCCCTCGGTGACCTCAACGCCTACTTCCGTAATTTGATTGGATGGCAAGAAGAACCCGAATGTGCCCTTATCACGCAGCTCCACCGTGCAGGTGAATGGAATATTCTTAACACCATACGCCCAGTCCTTGGCAGCCCCCGATACGGGATCTGCAAATGGTCAATGACATTTGAAATGCGACTCAATTTACGCAACAAGCAGCATTAAAAGAGAATAACAATAACAATAATACTTACAATTCAACAAGCCGCTGGCGCCATAGGTAAATTCAGAGCCATAGGCATCCTCGGCACCATCCGCAAAGGCGGCAGCAATGCGCATCATTTGATCGTAGTTGGGCGGGAATTCGGTAGTCGAATGGCCGTACGGCAGCAGGACATACTGGCCGTAGGCATGGAAGGCCATGTAGGCACGAATGTATCCATCGTCGAAGGAGCTAACGAAATCCTGTAGAGCGAGTATTTCGCGCTCGGTGTTTGGCTCATCGCCGCCAAACCAATGATCACACGGATCTTCAATATTCCAGCCAGCGCCGCTCCAATGGAAGTCGAAATTGCGATTCATGTCGATGCCATAGCAAGGACCCGTTGCGTTCGCATAGCCATTGGGACGGCGATTCTTGCGCCACAGTCGCTCTACCTCGTGCGTGTAGACAAAGCCATCTGGATTGACCATGGGCACCACGATCCAGTCGTACTCCTCGGACAGGCGCTGCATCTCAGCATTGTCCGAGTTAATCAGCTGATTGAGAATGTAGGTGACTGTGGCGGATGATATCCATTCCATGGCATGAATGTTGCCCTCAATGAAAATGGCCTTGTTGCCCTCACGCTTCGAGAGTCGCACGCTCTTGATGGGGCGACCCTCGTATGACTGACCTATGACCTTACACTCGAGAAAATCATGAGCGTCGCACTGCTCATCGACCCAGTCGTAGATTTTGTCCAACGGATGATATGTTTCCCAGTCCATATCCGCATCCTCATCATATGCCGAACTGTCTAGTAACCTAAACCAAAGTTCATTGAAAAGTAAAAAGTGTTTTTTTTTTCATATCTTCATGCACTTCGTCTTACTCCTGTAAGTCCTCAACGATTATCTTGTAGTCCACCTCCAAATCTTCCAGTATTCTTTCAAACGGATGCTGGAATAACGGACCCACAATAACATCATAGCTGCGATTTGGTCCTTGAATATCATGCAGTATATGAATCTAAAAGTAGCAAAGTAAAATTTAGATACAATCCGATTCTGTTCGCAGTACCTACTTCTATGGTATTATGAACTTTTTTAAACTCCACCAGCTGCTCGTCATCCTCGATAAAAGTCCTGTAGACTTTGAAGTGGTCGTAGCGGGCGGGCAATGGTTTCCTGGCTGCGGCGTTGGCCAACGCTGCCAAGGATAACAGGGCTAAGGCTAGCAACACTTTCATACTTTCTGCTCCTTTGTTCGCCTATTTGTTTTGTGTGTTGAACGTTGTTGAATCAACGTTCTCTGTACTCTGTGCACTCTGGCCATGCACTGTCTTTTATATGGAGCACTTGGCCCTTGTGTCGATTAGCTGTTAAGTGCATACTTCGAGTGTCGCAGACGGAAAGTGCAGCAGGAAAAAAGTCAGACGATGATGTGTTATCTAATAAGTTATTGATAGGGCAAACTTTTGATCAATCATCTGTCATTCTCGTGTATTACGAGTCAGTGAGTGGGCGCGTGTGTGTGTAGGTGAGGGTGCATGTGGGTGTGCCTGTCACACTTAGCGTGTGCTTATCTCAATTCAGCACTTAACCTACCACAAAGTAGCAGACAACGTGCCAACAAAGTTATTTTCGACTGCTCGTGTAATGCTAATTGTAAATAAGTAAGTTTAGATAAGAGAAAATTTTTGTTATGAATAGTTTTTATATCTCAGTTAATCAACACAATTTACTCATGTTAAAAAGAATGAGAAATGATTGCTTATGAATAGTTTTGATGTTTCAGCTCCTCAGCACAATTTACACAGTTAATAAAATGACTGCTTTTATCTTTTATCGAAAGGAGAGTTTTAATCTGCCAAATATGTTGATGATTCCAAACAAAGCCCATTCTAAGACGCATATTTACAAAAGTAATTGATAAGATATGCTACTCACTTTGTAGTACTTGCCATTAAAAAAACACTTGGATCAGTAGCAAATACGGCTGCACTTGACAAAGAAAAACAGGAAATGTGCACACAATTGAAGGGCATTTGTGGCGGATGCGGCATCTTGCAACGAGTGGAGGCAACTTTGAAAATGCCTCTTAATTGTCTGCTTTCAACAAACAAGATTGAATTGTTTAAATATTGATTTCATAACATTTAACTTGTGGCCGTAATGCAATTATCAATTATCAAAATACCAAATACAAATAGGAGACGAGTTTGCGGACATTTCAGGAATTCAATTGAGTATGCAAATGCATTTAATTAAGGGCTAAACAATAGATTAGCGGGCATTACTATTATATTAGGCAATTACAAGCTTAATTCAAATGAAATTGACATTTTAACTGAAAGTAGTCGCTTAAAGTCTTTTCGGCACGTGAATAATTTATAAGGTAACAGCGGTCGCTTAACATAAGCGCTTAATAACAGGCAACCAGAGCCGCAAAACAGGTGGCACAGTTTAACAGAGGGCTGCTCAGAGCGAGAGAGTGAGAGTTGAGAGCGGCGGAAGAGAGCAGAGATTAACAGCGAGAGAGAGAGAGAGAGAGGGAGAGAGTATAACAGAGATAAATGAATAAAAATGTTAGACTGTTGACTTATTGTTGATGACAAAACGCTGATTGCAAATTGAAAATTGTATCAAGATTTTATATGATAGCGCCAGATAGCGCTCTACGCAACAATGTCATATAAAAACCTGTCTACAAATTTAGCGCTAGACTTTTATGTGTAATTAAGCAGCGCAATGATTACACAAATGAGATTCGAGGCATTTGTTAATTAAAAGCAAGCAACAAATATGCCATGCCCACCCACACACACCCACGCACCCCGGACCCATGATCCCTGACATGGCCAGAAAACACGTGCTAAATAAATACGAAAAGTTGTTAACAGCAGCAGCAGCAGCAGACTGTCTTCTCCTCCCCGCCGAGAAGAGAGGAGTGTGTCGTAAATTTACACGCAATTTTCTTTTCTTTTTTTTTATACCCCTACATAAATCAAGAAATTGAGGACTGAGTTAAAGCAAGCTTCCTTTGTTTATTATCTGCTCGTTCTCGTAAGTTGATGTGTCGTAAAAGCGCTGTTAATTAGCTTTCTCGAGCAATGAAATGTGGTTTCCTCTATATGCATTTCACAACTTAAAATTTTTGCGCAATTTATTACGCATACGCTATTTTGGCTATGCTGGCTGGCTGACTGGCTGACTGGCTGGCTGACTTTCTGGCTGTCCAGGACATGCATACATATGTACATGTGTGTGGATGGCATAAAGTTTTGTAGTCGTCGCATAAATTGACTTTCTTGTTTGGCTTTGGCTCAACGACGCATTCAGGTGCCAGGAATAGCTAAACGTGTCTTAGCCAACTCAAATACTTGGAGTCGTCTGCTGCTGCGAGTGGTTGACATGTTTGTACTGCCGGCTTTGCCTTTCCACAAAGGCAAATATTTACAGCTGGCGGCTGCCTGCTGTGCTTGGGCGCAACAGCCAAACTTTGTGGCCCTCGTGTGCATAGTTTCTGAGGCCTCCGGCTTATACATACGTATATGTGCGAACGCTAAGATCGTATATACCCCAGACCGTGGGGCGCCCCACGGGTGCGACATATAGCGTGTGTTGAGGACTACCAGCAGTGAGTCGGAAATATTCATAAAAAGCGCACGCAACAACAAAAACACAGCAGCAGCAGCAGCACAGCAGGGACAAAAAATAGTTTGTCTTTTAGCGCATTTATGAAATGTGCACCAAAATACATGTGTGTGTGTGTGTGTGTGTGTGTATCTGTCTGGTGTTGTTGTCAACACATAATAACTTTCACTTCGGTTGCTCTCTAAGCGGCTTAAAAAACTGTTGAGCTGACGCAACTGAGTCAAACTGGCAACTGCCAAATATTTGTTCAGATAATGAAAGTAATACAATCTGTAGGGGTGTGTGTGTTTATGTATGTATGTATATGCTAGTTGAGAGTTGAACAATGTGGGGTGTGTGGCATCATCAGTTAACAGTTTGTTACCAACTTTTGATTTTACTGTCAATTCACTTAGCAGCGGTAATTGACCCGAATGCCTCCTTGACTCGTTTGTCTCCTTGTCTCCTGAGTTGCTTGCCTTGCTAGCTACTTGCCGTTAAATCAATACAGCCAAATTCAATTTGCTAACACACACGTGCCTCGCACACATAGACACACACACACACACACACACACACACACACACAATGGCAAATATGAAAAAGGCACGTTTCAGTGTTTTTGGACTTTGTTTTTGCATGTCATGTGCCGCCAACTTTGAACTCTGCACATTTCTGTTTGCTTTTTTGTCTTCGGATTTGAATGGTATTTTATTCCCGACTGTCGTCGTTAAAGTATAGTAGTAGAAACTACGTGACTATCATCAAACATTTACTATTTGCAATAAATGTCAGTAGCTTTAGCCGAATAAATATAATAACCATAACAATCAAATGAATGCCAACTGAGGAACTTCTCCCTGCACTTCGCTATTCTCATAAAAAAAAGTTATGCCATTTCTATTAATAAAAGCGTAATGATATTACCTGGAATTGGAATTTGAGTGTCGAGTTATCTATTGGGAAGAGGGTTGTATAGTACAGCATAGGATATATCTTTATTTGGTAATTTACGTGTTTGAATATAAGCTACACTTGCTAAAAAGCTAATCGTACTAATACACAATTGATTAATAATAAGCTTCCATTTAATGACATAATTGATTCTCTAGAAAACAATTAATATATGTAATACAAATTAAATAAATAAATTCTACATTTTGTGCAGTAATCTGCTAGAATTGTTAAAATAGTAAATATATTTTCCCATATCTCCTGTATTTTCTCTCGCACTCTTTTGCCCTCTCTCCCTTTGTTTAACAATTTTGCATATTTTCTGATTTCCCCAACAGTTTGATTAAAGTTATATATTAATGCTCCCAGATATATTCTTATTATCCTCATTTTTTTTATTTTTAATTTACATTTAATTTAATTTGTAAAATTTTTATTTTTATTTTTATTTTCTAAAACATTTCATACTATTTTAAAACGGGTAAGAAGTGTGTGTGGCGAAAGGATCCCTCTATGGGATCGAAGCATAGAGTTTAAGTTTTCTTGATAAAGTCGAGTCGATATAACCATGTCCGTCTGTCCGTCTGTATGCCCTAGTTTAATAAATCAATTGAAATAATGAAGCAGTTATAAATCAAAAACAATAAACAACTTCCTGTCATAGAATCCGCATTTCCCTAGTACTCTAAAGGTACATCGTAGTCGAATTCAATCGACTACAGCATTCTTACTTTTACTTTGTGGCCAGTTCTAAGGCAACATTAAATAAATAAACAAATAAATAATAAAATGTGCTAAAGCAAGAAACAAAGTCGCAAACAAAACAAACGTATTCAAATACTATTTTTCTTTTATTTACATTCCGCATTCACAATGTACAAGCATATTTACATAAATATATGTTTTCGAATTTTGTTATTTATCCTTCTGATATGCAGTAATATAATAATAACATTGTTATCTCAGTTGAAGCTGCTGCGATTTTCAAAAGATTCATTGTTGCACCGGATGAGTACTTAACTATTTCTTAGTCTCCATAAAAGCTTTCAGCACTTAAAATTACTCCAAGCAGTTTGCGTTTACAGGATTACATTTCATTTTCAGAGAACAGAGTAAGATTTTAGTATTTAATTGCCAAATGATTGGTTGAATATACATCTCCATGTGTATTTTATTTGCTCAAGCCACTCACATTTCCAATTAGCTCTTTATTGCATTGATGATGCTCAAGTGTTTGAATATCGCATTCAACGAACATCATTCGGACGAATTCAATTATGCATATCAATTTGTATTTTATGACAGTGTCTAAAATATATAAAAGTGCTTTAACATGCACAAATCGATTTGAGTGGCAAGCATAACATACCTAGTTTAACAAATCCCACAAAATGGCCAGATATCGCTGCCGTTCAGACGAATCCAGATTCTGCATGCTGCATTGTTTCAGTGCAATCGTCTGTGGCTAATCTGACGCTATTTGCTCTGCCGTTGCCTATCTGCTTGGGTGGGGCTCTCTGTTCCTGTCCCTGTCTGGCTGTCCCCGTCTGTGTCGCTCTGTGCCTCTGCGCTTTCAGACAGGCCCATAATTTAGGTAGCTTCACAGCCAAGGCTAAGTGCTTTCAGTGTTTGGGCTGTGATTGCCAATGCTGCGATGGCTTTGTCTCCATCTCCAACTTCTACTCTCCTGCCTGGGCCATTGTGCTTGGCAAGATTTATGTTCGCCAGTTCGCACTTTCACATGCTGTTGCCCCATCGAGGTGGTTTTTAAAATGCCGCACAACGTATCTTTCCCGTTGTGTGCAATTTCTATTCATTCCATTTTACTTCTCACTGCCATTCGAAAGTCTGTTTGGAATTCATATATATTGAAATTAACGCATGGCCATAAAAACTGCCATCAATTCAATTTTTATACTTTATAGAATACGAGTATATGTGTATGTAAAATTATATATATTTCATAAATGTGACTGAAATTGATTTGATCATTAACCTCTCTGATACCAAAAGTATACGAGCATAGAAGTATTTTTGGAAATGTCCCTCATGCTGGGCATTTTTTGTCGACAATCGTACATTCAGAGACTTGAATCTTGAAAAATACATTCGTCTGTGTCTGCGTAAAAAATGGTTAAAATCCTGGTAATTTGGGAACTGGGCAGCAAGGAAATCGACAGTATGCCAAATTGCAAATCGATAAATCCACTTATCTATCGCAATTTTAAAGCTAGAATCATAAAAAAAACGACATGAAATTAAGAAAATCGTCCTAAAAACTAGAAAGAGTTTGTAGATACACGAAAAAAAAGATTAAAATTAGAATAGTCTCTTTTTCTATATTTCAGACATGTCTTCTATTATCAAGAAATACATTTCCAAAAGGCGGAAAACTAGAATCACCAAAATTGAATGATAAAGAAAATAAATTGTTTGCCAAATGCGAGGAACTGGTATATCACTGCCATCAGAGTATTTCACAGTCGTCTACGCACTTACTGCAACATTCACATTTATTTTATTTTATTTACATGTTATCTTTGTTTACATGTTTTCAAATAGCATTTGCTTGTAAAATAATTTTATTATTTCAAATAAAAATATGTTGATAGTATTTTTTGGAAAATATATTGAATTAATTTGCATATTTTCCTTTGGTTTATTAGAAGCATTGTTTGGCTTTTCATTCAGTTGCATGAAGTGCAATTAGTAAAATAAGTTCAGCAGGGAAAGTTTGTGTCCTTGTTGAGTTTATTGAATAGCGTAAAACTCAATTATCACATATTCAGACTAAGTGCACTTCAACTGTGAAATTTGAGAAATAATTTGCGAAAACGATAAGATGCGAGAGACGGAGAAAACACAAAAGGATAGGAAAGTTGATTCTTCTTCTCCTTCGACATGTTCTCTCCGTTTCGGTTTATGTTGGCCAAATGTTAATTAAAAAGCCCAGATGTGTGCCTGGCCACCTGGCCACCTGGCAATCTGGCAACCTGGCTGACTGGCAGCCTGCCCAAAGACACTGAGCATTGCCATTATGGGCCATTCTATTTTACTTGCCTGACCGTTTCCCATTTTAGATAACTAAGTTCAAGTCTGTGCTTAGGCCGCTGACCGGCTTATTGTGCTTAAAAGGGCCAAGAGCCACCAGCAATCAAAAAGCCGGCATACGAGTAAAACAACAGATAGTTCACATTTCTGAAAATTACCCACATTGGTAAAACTGAGCTCACGCAAACAGAGAAGTCAAGGCAGTAACAGTGCTCAAGTCGAAAGTGCCCAACTATGCGATGCTCTGCACCCAGAACTTTTATGTATTATTATTTTTCTTTTCTAATTCGGGGAACTCAATATTAGTTATCAGACTCATGTGAAGTTGTTAATTGGTGATTATTTTTCAAATAGTATTAATTGAAAAATACTGAATAAAATATTGAAATTAGTTGCAGTTGAAAATAAATATTATTGTCATGTTGTAGGCAGTGCTGAAAGCCCTAAAAATATTTGTTGTTGCATACAAAAAAGGTTTAGTGACTTTTTAGGTCTTGCAAGACACGCGAGTAAGCGAAAAAATAAAGCCAGACATAATAAATAAATTGCCTTCGGCAATATAAGGTTAATTACTTTATGCAAACAAGTACACACATAACGTAAACATATCCTTTCTGCGTATGGTATCCGAGAACTTGTATTTTTGCATGCCCATGCCCAGAAATGTTTCTTTGTGCTTGTGACAACCAATTTTAAAAATTCCTTTTTCCTTTTTTTAGTGGTAACAGGGTATAAAAACTGACAGCACAAAAACTATTCCAATTGAATTGTTCATACGTTGAAATACCCTGTCGTAATTTGATGGAATTTGTTAAGCGTGTGTAACATGGTTTTAAATTTAAAATATTGTAATTAAAATAATCTGAATGCTAGTGACGACTGCTGAAAGAGCGACAAACAATATTTATATAGCTGAAGAGATATTTCTAAAAGAAAACATTAATTATTTATTCCTTTCCAATAAAGAAGTTTAAATCAAAGTCAATAGTTTCAATTTAATGAGCCTCTTCCTCAGACTTTCTTCGACTTAAATTCCACGATAATTTTTAAATATTCTCAACATTTTCAAAGTAGTTACGTCTATGAACACCACTTGGCCAGCACACGAAAACAGGGTATATGTAGCACATATATATCATGCTCACACATAAGCCAAAGTTCTATATATATTTTTTTTGCCATCATATTTTTTGTCATTTCTGTTTTCAATTGCTGTGGTGCTTGTGCACACCTATACACACGAGTGCACACACATATACACATTCTAGTAGACGGTTTGTAAGCAAACACATACACTCTTAATTACACTGCACATTTGCACTTCAAGTGCAGGGCAACCCAGCTTGACAGTTGCTGATGGGTGGACATGGCAGTCTAACGTTCATGCCACGTTGCACAAACATAAAAAGACCACAAGCAAAGTGTGCACAACATGTCATCCTCATCCTTATTCAAATCCTTGTGCCAAAACCTTGAATTGTCATTGCGAGTATTACGGAATTGCCAATTTTTGATATACATATATATGTGCATGATTCCATTCGGCATAGCTTAAAATAAGCTGGCATTCACAACTGTTGCAGCCAAGAAAAAAGAAAAAGAAAATAACCAATTTGTTTGTCCGCGTGGCTTAATGCTCGCACCTGCGACTCGCTTTAAATTCATTTGCCTCTTTATTTATTTTTATTTTTTTTTCCTAAAGTTCTTTTTTTAGCTATCATCCGCCACTTGTCCGGCTGCGGACTGCGGACTGCTGCCTGCTGGCTGCGCGCATTTTTCTTAATATTCAACGTTTTATTTTGATGAGCATTCATTTATTTTCATTGCTCTCCCTCGTGTGCCCTGTGTATTACTTAAATGAATTTAAGTAGCAAATTTGAAATTCAGTATTAAAGCAGCTGCTAAACTTAACTAACTTACTTCTGTGCATTTGTTGAATTAACTGAATGCAGCCTGTAAGCTGAAGTTCAGCCAATTAACAACAACAGCTGCTGATAGCTTAACAAACACTTGCAGGCCAGGTGCAAATTTGAAGGTAAACACACACACACCCACGCACAACTGATTGACTACATTAATTCGCATTGGCTCAAGTGATTCCTATGGCAACCAAAATTTAGTTCAACTCAGCGTTAAGTCCTTTATGAACCATTCGCCGTGTGTATCAATCAAATGAAAGGAATTTCAAGCATTTCACACGAGTCAAAAAAAAACTTTGTTGAAATTAATCAAAATCAAAAATGTTACTTAATTTGATTCAGTGGCTGTTCGGTGATCTTCTCTTTAATTGATGCATCGCAAACTCTCGAATACAAACATGGGCTGCCTTATAAATGTGTGTATACGTTGCACAGTGGCAGATGCCACAACACACAGCAAAGCACTTATTACAATGCCCGAGAGATACAAAAACTTGTTCGACTTCAGCACGCTCGATATGCGTGCAACAATAGCTCTGTGCAGAAATTGAGCGAAAAAAAGAAGACACTTAAAGATGTGGCGCGTGGGGAGTGTCAAACTAGTAGATATCCACTAATGGTGTTGGGACTTTGCGAAACCTTTGCTTGATTTATGAATCTTTTTATGATTGGATTAGACTAATTCAGACACTTTTTGAATTTTGAGGACATTTTCAAATATCGATTGTGATGATAAAGTCTATTTATCAAACTAAGTTCTTTTCCAGCTGTTCATTTTATACAATTGGTATATACATTATAGTTTATTGACCACAACTATTATCTGAGATCATTAAATATAATATACAGAAAGATTCCTAAACTATTTTTGATAACTTTGATAATTGGATTTGATAAGATTAAATTTTGCTTATGTTCATACACCGACTGAGCTCTTTTCCAGCATTTTGGAGAGCTTACTTTGAATATGTAGTACACTTTACTTTGTAGTTTTGGAACCGCAACTCTTATCTGAGATCAATTTTTATATATTATACAGATAGAGGCTTAGTGATATGGTACGAATGAATACAAATAATTGCTGCCTAATTATTGCTTATAAACTTTAGATGCAACAGAGAGGGAAATAGAAAGAGCAAATTGTGCTATGTATATTTATTTAAGCTCTTAGAAATACATATTTTTATTTCTTTACATTATTTCCAATGTTGTGCATAAGACAACATTCGTATTGAAACTGTTCAGTGCTTTCACAGATGCAGAGTAAAAGAAGGGGATCAAAAGGTTGATTTGACATAACAAGAAAAAAAAAAGAAAACAAGAGAAAAAATGGAAAACACATCTCCATCATTGAGTGTGCTGGCAGCTAGTCAACCTTTGGCTTTCGGCTTGGCAGCATTGGTGCATTAGTAAATTGAAAGCAAAGTACGTTGCCATTAAGTAGACGACGATGAACAACAATTTGTATTCGTGCATTCAAGACACCAACATAAATACGCACCCAAATATGACTCAAACCATATCTCTCTCCCTATATACATATATACATATATATATATATATAAATACTTATACGTGAGTGTGTGTGTGTGTCTAGCTAGACATCAAGTTAAGTATTCGAGTTGAAGAAGCTTTTCAGCACACTCGCTATTCAATCAAATCAAGTCCTGAATACCACTTGAACTTTGCCATTTGCTTTAGAGAATCACCTAAGCCTAATGATGTGCTCATTGACCACATTTCCATCCAGGTTATGTGTGCCATACACACAGATATTGTATCCGGCGTAAAATTCTAATGCAGCTGTCTCCATGGAAAACGGGATAAATGCTCGCTGAACTTTAACCTGAATTAATTACCAATCACTTGACAGCAATGAAAGAAATGTTTATAAATTTACATAACGAGCGCAATTTGAAAGTTGCCTGCTCACGCTTTTCAGCCCAGAGTTTTGGGTCATATTTAATCAAGTGTGCATAATGTGCTTTTACCAAAGAAGAAAAGAAGGAAAAAAGTGAAGCCGAACAGTCAAACTTAACACTTTGCTATTAAAAAATGAATGCTTACAAAATGAAAGAAACAAAAAGGCGCCCAGCAACAAGAATTAATCAAGCGCGAAAAAACCCTTGGCTAAAAGTTTAGCAGCGTCATTCCTCTTAGCTCTTTTTTTACACTCTGCTCCCAAATGGATCCTGCGAAGGGAGGGGAGGCCAACTCTACAGAGCTTAAATAACACACCTTTTAAGTTTCAATAACAGTTTTGGGCTCACTAACTGCATAATCAAAGATCTGTTGTCCACGTTTTTTTTTTTACCTCTTTTGTTTCCCTGAGAACAGAGTATCAGGCAGCTAGGTTTTTACTTATATATGCATGAAAATTGGTGTCTATCGGAGTGCTCTTAGTATACCATTTTCATTCCCATTTTCATTTTCGGAGCCATTTGCTGAAATGAAAATGGTTTGCTTGATACTGGCAATTAGGCGCACGAGTCAGCAAAAAGCGCGTCGCAAAAGAAAATGCTGTAAAACAGCAGCAAAAAAAGTGGGAAAACTAAATGGAAAAGCCTCCCCAAGTCCCCGTCCTCCGAGAAGCTGTTGGCTGGCTGAGCATAAAGCAAATTGGAAATTTACAAGGCTTACAAATGTATAAGGTACGTCGCATTATGGAAATTGTTCGCTGCACTTAGATACGTATTAGGATGGGATTTTAATGCGCACTTACGTGCAACAAATTACGTCTTTAAATGGAAAAAATAATCAAATGAAACAAGGGGTTGGCAACCAGTTGAATCCTTCTTGTCGATAACAAGCCGAACTGTTCAATTTCAGGTCATTTTGTAGTTGCGAAATGAAATTGTCAAGCATAAAATAAACCTGAAATTCAGATAAAAGGGTCACATAGCAGGGCAGTTGGGTAGCGGGGTAGCTGGGAAGCTTTGCAGCTGGGCAGCTGGGCAGCCAGGCAGGAAGGCATTCAGTTATTTTGTCAGCTTTGCAGCAAACAATAAATTGAACCTTATGGCCACTGACAGCTGACTTTCGGTCCGTACACCGAGTACGCACGGGCACAGCCAATCATTTGGAAAACCCGATTCATAAGCTCTGACACGACATTCCAAATATATTGAATGTGTTTTCTAAAAAGCTGCAAATGACACAAGCTAAACGCAATAACTTTCGATTAATCTCAAATACTATGTGAGTATATTTTTATTATTTGCTGGCTCCAGGTCAAGTGATTTTTTATTTTTTATATACTCCAATTTACTTGAAGGCAGTACAAAAATTACACAACAATTAACATTTTATGTTTTGAACATATATATATTTTCCTATATTTCGTCCGTTCATTCAGCTGTGGAGTTTGAAATTTGTATGTTTCTTTTGGAGCCAGAAAATTTTTTTTTCAATTAGACTGGACGTTAAGGAAAAATACTTTTAATATTTGTAAATAATGAAAGCGAACTTATAATTTTGGAAATATAAAATAAAATAAGCTTATGCAAATCAGATGAAAATAAGCTTATATTTATACTACCTTTAGTGAAATCTGCATTTTATTTTACAATTATCAGACATACCCAAGCTTTAAACAGACTTAAGTGTTGTGTATTTTCCAAGTCATATTAAATACAAAGCTCTTATTGCCTTTGGCAGCTTTGTCTTATTTTTATTAACTCTTAACTTGTGTCATTGAGCATTAAGCTTTGACATTGGAAATTTCAATGTGAATGTGTGGCCATAAGCGAGTAAATGATTACAATTTTCAGGCACTCAAGTCGGAAATGAAGTGCCTGAAATTTAACATAATTTGCAATGCGATTTCGCAGCAATCTGTAATGATGTTGATGGAAGGCAATGCAAAGGAAAAAGCCACAGCCAAAGCCAACGCCGCATGACCACAAAACTTACAACGAGAAACTAATAATAAAAATGTTAAGATAAATCTTTTTGGCTTTAGCCTTTTATTTTATTTTTTATTTATTTTTTTGCGGTGCAGTGAAGTTTCAATTTCTCGCCTTTTTCGGGTTCTCTCTTTTGCTCTTGTTGCTTGTTTCTGTTTGTGGGTTATAAAGCATCTCAGATTTATGCTGTGGCTGTGTGCATCAGGCGCTGATTCTATTGTGTCTTGAATATGAACAACCCTCTTATATTTTATGCGCATAATGGCCAACTACAGCAACAACAGCAGCAGCAACAACAACAACAACTACGACAACGCACTCATAAAAAGGCAAAGCAAAATGTTGCCCGTAAGTGGTTTTGGGTGGCTTGGGCGGTGCTGAACTGCCAACGTGGCCATCAAGCTGACGCCTGTGCCTAGCCTGAGGTTATTTTTGTTATTTTCATGTTATTTATACAAAAATTGCGCCAGGGGTCATTCTCGGTAGCTGTCATTGAAGGTGTTAAAGTTCAAATTGTTGCGTTTTATGATTGCGCCTCACTCTCACTTACAGTTCATTTTTTCCCTCTGTGTGTGTGTGCTATGATTACTAAACATCACAAAGAGAACCCAATAAAGTGCAGACTTCTACTATTCACTCCACGAAAAGTGTGTTTCATATGCAGAATGTTTCCATCAAGAGAGACTCAGTGGCCCTCATACTTTACCAAATTTCAAGCTTTCATTCAAAGTAAACCCTTAAATCAATTTAGCAATAGCAGACTTAAAAGCAGTTAAATCCACAAAGTTTGTACAGCTGGTTAGCAAATACGCTCATACATAAAATAAATATGTATCCACACAAATACTGATGCGGCTCGTTCTTCAATTTATCAAATACAAAAAGTTTAATATTTTAAAACGCCACAAACAGTTTTCTATTAAAACCTTCTAGCCTTTAAGTGCTTTAAAGGTTATTAATGAGCTGTGCAAATCGATTTAATGTGTAAATATTGGCGAACTTTAAGACTTAAGTCTCTTTACTTAATTTTTTAATTTGAAATTTTATTTTAAATATTAGTTTCTAATTTTATATAATTCAATTATCAGCTTTATCTTAAATTTAATTTGTACTTTTAAAATCTTTTTAAAAATTATGCACTCTTTTTTAGCATATATTAAATAAATAAGATAACATAAACAAATTAAAAATGAGTAATAATAAATAAAAATAAATTATTATTGAGTACAAATCTTTTATAAAGTTTTATAAGTCAGACAATTTTTTAAAGAAAATTAAAGAAATCTATTATTTTCTATTTACATGTACTTTTAACTATTCGTTTCAAATTTTAATTAATTATAATTATTTATTCTCTTTCAAATTTTTAACATTTCATTAATGACTTTAATTTTTGAATCCCTTTTTTTAAAGTTGTGGAGTACTCAGTAAAAAAACTATTTAAGTAAAAAACAAAAATAAATTGTTAATGGGTTAATGGCATTTTGAAACTCCATATAGGATATCTTTGCGTCATTTACTCGTGCTTTTACTAGTGCTTTCACAACTTCTTTTATTTATTTATTTATTACTTTTGGTCAGCTTGGAATGCTGCAAAAATATCTGATACATTTTTCGCAACACATAATTCCTTCCGTACTTGCTGATACAGCTTTTCTATACTTGCACACATTTGTATATATATCGCCTTTTACATGCTTGTATGGCTATGTACATCTGTATGTGTACAACTGTGCTGGCGAATCGTATATTAAAGGCCAATTAACGTGTCCGGTCATGAAGTTAATTGAATTTACGCACATGAGCGCATGAGCTCATCCAAGCATATTTACATATATTCACATTTAACACATTTGCAAAACGCGTTATCTATCTGTAATAAAATAAAAACAGCCAATAAATAAGTGAAAGAGTTATGCTATATTCAATTATCGTAAGTACAGTATATGAAGAGATTATCTTTGAGTTGATTTGATTAATTACATGTAAAACCACAACTTGTTTGTCAAAGGTGTTAGGTGTACAAAAAACTAAATGGGCTACTAAAGTAATTTAATCTGGTTGAATGCTTTAAGTATCTTAAAGTATCTGAATTGTTTCAGGTTGTTCCTTGTAGTAGCCAGTACAATTTGTTGCCCACACTGTACACCAAATGGGTAAATCAAGATATAATAGTGTTGTCGTAATTTATGTAATATATTGATTTAAATTACTTTTCATATATATTTATATTGACCATATACATTTGTATGCATGGGTTATTTTGTATACATCAAGATATCATACAAAACTATTTCGACCAAATTAGTGAATAGCTTTAAGGATTTGGCACTAATTTACCAAAAGTCTTTTAATGCGTCATTTTACTTAAATCGAGAAATTGTTTTCTTACTTATGAAACATTTGGGTTGGATTAAATATTGGAAATCATGTTCGCATTTTATTATTTCAGAGTATATAAATCAATAGGAATTCTATTCCGCTTTGAGGAGCATGCTTTGACAAATCAGGTCCCTAGCTGATCAGAAGATTTGTAAGGCTGAGTGCATTATAATACATTAGGATTATTCATTCATGACTTTCCTCATACCAGGGTCCCGTTGTTAAAAAAAAGTAATGTGAGATGCATAATGTAGTACCTGAAAATCTTATTTCATTCAACACTTGATTTTCTGAGTATCCTAATTGTTACACAGTAAAATCAAAAATATATTATACAATTATATTTTAATTTTTTTGTTTATATTTGGTGTCGCAATAAAAGGTTAAATTAGCTAATGATAATAAATTATTTTTACATAGGGTATTACTCCAGTCGGGTTAGTCTCACAGCAAGACTTTTGCTTATTTAGCCTATCAATATGTATTTACTTTCAATTTTTGGCTAAAAAATCATTTATTACAAGCTAAAGCAAAGACTTTAACAGGCACCACACGCACATATATATACATATATATATATATATATATATATATATATATATATATTTGTTTATCTACATGTATACATGTATGTATGTGGGAGTGAACAAACAGAGGACTTTCATACAGACTTCTGTCGCTTATCACTTAGGCAGCATTCGTGTTTTCATTTGCAATAAGGAGACCGATGCGAAGCTTTAGAGCAAGACAGAGAGTGAGAATATAAGAGAGAGAGAGAGAGAGAGAGAGAGAGAGAGAGAGAGAGAGGAGTGATAAAGGGAGGGTGGTATAAGGAACAGAGAAAGAGGGCTAACCAATATTGTTGTATACTTCTTGTATACGAAAACAGCGGCGCAAACAATGTAAACAAGCTGGGCAAAAAACCGGGCGACTGCAAACAAGACCACGACGCAGAAAAGCGAAGAAATTTTCTTGTTAACAAATTGCTGAACATTTGCTTTTGAAGACAAATTACTCGGTGGCGAAACAAATTGCTTTGCAGCTGCTACCGCTACTGTTGTTGCTGCTTTTGAAAGGCATTTGGGCCAACAGGATGGGCACATTTAAATTTTTGATAAATTGGGCAGCACAATTGATGAACTTGAATTTGTATAAGCTGCTAATGCGCTGACTGATCTGATCACACAGTTAACCATTACACATTGCACTTCCGCTCGAATGCTCCCACGCACAGAGTGCATAAAGGGAACACATATTGCGATAAAAGGATTCCAATACCTGCCCCATTGCGGCAAGTTGGCGGCTTTAACTGATTGCCTGCATTACACATTTTCAACGATAACTACAAATTTCACTGAAGCCTCCAACACAGATCGCTCTCTCTTTGTTAGTTATTAACAAACTGGCAACTGTAACTGCAATTCTTGCAAACCACGCACTCAAAAAAATCTGCGTGATGAAAGCCGCCAAACTTTTGGCGCTCAACTTATTATTATGGAATTACATTTCTTAAAGCCAGTGTCTTTTGTATCTGAATTCATGTGAAGATTTTCCTAAAACTTAGAAAAAATATTCATAGATTCAGAATATATATAATTCTTACATTTTGTTATTCTAATGTTACTATTTATATTAGCATTTTAGTTTTTCATGTTTACAAAAACTTAAGATAGTATTTAAATTCTTATAATTAAATTTGAGAAAACTAACTGATTCGTGTTGCACCGGTTGATTTGTATTTCAAACTGATTTAATTCCTGAAAATACTAATACTAGCCTTGTAAAGCTAACATTGTTGTCTTATGTACTACTAAATGGACTGCTACAGAGGGGAATATATCTTAACACAGAAATTCAACTGATTTATTTCAGACACGAAAATTTCTGATTTATTGCAGCCCACACAGCAATTTTCATTAAGTGTTTTTTTAATTTTAAAAGGAATTATTTCTACATATTGGAAATATATTTCTTATTTATACAAAATAATTTTGAAAATTAAAAAAATATTATGATATATTTTTTCTCGTATATTTATTTACCAAAAAAACCCGTATTTTTTTTTTTGGTTTTCATGTCGATTTTAATTTTAAGGTGTTTCTCTAAATTTCAAGGCATTTTTTCTGAGTGCACGTGCATTAATTGTATTTTGGTGGCTAATGCGCTATTTGTGATTGTGGCAACCAAATTTGCTGCTCATTTTTAGGTTGTGGTGCCAAAATTGAGTAATTTTGGTGGTTGCCACAGCTCGCCCCACCCAGCACACATTTATCCTCCCGTCGTGCATACGTTCTGTGCACATTGCAAAACCGCATGGACTGCAATTTCCGAGGGCAAACTCGATGTGTTGCCCTGGCGACAAGTGCGGTTTCTCGTTTTGCAATACTTGCTAGTTATGGCCACACACAGTTGCAAAACGGCCAAAACCCAACTGACAGGTGGCTATTAAACGTTATATTATTTAGAATTCCGATATTGCACCGATTTTACCATACATCATACAGATCAAACCCAATAGTAATTAACACTCTAATCGCATTTTGAAAATGAATTGACGACTATATTTTTGGAACTTCATTAAAGCTACGTTAAAGTTTAAGCTTTTTATTTAATATTAATTTACTATTACTTTTTATTAGAGTAGCTTATTAAATAAATCCTAAGTTATTGCCAAGTTATATGAATTTAATTATATAATGATCCTGCCCAATTTGCATATGTACATGCCAAGTTTACTCTACCCTCCACTTGGCAGAGCTACCTTTCGCTCTATGAACATTGCAAAGCTGTATTACCATGGCGACAATTGTTGTCCTTTGGTTTGCAAAGATGAGTGGTTATTGTCATGCACCGTTGCACAACAATCAACTAGCATTTGACAATGAATGACAATGAATCGCAATAAGGGATTCAAATTACTGATTTGAATATGATAGCTTAGAAGAGATGTGCATATGCATGTATGTAAATGGGAAATCCGAAATCAACATTTTAAGACAACAGATAGAAACATGGTTCAAATTCCGACTCATGTTTGAAAAGTATAAAAATTCCGGAATCTTTTCAACGAAGTACTGTAAATGAATAATAAAATTGTGGTGTCAGCGGGATGCTTTGATGTCTCCAAGGATATGTTTCCTTCGTGTGATTTTATACCCTGAACACATTAAAAATGGGTAAAAAGGTTAAAATGAAGTCGGATCTGATTCCGATTCTGAATTTAAATCGGTACAACACACGGATCCGATTGCAGTTTCAGTTTGACACTCTGGCTAGAAATATAAGATTTCTTGCGAAATTTCTATTTGGAGCCTACGTGATTTTGCAAAATTCAATCTCCCCGCTGGAACAGTAGAAATAAATGATCGTATGTTCATTCTGGTTTTCCATATGGACTCATATGTCAATAAAAACAAGAGAAACCTTTGCAGTCGGGCATAACCGCCTTTGAAATACTTTGATACCATAAGTAATACCAGTTGATATATATATTTATTTTCTCCTACGGATGAAATACCAGCTGAATACATATTCGAGCAGAAATTCTCAGTTCATATGAGTAGCAAAAGGAAATAGACAAAATTAGATGAAGTCCGTCGCATGAAATCGCACATCATAAAATGATACACCGATGGATCTCTCGCCAATCAGGGCACAGGACTTGGAATGGTGGACCCTCGAATGTCATATTATGAATACCTGCATATTTCAAACTGAAGTGTGTGCAATATGGAGTTGTGCGAACTTCATCCAGTAATGTAACTAAAGAAATACGGATGTTGCTATTCTATCCGAGAGTCAAGCTTCATGAAATGCCCTTAGGATGACGAAGATAATGCCAGGATTAGTTCGTGAGGTACGATCCAAGATAGACCAACTCGGAGCACTCAATAGGTTTACCCTAAGATGGGCCCCGGATCACAAGGATATATCGGGGAATGCAAGCAAAAATGGGGGCGGAGCGGCCTCTAACAGAACCTCATCCCTTTTGTGTTAAAGGAAAACACAAAATACGATTGCAACTTAGAAAGCAGAGGCAACAACGGAGCTGGACAGAGCCATTAGTCCTCCGTCAAGCCAAATGTCATAAGCAATTTAATCAGGTACATTGTGATATTGACATTGGAGACTAAAAGTCACCTATCTAAACTAAGTATTTTTATAATATTTTTAAATGGGGAATATATATAGTATCCTGCGGATGCATGTTCTGAGTTTAGGAGACTTGGTAAACCTTTTTAGGTCGCAGTGCGTAAATAATAGTAATACACGTATATATTAACAATTAGAATTTCAAGATTAGTTTCAAACATTGAGATATGTGTTTGAGAAGGTTTAAGCTCTCCTCAAATATTCATTATATTTATTTTCACAAAGTATTGCGCAACTTACAGAAACAAAGTGACATATAATGGTTACTGTGTCTACTTTAAAAGCTGCACATCGCATTACTTAGAAATAGATAGAAATGTTCAATTTGCGATGGTCCGCCGCACAGGTGTGTCTGTTCGCAGCCACGTTAAGTGGCCAAAACTAACCGGTAAAATCAGCTTCCGCATGCCTGACTCTCAACATGCACATAAATTTAACGGCTAAGTGATCTATTATGTCTGCGTGTGTCTGCGTTTCGGGTGTGAGTGTGTGAATGTGTGTTGGCTGGTGTGTGTAAATAATCTTGTTTGGCATCATTATAGCAACGCATCCAGCGCTCCCAGTCACGAGCTAAGCCACGTCAACAGAGAACCATCTATAATAAACAGCTGAGCAGCGAATAGATATAATATTTAGAATGTATCCATGTTATGAGAGACCTTCAAGCGATGCGTTGCTTCAACATAAACAGCTGTCATTCTTAACACTTTGGCTGCTTCTTGGCAAGGAGTTGAACCTTTGATAAGCAGGGCATTAATAAGTCAAACTATAGTTGACTGGCTGATTGAGTGGGTGGCGAGTGCACAGAGTGAAAAATGATATGGCTGAGCGCATAACTTGGCCGTTGGTTGCGTCTTGCATAATAATAAACAAAGTGTGGATTTCTTGCTTCAAATACCCCTATCGTTGCCGCAATTTGTGGTAAACAATGCGGCCTCAATATGCTAATGAGAAATATTGATTAAATTGGCCGCTCAATTTGCATAATTTTACGTGTTGCAAAACTGTTTTTCTTCTTTCTTTTTTTGCTCTTAGCTGAAAAATGATTCAGACGATGCCCGCATTGCATATATATATATATATATATATATATATATATATAGATATATATATATTTATATTTATATATTTGAATTTGATGATCCAGCTAGTTAGTTGATTTGCCAGCGCACTCATAGATTCACTTTAACACCCTTCACACACCTCCAAGAACAATACACAGAATTTACATTCAAGGCACCACCTAATATAATATATAAGTATATGGTGCACACATAAATATAATTCCTTTTGGCAGAGCTGCCAACTCGTATCGATTTATGCAGCGCACGTGCTCCAAGCTGGGAACCCCCTTTTGCATTTGGTTCGTTCTGCTGCATCGAGTCACGATCCGTACGCTTATTGGCATTTGTTGCACTTTATAAAATCCGCTTAACAGGTTTTATTTTCTCTCATTCTGATTGGTACATCTATTGATGTTGTTGCTGTTGTTCGAAGCCATAAACGCAATCAAAGTAAAAATACATCGACATTAAACATTAAAGCTGCAGTGCTATTGTTGCATCTAAAAGCTCACATCAGATTCGAAATGTGCTATAGTAGCACATAGCAATAACGAAATCGCCTTTCTCTTCAGTATTGCTATTGAAATATCAGTTATAACGAGCACAACGCACATGCAACATGGAGAGCAAGTCGAGCATCAAAGTGCTGCTTAATTGTGTTGCGTGCTCGAGAAATATAAATATAAATGCACACACTCAATCAGAAATAAGTACACATGTTTCATGTAAACGTAATATTTAATTTAATATTTTTATCGAATTGATGACTGGGTAATTGTTCTTTGAACCTTGCTCACAATTCGCTCAGTATGTCAAATGTTCATTGCATACTTACCGGCGCATTCAGTTTAATAATCGCGTTTTCAATTTGCACCATTGAATGAACACATTGCGTTGTTCCTTTTTCATAAATTATATACATTATATTATATTTTGCTACTGAAAGTTGCCTTTGCCGACCTTTGCCCCAATTAGCGCAATTATTTTCGCTTTCGAAGCTGCAAATTAAAGCAAATGAGAACTGTGCCGTCGGGCGTAACCGACTGCGAAATACTCTGATACTTAAGTATTATCATCTGATAACAGTTGCCATAGAACAGGATGGGTAACTGTAACTCTTAAATTACGGCAGATATGGGCTTTGGAAATTGTTGAGGCGGAAGTGGACGTGGTCAAAAAGTGATTTAGAGGACGTTCTTAGTAACCTACCTTTCAAGTTTGGTAACTATAGCTCTTAAATTGCAGGAAATATAGGCATTTATCGATGTTGGGGGCGGGAATGAGCGTGATCCAAAATAGTTTTGAGGTGTGTTATTAGTAATATACCATTAAAATTTGGTGACCATAGCTTACAAATTGTGGAAGATATTCGCATTTCAGATTTCTGGGGGCGTGGGGGTAAAATGTATATGCCGAACTTTGAAGGAGACTATCAGTTAGTTACCTTCCATGTGTGGTAATTAAATCTCTAAAATTGTGGGGGATATGTGGTTTTATCGATTTACACTTTCCTAAATATCGGCTTAATGGGAGCAGGTGTGGCCGTGGCCATACAATTTCTTGTCGGTTCTTAAAGGTGGCTACCAGCAAAACTGATGGACATTGCACAAAACTAATATACTATGATGCCTTCGGTATCAGAGTATTTTGAAGCATTAATTTATGAAAAGTATGTAATATTGTTATTATTATTATTATTTAATTTTACTTGACTTCCTATCAGCACAAATAAAGAGGCTTTCACCTAGATTTGTGCTTGCCACAAATGCAATTTTGTACAATTATATAAATTAAGATTTGTGCTTGCCACAAATGCAATCTTGAACAAGTATATAATTTTAAATTGAATTATTTGCATTGTATAAATATAACTTTGTGTTTTTTTTTGTTATAAAGAAGATGTGAGAAAGTGAAACAGGCAGAAGAATGTATGCCCGAACCCTTAAGATATTCTCTTGATGTTCTTCTATTCATCTGTCTGAATGAGCCGAGCTACAAACTAACTAAACTAAAAATATTATTTCTCTTCAGCCAAATTCAGATGTAGTTTATTTAATCATAAATATATGCCTTAGTCACGCCCATATCGATACAAATCGATTCACAATAGCAATAAAATTAATATTTCCAAGATATTTAAAACACCCAGAGCTGTTTCAACTAACATTTTTATTGTTTGTTTGCATACTTCTTAAGTTTTGTTTTACCAAAATACCAGATGCAGGAAATGAGACAAATATGGCTCTCAAGGAGTCCATTCGAAAAAAGCAGGCAAATTAAGCACCTCGGAGTCACATTTGACAGTAGATTAAATTTTGCCGCACATGTCCCGAATACGATATGAAAGTGCTCCAGAGAGCTTTATACATGTCATATCATAGAGGAAGGAGGAGGGGTTCGTCATCAAAGATAATGAGATGGCTACACCTGATGGCCGTAAGGCCCACTCTCTCATATACAGCTAATACCCGTGGGGAGGCAAATGCAAACGTGAAAGAGAATGGACCATCGCTATATCGCACTATTTTGCTCCAGCAAAAAGTAAGTCTTCGGTTGACATCGATTGAAGGGGGTAGAAGTAAACATGTACTTGGCCATAGAGATGCCAAAATCCTATCGGGTGAACTCCCCCTATGGACACAATCTAGATTTGAAATAAATGCTGAACACCTGCTTAAGCAAAGTTTCGAAGCTTACATGTGTAGTAAAAAGTAATAGGAATCACTAGATGAAGGATGAACTTGATCTATTATTATTATGAAAACAATTGCGTTAAAATTATACAAACACACTAGGATATACTCACCGGCCTCTTGACGGGACACAGTGGAGTAATCAGTTGCAGAATCTACCGATTCTGTGACTCTCATTAAGTCTATGCACAGTCATATAACTTGAACCCTTGCCGTGAAAAAAAAAGAGCCAAAAGAACTGTTTTTCTTGGTCTATAAGACCAAAGATGATAAATTAAAGGAGCAAGAGAGATATCGATTTTGAGAAATGCCGATGCCTCTGCTTGTGTTGCAATTTTAAAGTACATTTCTGCGTGCCCAGTTGTGTAATTGGAAAATGAACAATTACTGATTGCTAGGCAACAATAAGTTATTTGCTAGAATTTGTAAAAAGTCTTAAAATTTAAATGTGACCGAACGTGGCAAGGGTATTGTATCTTCCGCTTATTGTTTTTTGTTTTGTTTTATTTTTTTCTGGTATACGTGTTTTATTTAATTTAAATTGATTGAATTAAGGTTACATAGCTTCGTTGGAGGCATTCAAGTCTATTTAAAGATTTTAATTACTTTTTGGTGGATTGTTAATATTTTTGGAATTTGATTCTATTTAAAAATACTGCAAATATTATTTGAATTTAATTTATAATGTATAAGCTCAGAATTAAGTACTCCCATTGCGTTTATTATGACAACTAGTGATTTTAAAATCAATTATTGTATTGACATGGAAAATGAAAATAAATTGAATTTGCCATTATCAATTGAACAATTTGCAATCAATTGTGAGGTGATGATTGCATCAAATCAATTTGTCATAATTATGCTGCTGTCTGACAAAGGCGGCAAAAGCAAAATTCATAAATAATTCTACATATACACTGTTGATCTGCGAGTTTATACTTTGCACTTAATCAGCACATTTAATAACTGCCACGTGCAGTGTCACAGACTTAGACTTGGAGCCAAGCATGAATTCAATATAAAATCGTATCGTCAATCAAAGCCAGGTCGCATGGCCTGAGTTGGGCCGTGGACGGATCGAAGTCAGACAAAATAAAAGCCCAACAATGGCGTCGCCACTTGACGGGCATTATTCAAATATGCGAGAGAGATGGGGAAATTGTGTGAAACAGGGACCGGATCTGAGTGGAGGTGGGGGAGTGGAGCCTGTCACATTCGCTGAATGTCACGCGCACTCTTCAAGAGCTTGTTCTTGTGAACGAAGGGGTGACGGGTCGAGCGGTGTTGAGAGGGTGTACCAATGATGTCTGGGTCCTAGTACCTTTATAAGTACTAGCACCCCACAAGTATGAAGACGTGCTTGTGCCCCCCCATTTGGTGCATCTTTTGCAAAGTACACTCCGCAAAAAAAAAAAACAAACAAAAATTAAGAAAATCCATTTATAATTAAAAAGAATTACAAAGTTTTTCTAGTTTTTTTTTGAGGTGATTTCTAAATTTACGAATACAAATTTCTTAAAACTAAAAGACTTTAAATAAAATTTAAATAAATAATAAATAATTTAAATTTTTAGATTATTATGAAATATATTTCTAGCAAAGGTATAAAAGGTATAAATCTAAAATCTTGCTAATAGAAAAATATTTTTCTAATATTCAGAAAAAACTCTAGAACGAAGCGAGATCGAATTGCCGTAAAATCGTAATTGTTTTCAAAATAAATCACATAAATTTATTAGCTGTCGAAAATGGTTGCAAAAAACTAATGTAAGAATTTTGTGTACACATAAAAAAACATAAACAGCCTGGAATTCAGCATTCTCTTTTCTAAATTGAAAAAAAATATACATTTGAATTATGAATAGAGCTGATGCAAAGCTACGATGACTTGTTAAATTTCAGGCAGTGTATGAAATGCAGATTTTGTTGCAAAAGTTCCATTGCGTATGGTATATATATATATGTTAATGTTTTTTTGAATATGCACACTCAACACCATAGGTATTTTCCCCTTTTCCTAAGGGCTATAAAAATTATGACTGCTTTGGCAATTTCACTGCACAAATGAGCAAAACTCGTTTAGAGTTAAGCAATTTATGGCACTTTTTAAATGCTTTATTAAAAGACATAAGTTAAGCACAAAAGGGAGCAGCTTATGAAAAATGCGACAGAAATTTGGTTGGGAAAAATTAAGAAAAAATATAATAAAAATAAAAACCCGACCAACAAATACCCTATGTCAACAACATTAAATTTTTAAAAATATGTAAAAGATGTATCTCCTTGTAGGAACTCTTGCAGTTCGCACTTAGATACATAGACACAAACTATACACACACACATATATATATATATATATATATATATATATATATGTATATACACGCAGACGTGCAGCGAAGGCCATTTTAAATGAGTTTTCAGTTGACTGCTGGAATTTACAACTGGCCAAAAAAGCAAAATAAAAAAAGGAATAGGAACAAATATCTGGCTCTAAACACTTCTGACAAGCGCTGAGCGCCGTAAACGTTTTTTATGGCCCGTTATTTAATTTATGGTTGAAAATATATTTCAACAACAAAATGCCAAGGCGCACCTGTTACACATTTACAGCAAGCAGCAGGCAGTCAGCAAGTGGCAACAACAACAATGGCAATTAGACGGGGCACACAGGCAACAATAATGTATTCATGGCATTGTGTGTGTGTGTGTGTGTGTGTGTGTGTGTGTGTGTTTTTGAAAATTGCTTTTAACCTTTTCGTTATTATCAGCTGAAATATGAGCTGCGGGTTTTTAGCAACTTTGGTGCTTTTGCCACACACATTTTCTTTCATTTTTCACATGTGTAATTAATTGCTGAAAATACCCTGCTTTTTTCTTATATTGTTGTAATTGTTGTTTGCTGCCAATGCCACACACGGCTACAAGTGGCATGCAATTAAACTTTTGCTCAGCTGATGCAGCTGCAAAAAGGGTTTAGAATTTGAGCCAAAAATTGACAAATATGAAAGTTGGATATGATTCACAGCGTGCACACTCTCGCACACTCACACACACACACACATACATTCAAGTGCCACACACATAGCAGCAGCAGACACTTTTGGCCAAGCACTACTTTGACGTTGAAAATGTCAACAAGCAAGTATAACACAACAGCAGCAGCAGCAGCAATAGCAACAATTCAGCACTTGCACACACCCACATACACACACACACACACACACACACGCGCACACACACATAAAGTTGTCAACTGCACATGCAATGTGCGAACGAAAACTTTTCCCTTTTACTGTGCGCAGCAAAACAAAATTTAATAAACGCCAGCGCTTTCATATTAAATCCATGCGACAAAAATCCACACAACTGCAGGCAAAAACTTGACTTTCAGGCATGGAAGTAAATAAAAGATTTAAAATAAAACACACAACAGGACCAAAAATTAATACAAAATTCAATAAAGTTTATTCTCAGGAATTTCATATGACAGGCAGCGCACAAAATACTTAGCAATAATCCCCTTATATGGATATGCATATGTATATCAGGAGTTTTGCATCCGACGACCAACACTCGAGACAATCAAAGCGAAAACTTTTACAAATTGTATGGGGTTTGCTAACACTTTGATACGCTTCACAAAGGCATATTTGGATATGCAATAATTAAATTGATTACTTTTTTTACCGTTGAATCTTTAAAATTATACGCACCTGTTGGATCGATCAGCTACAAAATCTTTTTGAATGCCAACAAGTATTTCATCACACAATATTTTCTTCTCGACATTGCATCTCAATCTAAGCATATTAATTGTCGTGAATTTTCTTAAGAGTTGCTTTCACTTAGTTGCTTCCTAAAGCTTCTTAAGCATTTCGCAATAGTATTACTCACATTGAGTGTATGAAAGTGCATGCTCCAAAAAGCATCGTGCTCTGTGCGCTTCAAGGCCTCAACCCGCCCTGCCACTTGCCACTCATTCGATTTTGCTATCACATCGAATTGAAGTTGACAGAGTTGAGCGTAGAGCAAAATTGCTGAAATTTCATTGTGTGCTGTGCCCTGTGCGATTTATGTTATTATTGATTTCGCATAGCACGAAGTTCACATTCATTGAAGTGCTATGCAGGTGTGTGTGTGTTGGTGTGTGTGTGTGTTGGTGTGTGTGTGTGTGTGTGTTGGTGTGTGTGTGTGTGTGTTGGTGTGTGTGTGTGTGTGCTACCAGCACAATTGATTCAAGCAATTTAATATTCATTTGTGCGTGTAAATCAGATTTGCACATGCAAACAGCCAAAATTGACAGCAAATAATTGACTCGTCGAGCAATGTAATCAGTGTAAAAATAATTTTGAAATGCGTTAAGCGATGACAGATTTTAGGCATTCGAGCAGCGGGAATAGGCTGAGTTAAGGATATAGGCTTTGACAGCGCAAGTCAAGTTTTAGACACGTGTTCTTCATGTGAGCCAAACTTAATGCTTGCCACTTGCTACTTGTACTGTTGCCGCTGCTGCTGCTGATTTATTATAGCGACCTGATTTATTAATCAATTTCATGCGCCAGCTTCAACATAATCAGATTCAGGGACTAATTTGATTATGATTTATGGCCTGATTACACTGACACTTTCTGCCTTCGTTGACAAAATGTGGCAGCCGTGGCAAATGTGGATGCGGCATAGTTACATAAAACTACACTACTACTACTACTACTATTGCTGCTCATAAACTGCAATTATCTGCCTTTAATGAGAGAAATGTTAAGCCTCTGTTAACCGTATCCACTCCTGTTAGCAACCACTACGCTCTCTGTTAACTCGTAGTTTGGGCCATCTGCCAAGCATCAGCTGCTGCCCGGCTGCTGCCCGGCTGCTGGCTGGCTAACTTATGCATAACAAGTAATATGAAGCATACGACGCGTTATCACGGCCAATGGCACGTTGCTTATTGAAAATTATGAGCTCAATGTGCTCATCACAATGTCGCACAGATATGAGTGAATATAAACTAATGTATGTATATTATACCCTGCCGCCCTCTTTCCCTAGTCCCTCTTCCGCACTAACTGTCCCCGACCATCTCTGGCTGTGGCAATTTATGAGCCCAGCTACAGACACTAAAACTCCACTAATTTACCATGTTTCATGCTGCAAGGCAGTTGCCACTTTGTATACACAGCAACGCGTCGCGTTTATTTTCGGCTTTATTTATTTGCTAGTATTAAATGTCTTTGCCTATGCTGTTCTGTCTCCGCAAGCTGCCTCATAACCCCAACCCCTACATGCCCCTCCTACTACACGTTTCCTGCTCAATCATTTGCAGGACAGCGACTCTGACAAGCAAACAAAAAATCCATTTGAATTTGTACATAGATGTTCATAAGTCTGCTTTCGCTCGTCGTTGGCACAAATGTCCGTTTCTGGGCTAACAGCCGGCATTTGTGTGGCTAATACTTCGACAATGTGTACATATGTCTGAGTTCACGTATACCACAGCCAGATCACAGCCATTGAATTTGTACTTGCTTACGAGCATCGAGTCGCTTGTAGATTCAGAGCGCATTTATTCACTCAACCAAATCGGTCGACAAAACTACTGGAAATAGGCAAAAAGTAAAGCTTGTCAATAACAGATGAAGCCCATGTTATCCTGCAATATTCAATATTCTGATGGCTACGTCAAACCTGATTCGATTAACACGCCATATTCATATTCACAAGTCATGTAAAAGTTCAATTTCTCTTTAAATGCTTGCTTGAAGAAAAATTCAACTTTCCAAATGGACGGACTTTGTTTTAAAACGCAATTTTTAACTTTCCGAATTCATCTTATTTTTATGAGCTTATTAATTTTATAGTTATATAAAATAAATATGCTTGACATTTGAAAATTGAGTTTATAATTAAATTGAGGAAATAGCTGTCTACATATCGATCGGCTTAGCTGCAGACATAGCCCCATTTCAATACATATCAAACACACAATATTTATTTAAATATATTAATAATGGCATGACTGAGTACAGCAATATTATTTAAGAAAATATACATAAATAAAGAACAGATTAAAAATAATGTCAATGGCATGTATTTTGCTTTTTCAAATGAAAATTGACAATCACTTTTGAAATCGGTAGCTCAAAACATCTATGTTCAAAATAAAAAGCTTTAACGTTTTCGTAAATTGGAGCACGTCTGATAATTCTTTTGTACGTTTGTTTGTCGTTGAACTCCTCCTGGACCGAATTCAAAGAAAGTTTTTGAAGGGATTAAATTGGACTTGGTAGGTGTCGTTGCGTTACAGATTTGATTTATTTTTATTGTTTGATGAAGCGAGAAGATTGATTGCCAAATGTCACTTAGAATATAGTTAACAATAAATTTGAATTTTTATGGAGAGCTTTAGCATTCGAAGCAAATATCTACCTAAATATCTTTCATATTAAGTCGTATAACTTTGTTCACCAACATGATTTCTTACTTACAATCAAAAACAAGAGCAATGCTTTATATTAATCTGACCATTTCGAACTTAGCTAGGGTATTCAAGTAGAGAATCGAATTTGGCTCTGTGAGCGCTCCAGAGCCCAAGGACATTGTCACAGCCCGCATCTTCAAAGCGAACATTTTAGATCCCTTGAAACTCAATTGGTACATTCAACTTGAGTTGTGGCTAAATGGCTAAGAGAGAGTCCCTCATCAATATGCATTTTTCATTGTTTCAATTTCAGTTTGAATTGCGCTGCTTTTGTTGTTGTTGTAAGAAAAAAGTAAAAAGTTTGCTCATTTTGCTTGATGATATTTTTGTGGCATTATCTTTTGATTACTTCATTTCCTTTCATGCGCCTAATGTGGCACACGTGTCCGAGGACAATTTATATTTACTGTTGCCTTGGCCTCTAAATCAAGTGTGCCATTCACAGTTTTTGAACTTCTTGTGGCTTATTGCTGTCTTGCTTGCTGTTGGTGTCTTAGCAAATTATGAAAAGCCCAACTATAAGTCACATAAGACTAGCCAACTCAAGTCGAGGCAGTTGACTCTATTTTGAGCCACTTTCCGTCCCACATTTTTCTTTTCGTTTACCCGGCAATAAACTTTGGGCAACTCTTTCAATTTGTCGAATGTCGGTGTGTGTGCCTGTGTGTGTGTGTGTGTGTGTGTCTGTGTGTGGGCGTATATTTATGTGCTTGTGTGTGTGCTTGGGTTCTGAAATGGCTTCTTCTTTAGTTGGCAGTTTTCAGAACCAACTCGCCTGCTCAAAACCACCTTTGGCACAAATTGCTTACAAAGTGTTTTCTTGTTGTTGTTGTCGTTTTGGTCGAGCTTTAACAAAAAAAAAGAAAATAAATAAGAAGACAAAAAAAAAAAACAAATAAATAAATGGCTGAGCAGTAAATCTTTGTCGGCTTAGGTTATTGAATATTTCATGCTTCGGCTGATTTATTATTTATTTCTTTTTAATGCCCTCCCGAAGGTCAAGGCAAGGCGATTTTCGATGAACCTAAAACCCGTTTCGATGACGCGCCCCAAAAATAGGAATGACCGGCTGACTGTGTCAGATTTGGTTCATAAATGTGGCCATTGCTCGAAATGTTTATCCAGGTCAGCCATTCACATATCCATATCCAGCGTCCATCCGGAGTGTCGTATACTCTGTGCCGTTTCCTGCCTGCAGCGGAAATGCCAGCTACGATTTCCGCATCGCTTCTGTTAATGCCACCGCTGACAACAAAAGTCACTTGACACCCCCCGCACCCCCAACCCAACCAGCCACCACATCTGACTTTTAGTAGCTTTCGGTCGCATAATTAGAGCGCGTCCAGCGCCGACGCATACCTAATGAGCACTTATTTGGCTTTCAGCGCTGCATTTGATGGACCAAACAACATCCTCATTACACTAAAAAAAAAACCGTTTTGAAACCATATTATTAAAAATGAATATTTCTAAAATTCAGAATTTTTGTTTTCTTAATTCAAGATTACATTATTTCTTTTAATGAAGATGGTTTTCGTCAAAGAATGGATTTATGGTGGGAGAAAGTGCAGGCATGGTCCAACTAGAATTAAATACATTCGAAATTCTAATTTCGTATTACGAAGGTTCGTTCAAATTTCAAGTCTCTTGATTTAAAAATGTAATTAGTGCCAAAAAAATTGACTATTTGTAAATAGTGCTTCGTTAATAGAGATTTTTGAAGATTAGAAAAAAGATTTCCAACTTTGACAAAATTCTTGTTTATATATTAAATCTAGAAGCTAGAAAAGCTTTCTAGTATTTAGAGTAATTTTAATTTTGGGTCTTTTTTGTCAGGGTATACGTTTGTTTTGCTGATTGGGGCGTTTCTCCAAATTACAAGCCAAACAAATACGCCCAAATACCCTCTGGCTCCGATCCTTATGCCCTGATTCTGCTCAATAATGCAAGCGTCCTGCCGGCGAATATCCTGTCCTCCAGCTAACCCCTTCATCAGCTCGTCCACACCCCCAACAGCTGCGACCACTTATTGTTTGCCCCTGCTGCCGTGGAAGCTATAAAGTGCATAAAAACGCCGATTTCCGGCAAGGGGCGGGCAACGTTCGTGGCATTTGCATGGCCACAAAGTGCAGCAGCCCCCGTCGCACCACAAGCAAACACACGAATTGCCACAGCCGCATCCGTGCAACGTTGCCCATGATTCGCACCTCCGCCAGCATATATTGAGGCCTGACCACGAGGCCTATCGGCACTTTTTTTTATCCGCCGCACACAACTATTTTCCACGAGGCCAACAAGTAATTAAGTCAAACATCTTTTCTGCATTGCATTACGCATCGGACCTTATAGAAACGAATGACTGTGTATAAGTAGATATAGTTTCTCGATTGAGGTTCAATGGAAAACAGCTTTGATGATATTTAAAATACGTATTTTCTATTATTAATTACATCGTTATAAAATAATGAAATATAATTGATATTCTCAGTGGAACTATTTCTTCCTTTAGATATATTTTCAATACTAACAAATCTGTTGTAAACTTGTCTTACTCCACAGTTTCAAAGATTTGCCTATATCATCTTTTTTTTATGTCCCAGTTTTTGTCTCGCACTTTATCTTTGTCTTTCTCTATCCATTCTTAACTTTTATTTTATTCAACACTTAGCTACTGATGCATAACAATTTTTCGTCTGATTTGATTTTTTCTGGGTATCCCCAATATTTACAATAAATTTAGGATTATATTATACATATATATATTTATATTGGATTTTCTATATTTTCTGTATAATGTCCCTACTGGACCAGGGGGACATCCCGATGATAAGAAATGTGTGCATGAGACAGCTGATGTTCCCGTAGAATGTCTCTTTTAGGAAGAAATCTTGTCTCAGCCTTTTTCTGTACTGCAAGCATTTAGAGCAGGAAAACAACCAAAAATATCTCGGGGTCACTTTTCGTACAATGCTTTTGGAGCCAACAGCTTCTCAAGGCCAACAATAAGCTGCCCCAGCGCAGTAAAACGATAATCTACAAGACCATTTTATGGCATAAAGGTCAATAGCATTGCAGCCAAAACGCACTTAGAAGCCTCCAGTCCTCAATGGCGCAGACGCTCGAAGATATTTCTTGTGACATCTTCAACGTCGCGATAGCCTGGGATATTCTAAATGACAGTCGTTAAAGTAAATTACCAAACTTATTTAAGAACAAAAGATGCCTGCCAGAAATCTGCTTAGGAGATGAATCGACGACTGAAAAACTAGCCAGGCTTTTTTTTCTCATTTTTTCAGAACAATGTTCAATTTTTTAAGAAATAAGTTTTCAAAAAGGGAAAATAAAAAATAAGTTCTTAATATTCAATATTAGGTTTTAATTTATGTATGTAAGTTCATAATAATAAAGTGATATATCCATCTTAAACTCTTAAAATTCATAATTTGTAAGCACTGAATTTTAATGTTTGTATATAAAAATTCAAATTCAACCCCGGTATCAGAGTACAAAGAGGAGGAGGCAAGTCAACTGCAACTACAACTATTTCGTTATAAAATTGTTTAATTTTTAAGCTTGCACAATTTAGAAATAGTTCCCCCTGAATTATTAACAAATCTTTCAGCTAAAGTTTGCCTATAAAACTGTTTATTTTAAGCGCAAGTAAAACTTTTTGTTATTGTTCAACAATAGTTTGCAGGACCTTCACTTGTGAGTGTGTGTGCATAACCGGAGTGTGTCTGTATGTATATAACCGTAGTGTGTGTATGTATGTATATATACATGCGGATATGTAAATCGGTCGTTGCGCTTTTCAACTTATACTGCCACTCCAAGCAACACACCCAGCACCACCCCCACCCACTGGCCTACCCACCACTGTTCTGTGGCTGTTACAGAAAGTGCTGAGTGTTTTGTTATTGAAACATATGAGTATTTTTACATTTGCTTACATTGTGCCCCCCATAGTCTCCGCACACTGTAACATTGAGGTGGTTTACCCTGTATCGAAACAGGGCTTTGAGAGTGTGTGGATAAATGTGGATGTATGTTGAAAAGCGGTTACTCTAGTGATAATCTAAACTGAAATCATTTAAGTTTAAAAATAAGAATTATATTTATTGTTTTGCATAAATGTATGCAAATTTAATTCATTGTCTCACGAAATTAATATTATTAATGATATATTGTCTTAGATTCAAATTTATTCAAATACGTTTCGCTTGTCTCTCCTCAATATTTATTATATATTATTATTTATTATATATTAAATTTGAACTTTAAGGTATTTTATTGTATTATTTTAAGATATTTGCATTTTCTTTCAGTTGTATATAATCATATCTTATTTTCTGTATATTCCCATCAATTGTCCTAGTGCACAGCCGAATATTTTTATATACCTCCACTTTTCCATTTTAATATGTTAATGAATTCTATATGATTCTTGCTTAAGAACTTTATTCCAAATAATTTCTTTCCCACTGATCAGCTCTGAGATGATTGAATTTCATGACATAATTTTCGTTCTTCTAATTGAATTTATATTTTAATCAAATATTTACAAATGCAGTGATTTTCAGGGGTGACTTCTAGTCCTGCATAACTATTAAATGATAACCAACTTCTTAGTTAGTTGTTGTACTTCAAGTTGAAGTGGCAAACCAACGAGAATTGTTAGTCAAACAACAACAGTAACAGTAACAACAAAAAGAAATGAACAACAAAACTCTGCCAAGATGTGTGCTCAACTTTTCCTGGCCGTATAACGACTCGAGGAAAAAGAAAGAGAAACTGAATGGTGGGATGGGTAGAGAGGAGCTGCAGAGGTCCTAATGTATGCGCTAAAAGCCTTAGCAGCTGCCAGCACACCAATTGTTAGGCGGTGTATTAAAAGTTTTGAGGCTTAAAGTTTATCGCAAAAAGTCGTCGGCGTCGCGACTGCTGCTGCGGGCCCCCAAAACTTTATGGTATGCCCCGTTCAGTGGCATATAAAATGTATTTACCTCTTTCGCGCAACCCAAAAGTATGCAACAGCAGATACACAAACACACAATACACAAAGCTTCGCACACAGCTTCACACACAGCTTCACACACAATTGCGCTTTTGCATATTCGTAAACAAAAACAGCAAAAGCGAGCAACCGAGCAACCGAGTTGTCCAAAAAAACCAAACCCAACCGTAGCAGGCTGTCGTGAGCCAGCGGGTAAGCTGCCAGCCAAACCAGGTCAAGAGCTGTTAACTTGAAAATTACACAATTTTTGCATTTTGCAATGTGTTGCTCGTTTTGTGTTAAGCTGTTTTACACCCAACTCAAACTGCCCCCCTTTCAATAGCGGGCGATGAAATTGAATATTTAAAGCCAAATCATTGCCAGCAAAGCAATTGGCATACAAAAAACGAAAGATCAGCTATTTTAGGCAACACGAAGATTACATACCCTAACAGACCGAAATTCCCATATGATCTAGTGACCGGATACATCTAGCTCTGATATATGTTATCTTATAAAGTCTTATTTACTTTACTCAAATTTTGGATACAATAAACAAACATAGATCTATGCAAACTGTGGGCGTGCTTAACTTCCTCCACAGGTTCAAAAATTTGCCTCTTCCTTCTTAAATTGCCGTGCCATTCCTTATCTCTCCCTTTTGCCTTTCTTCTTACTATGCTAATAACATTAAACAATCTTTGGTCTGATTTGGTGTTTATTGATGTTTATCCAATCCTCTCAAAAAATGTTGAGCCAGCTTGCATTTAAGTACCGCAGATTTAATATATCCTTTATTTTATTTAGTTTCTCTTTAAATTTTAATTTAATAATTTACTTGTTATTTTATACAATTTAACTTGTAACTTTCATTTTAATTTTAAATTTAATCTTTTTTACACATATTTTAAGTTTATTATAAATTAATAAATAAATTATGCCAGTGGCAATATTTACTTTTTTTTGTATTGGTTTAATATAGGCTAATTTCCGTCGTCACAACAAATATTTATAAGTGAAAATAAATAAAATTCAAATTCAAATAAAATTTAATATTAAGTTTGAATTTAAAAAAATATATATATATTTTCATCAAGATAGCGTTAAAGAAACAAAGCTCAACCAAGAACAAATATAATCAAGTTAAAAATAATATGAATGAGTTACAAACTTCGCGTTAAAACAAAAAATTTTCCTCAGAGTATTAAAATAGGGCAAATTCCAAATAAACGCATCCACAAAACGTGCTACACAAAAGTCACTATGCAACATGCTGCATTAGCTGCTCTTTTTACTCTTTCACATGAACAGCTGCTACATAAATTGCATAATTCAACATGCTCACATGGAAAGTTTGTATTTTTTACTGCAATTAAGAACGCAATCGTTATCGACATCTGCTCTTAGTGAAGCATGATTTTCTCTTAAGCTTTTGTGTGTTTCTAAATTTCGCACTCTGAAAAAAATGGCTCTGGAATTTTGAAAATCGCATACTACAATTTAGAAATACTATTACTAATTCAATGGTATATTTATTAAAATTTAAATTTGCATATTCCATAGTGTTCTCTACGCATATGAAATTAATTCATTAAACGCTGAATTCTAACGGCTTTTATTTCTTAATGTTGTCGCCTTATTTGGCATAACAATGTTCTCATATCTGTGGCACTTATCTATATATTGTACTGAGACATCAGCGGGTAATGTTAACATATGCAAGGGTAATTTTACAATTTGTCTATTTTTGTTCTTAACAATAAGTTCATTATGTACTCGAATGCTTTTTAAACGCTTAACATGTTTTGGCTTTCTCTTAAAATAGTGTTCATTCTTGAACATTCTGCCAAGGACCTGCAAAATAGTTGGCGTACGATTTAATTATTTTGTAATGGCCCGACAAATTGTATGGTTTGCAGTTTTCTCGTTACATTCCTTAGTTCTTCTGTATGTTTTTAAATGAGGTCGTAATGAACTTCAAACTATTATTGGAACGTCACTGACTATTCTTAAAATTTCTAACTTGCGCTCCAAGTAGATGTCAAGGTGAGCTACTAATATATTATCATCAGTTCTTGCAGTGCACTCTTGGCTAAGTGTAAGCAATCCCTTTTCTGGCAAGTCTCTTAATTCCCGTTGCGTGCTACCACATTTTACACTAGCCATTGCGCTGATTGGAACCTTAAAAATCGAACTTATTTTCTGCTCAGTGTAGTACCTTTTCTTTTGCCTTTTCTTTTGAATTTCTCTCCGTTCATTATAAATATGAAGCATCGTGTAATGACTTCTGTTGCACATTGAGCATAGTTCCTTGTTACTGCATCTCTTGTTATTCACATGTTTTAACCTTCTTTTTCATGTCTGTCCATTTCTTACAGCCTCAAGTTTTTTCGATATTATTATATATTTATTTTCATACCACTTGATATGAAATATTATAATTTTCCGCAGAACCTATTAGCAAGTGAGAAACCATGCTTTTTGCTTCTCCTCTTGATGCGGCTTTTAAATAATTAAATGTATGAGGTGGACTATGATCCTCTCTTGAATGAATTAATTAAGAAAATTATTCTGAAAACAGGTTCAATTCGTTTGGCACCTCAGCAAATATGTTTATCTAAAAATAATTTTATTCGCTTATATCTAATGATTGTTATGCAAATATTACTAAGATCTTAGTGAAGAAATATTTAGCACTAGTATTGGAAAACCTTGAAATTAAGATTTTATAATCGAAAGTTTATTATTTACATTAAACTAACTTAAGCGACATTTAAATTTGCGCAGTAAATTATTAGTGTATATTTGAAGCACAAGAAAGAAAAATTATAAAATAAAGTAAATAAATAAATAAAGTTACAATTCCAGTGTTACAGTTTTCAAATGAAATTTTTGTTAATATCATCGTTAATGTTAATTTTTACTTTAGTTATCTTCAGTAATGATTGCTAGCAAAACCAAGAAAAATACTCTGTGCATTTTTAAGGTATATTTGAGCTATTTTTGGAACCATATTCCAAAATATATGTTTCCACTACTCTTATTTTGACCGCTGTTATATATGAAGCAGGTCGTTTAGTTTAACTACAACATATAATGCGATTCAAGAACTGTGCCCATACTTAAGCTTAGCGTAGCTCATTTCCTTACATGTATATAATGTGCTTAATTGTAGCTTCAGACCTGTTTTAAGGTGTGCCACATTTGCTGCTTGTGCTGCTCGGCTGGTTTCTGTTTTCAGGTTGCCGGTTGCATTTAAGTAAGTGCCTAACAAATGGCAAACTTGAGTTGGCCCGGGGCCAATGTGTACAGATGTAGATGGAGATGAAGATTAATTTGTATGCTAAGCAACTCGAGAGCAGCAATTCAGGGGACTCATATGCGAAAAACACTCTGGCCGAAGGTAGCATACCCAAGTCTCAATCACTCTCACTCTCTGGCCTGGACCATAACAATGCCGCAAATATTTGTGGAATTCTTTTTGATACGAGACGAGGAGCCGGATAGGAGTGGGAGTATCTGGGGGCGGTTCAGGCAGACATTGTGCCAAATGAATGATGAATGCTTATAAATGAGCGAAAGGGCAACATGCGACCTTTTAGTGTTGCCACTCCTTCCACTACTGGCACTGCTGCCACTGCTGCCGCTGGGCCCAGCTACAGGACATTGCCACAAACGCTGTTTGCGAGTGCGATTTGTGGGCGCTGTGCATATTGATGACTCGATGGGGCAATTCAATATGTTGCTGTTCCATTGACAATGATGTTAAGCGTTGAGTAGCTCAAGCGGATCAGTCAAATTGCATGTTATTAAAGTATAACCGCAACAGAGCTGACCTGCGGGTCGTATGAGTAAAGTCATCTTATTAAATAAATCGTCATTTAAACTGTTCAAGGAGGGGGTGCTTATGTGTGTAGCACATATTTCAATATTTATATACATATTCACATATATAGGTATATTTTGACCCAAATTGCTGCGTGACATCTTAGCGAAATGGGAGCGCATGCCTGCGGAAATCTTCATTTGGTATTCGCGAGTGCTTCGCGTTTACTAATTAATGTCGCCCGAATTGTGGGAAACTGGCTCGGCCCCCAGTCACGTTTTCATTTTTCATTTAGGCATACAGAAAAAAAAAACATAAAATAAAACCAACTAGAAACTTTTAACAATTCTGTAGGCAGCAAATTTCAATTTGTAGCCAAAAACTTTAGCAAGCACTATCATTAGCCGCCAGCAGCGGTTGCTGTTAGCCGTCATTAAAAACAGTTTAAACAAGCAGCAGCTAAAAGCCCTTTTTAGAGGCTGGTGGCAGCGAAGGCCTAGCGTGGGCAAACCAAAATAAATGTTGGCTCAAATGCAGCTTGACTTTATACCGGCAGCAGTAGGCCATGAAATACACCCACACACAATGATGATATTAATAAATACAAACAAAAACCTAATTATCCACGTTGCCGTCTGATTTATTTCTTTTTTATTCAAGCTGGAAAATTTAAGACAACATTTGCGATTCATAAACATTAAATACATATTTGCTTGTTATATTCCATTTTGAGCTAAATTATACAGTCGAAAATATTCATTCCAGCCTAAATCCATTAAAAATGGGTAAAATTGGTTTAATGGCTTTCTGCAAATGTACGTAACAGTCAGAAGGACGCATCTTCGACCCTCGAAAGTATATACATATATTTTTGATAGGGATCAACAACTGAGTCGATCTAGCCATGTTCGTCTATCCGTCCAAAGTTCGTCCATCCGTTTATGCGTCTGTATAAGCACGCGAATTTCAGAGACTATGGGAGCTACAGATTTCTATACTGGTATGTAAGTTCTCATGCACCACGAGCATACCAAAGTAATTAAATTTTTTCGTTAACTCTCAAGCTTCGCGATTATCGATTACCGATAGAAACAAATCGATTAGCGATAGCAACAAAAACACGCAGCTTTTCTTGGCATATTATTCATCAATTATACCAATTTCCAATAGGATATATTTAAATTCTGTGTTCAGGTTTTCCCGTAGTTAACACATCACTCAGACTTGCTTTTCTTTTATATATTTATATGCCAACTAAATGCGTTAAGTGCGTTGGGAACATTTCACTGCCAACATCAATGAGAATCAAATTCTTCGTACCATCCATTCCATCATAGTCTGAAAGCAATCGTATGGTTGTAAAGAGTTGAGGATCAAAAACACTATACGGGTAAAGGATATAAAGGATGTGACCGAAAAGGTTTCAAGACTAGCAAGAAGAAATGTTTGCTTGTCTTTGTGTTTTGTTTTCCTTTGTCTGCCTGTGTTAAGCTCTAAATTTTTATGTAATAAGATGTGCTTATGGCCAGCGGGTGGCAAGAATATGTGTAACTTTGAACATGCTTGTGTGTTTGTATGTTTGTATGTTTGTACTTTTGTATGCATGTATATATGTATTAATGTAAGGCAAATAAAATTCTTGTTCTTTTGTTCTGTGACTTTCGCTTTTCGTTCGCTTTCAGCTGTCTGCAGCTGGAAAATGCAGTTCTCTCGAGTGCCCACAAAAGTATGCAATGGATAAGGCAATGGCTGTGGGCAATGCAATATCAAAAGCACACACACACACACAAATGAGAATGTATGGGTGTGTGCCATAACGAGGTCACTGCCTTGGTACAAAAGTTGTCAACTTGAAAATAACACGTTTTGAAAATCAGTAAAAATACACATACATTTCAATGGTAAGCGTATGTGTGTGTGTGTGTGTGTATGCGTGTGTGTGTATGCGTGTGTGTGTAGGCCGAGTGTGTGTGCTTTTGATGCGTATTTTATGTGTGTTTGAATACAGCTCAGGCAACTATTGCCCTTTATTTGCGCTTATCAGCGTGTAAAATGCGCAGTTCACATGCAAATGTGCAGCGTAATTAAAATTGTGCAAAAGCGTGCATAGTTTTCCCATTAATTTTTGTGACCAGTCTTCTGATTTATTTAAGTTTTTTTTTTTAATTTTTGACCGCCACAATGTTGAGCTAATTTAAGACCGAATTCACATATCATAAATATTACATATATATAATATATTTAATGGTAAATCGAAATATTGTATTTTTCATATAAGCCTTTAGCCTCGACTCGAATCATGAGTTGCAAGCTTCTCCGATTTGGGAGCAAGGTGGTCGTAGCAACAAAATATTTTTACCAAACTTCGGAGGGGATTTCTGGAAATCTAGCTACCATTTTTGCTAACTTTACCGCTAAGACTTTGGGAGATGTAGATATTTTAGGTATTGAGCGACGCCATCGATACAAGAGTATAATGAATTTAAGAAGTTTTTAATTTTTTTTTTTTATAATAATATGCATAAGACTATGTCCATTTTAAAATGTAATTATGATATATCTCAAAACACGTTATTAATAGGCCATTCTTATACCCTTAACCCATTTGAAAATGGGAAAAAGGGACCTGCACGAAAAGAGCGCTGTACAATGAGACAGCTGCTAACGCTGGCAGCTGCAGTTCAAACTATGGACATGTAAACACTTCTAATAATAAGTTATTTATATTAAGCCATACAGGGCTCCAAATTCAGGTATGTAAACAATTCATAATCAATTAAAAGTTCTTTACTGCGGCTGCCAACAGGGCAATGTTAATAAAGTTGTGTAAAAGTAGGTAACGGGTAACATACTCCATTATCATATATAAATTAACATCCGTTAGGGGCTTCAAGAAAAATGAATTAAAAGGTAACCATTTAGATGATTAAACTAATACACATATTATATTTAACTCTTAGTTGAGCTCTCTCTCGACTTGTTATATGTCAAAAGCTGACATTTTCAGAGACGAAAACACATTTCGCACTGGCTTAAGAAGAAAGAGGCATCCGAAGCAGCTGCAACTAAAATAGTAAGTGGACTGACATCAACGAGCAGTCAGTTTAATTGATTTGAATATTAAGTCAAGCATTATAATTAGCATTTGCCAAGATTATTTGATTGGCGAAAGCCATGAACATTAGACTGCCGAGGTTCAGTTTACATTCAGTGATTGTTGATTACATTATGAATTTTGTACAAATCGTTTGGGTTTTAATTCGAGTAGTAACTGCCCACTGGCCACTGCCCACTGTTTTGTGCCACTCTGACCAGTTGCCACAAATAAAGTCGTAGATATATTTTGAAATAAAGCTGCCGTTATCACAAATTGACCTCAGAAGCATTGTGCTGTGTTCGGCTGTGTGGCAATGTGGCAGCAGCATTATGGGGCAATAATTTGAGCCAGCTGTGCATGGCCAATGGTTGCGTTTGGACTTTTGTTATGGTCTATGCACTGTTATGGACTACGGGCGATGCACGATGGACGATGGACGATGGAATCCATGGACCATGGGCAATGGGCAATGGCTTCGTGCGGTCACTCAACCAGGCTGAACATTTTACAGGCTTTGCCTCGCTTCCGTTTCCGCACACACACACACGCACACACACAGCTGCACACATACACAGCATAGCACACACACAGAGTTAAGTGGTTTGTGGTTGCTGGCAGCGCGTTGATTGCGCTCTGGTCCAAAAATCTAATAAAGCGCCAGCATATGAAATGGTGAATAGTTTGGGTTATTTTATTATTCTTGTTGTTGTTTTTTTTTTTTTGTTTTTTTTTTTTGCGAGACAAGGGGACGGCAACACATGTCAATTTATGCTTTATTAAACCATATTAACAGGCAATCTGGCAAAAGCGAATTTTGATTTCCGGGCATTGCTTTTCAACTCAAACATATTTTGAGTGCCATTCGCTAGAAACTATTCAATTTCGAGTCATATAAAAATTCTAAAAACGCAACCAAACTGCAACCGATTAAGAACGCACGATGAATGGTGGGGGCGATAATCAGCTAACGGTCCACTACAATCACAGACCGATAAATCGCAGGCTGCAAATGATACTGCAGGACCTGCACATCTGGCAGCAGCCCCCCGTCGAATATAACAATCCAATCGAGACCCTGCAGGGCGACCCTATTGACAATGGCCTGATGAATGCTGAAGGTATATTGCCTGCTCGTTCGAATACGGACGTTGATGATTCCGGCTTTGAATCGGGCAGCGAGAGCGATATGTTATAGCCAAGTTAAATATATGTCAAATGATGCATGTGTCTCTGCCAGTCAAGTTGCGTACATATTAAATTGATTGAACATGTGCCAGCGACTTACCTTAAATCAATAAATGTCGTAACTTAACTAAAATTGCAGACTCATTTATTATATGTTGGTTTATTCATGTCAATTTGATTTGTTCTCGAACACAAAATACATTTTACTCATGCACATATATGTGGATACGCAATTTGCATGTGTGTCGTTGTTTTTTTTTGTGTGTGTTGTGTGTGTGTGTGTGTGTGTGTGTGTGTGTGTGAATCCTGTAAATATGCATACATATATTTATGTAAATAGATTACTTAGAGATTTTGCAGATACAATTACTTTACACATACAATATTCGATATATTCGCAAATATTTATTTTGTATACATTGATAATACGGATAACGAGTATACGAATTCCATTTGTTCTTGGGACATATTATTTTCATTGATTTTATGTTTCTTTTTTGTTTTTTTTTTTTTTTTGCTTTGTCTGCTTTCATTCTTTTTGTTGCTTTACTTTAATCATGCTTTCTGGGGTTTTATTTCGTTTTTATAAATATACAAGTTTTCATTTTGATTTTTTTAAGTGAATTTATAACTTGGGTTTTTTAAATAAGTTCTTTTCTGGCTGTTACTTTGCAGCATTTTCATATATAAAATTGGAGTTCTTATTCCCGATTTTTTTTTATCTAGTATCGATAATTGTGCCTACTTTTCAAGTATTTCTTCTTAAATTACAATTAATTTTTAAAGTGAATTAATTATTATCACGACTATTATAGTTGGTTTCTTCATTTCTTTTTTTAAATAAATAACAGGCTCTGGGTTTAATTCAAGTCGCCCCGCATAGCTGCAAATTAATACTGAATTATAACTAAATTACATAAATGATTGTTAGTTCTTGTCTAAATTTTAATTTCATTTCGTAAAAGTTTTATTTCTACAAGATATGGTGTTTTTCTTAGCCCCTTGGGCAGCTAAAACCGATATATCTAACCATATATTATATGATACTCGTAAATATGTTTTATTAAATTATTACGTATTTCTATTAATAATTAATAATAATATTCAAGAAGCATTAATTCAGTAAACAATAAATACTGCGCGATAAATAGTTAAAAGTAAATTATAAAAAGTCGTATTACCTTAAACTAATGGAAACTGATTATACATATACATAATTCATTATTTGTCATTGTTCAGTTTTTACGTTATGGATTTGGTTGCTTAAATTACACCACGTTCGGTATATATGTTCTCGTATATAAATATATATCGTAAATCATATTTATGAAATAAAAATAAAATTGGTTTAGTAGTCTGGCGTGCTCGACTAGACAATATCCTGTATCCTGCCAAAATTGTCTAGACCTACAAAACGATCTATCGAAACTAACGAATTAGTTTGCAAGAACTCTTAATAGTTAAATATTATTCTCAAAATTGTTTTAGGCTAAAGAGTAGAAAATGTATTTCACTAGGAAATTACAATTCGTACGTATTTAGAATGGATACAGGGTAAAATAAAATGTATGTTAGTTTAAATATATATTGATTGGTATTTGAATATTATGTATATGTATGTAGGTGTATATGTATATATATATGTATATGTAGGTATTTTATGTTGCTCAATTTGTGGGCTTTAAGTACATCTATAAATTCTTTAAAATTTCTAATGGTGTATACATTCATTTTCATTTGCAAGAGGAGAAGAAGGTGGTGGAGATGAGGAGTACGGGTAAGTAAGGGGGAGCTTGATAGCTTGCAACTGCGATAAGTTTTGTTGCACACGTTGTTTGTAAAATGCATAAACATTTATCTTATAAACTAGACATTGCTCTCAGCAATTTGATTTGTTTCACCCAACACACACATATGAGACATAGTTATGTATGTGTGTTCGTGTGTGTGAGTGAGTGTGTGCGTGTGTGTGTTTATGAGTATATACTAAGTATGTACGTTTGTATATCTTGTTGATAGGTTGTTGTATTTGTTTAAGTGAGTGCTCAATGCACACATGATAGGGAGGGCTTTACATTGAAATCCATAAATTGAACACAGCGGCTGCTGGGTAATGTTGTTGTTGTTGTTGTTGTTGTTGTGTATGCGAGTGTGTGAGTGTGTGTATGTGTGTGTGTGTGTAATTAGTTTCATACGAGTTACTTGCTGCAGTTGAAATGCAAATTAATACAAATGTTCTCTTGAAATCCAATTAAAATTTAATCAATTTGTAATTATATCCTTTTTATCATTGGTTTTATTTTTTTTTTTTTTGTGTTTCTTTTTGTTGTTTTAATTTTGCTTTTAATTTGTAACGCATGCCAGTTGCAACTTACAGCACAAACCCGTAACCTCAGTAACCAGTCGCATCGAACAGGTCGGGCAGCACCAGTGGCGGACAGTTGTGCGGACTGCAGGTGACGCTGGGCAGCTCGTCAGGCGTCACAGCATCCGTGCAGATGCACTGCAAACAGTTACCGGTGTCCTGTGGCAGAACTTCGCCAATTTTATACAATTTACCTGCAATGGCAGACGAGACGAGGAATGCACAGTTAAAATAGGGGAGAGTTCACTATTGTCATCAGTGTTGTTGTTGTTGTTCTTGATGTGTTTTGGCAACTTACCCAGCACGTTGCACATATGCCCCGCTGCCAGAGGCGTTGTTGTTATAATCGTTGTCAACGTGAAGGGCGGCAAGTTGTACTGATTGCTGCTGCTGTTATTGTTACTGCTGTTGTTGCTGCTGCTGCTGCTGCTGCTGGTGATGGGCATTGTTGTTGTTATTGATTTTACTGTGGTTGTTGCTGCTTCAGCTGGTATTGGTGTTGATGTGGCCGTTAGTTGCATTTTTGTTGGTTGCCTTTCAGCGGGGTTTACATCTGAAGTTTGGTTGTCATTTGCAATTAAATCCGTTTGCATGCTGGCTCGGGGTAACTTCAGCTGCTGCTGCTGTTGTTGTTGCTGTTGCTGCTGATGTGGATGCACATCTACAGCAGTTAGTGTAATATCAATATTGACAACGCTGCCATTGAATTCGCTGCTGTAATCATTGTAAGAGCTACGGAAGAATACAGCATCCGCATTGTCAGCTATGTTGTTGCCGTGTCTGTTGCCATTGTCTTTACTATTGCTGCTGCTGGTGGAACCGTTTCTGACGCTGCTGCTGCTGCTGCTGCTTATGCTGCCAACATCATCGATTATTGTTGATGCCGATGTTTCCTGCTCAATTGTAGCTTCTGCTGCAGCTGCAGCTGCTGCTGCTGCCAAGTTATCGTCAAACATATTTGTACTGTCAATATTGAGTTCCGTCGATGTCAGCCAGCGATGAAATGCATCATCAGCTTCCTCTTCCTGTTGTACTCGCTGCAGTTACACAATAGGCAAATGTGATTATTTTAATATACATAATAAATGCAATTCAATGGATCCAATCTCTGACCCTAATTTCTGCTCAATAGTGTTGAGGAACTTCTTTTTAATTCCGTTTGAAACATTAAGCTCGAATAAATAATGAAACAGCTGTGCCATGAAAAATGCAATTGCACAAAGCTGCAACAAATGTCCACAAGACGAAGGATGCTTAAAAACTTAATTGGCCGCACTTTAGAAGCACTTGGGGCACGGCTGCATCAGCCAGCAGGCACTGAAATTTGCTGTGGCTTGTTGGGTTTTATTATACTCTTGGCAGTGGCCATTATATATTTTGTTATTAAATGTGCAACAAATTGAAAAAGTCCACTCTAACTCCAAAAAGTGTAAGCGTCTAACAGATGCCAAGCTGAGTTATATGTGCAAAATATCTGTTAATTTCAACTTTGAAACGATCGAGAAGTAAAGGGGCAATAAAATTAAAAATAAATAGCTATTAAATGTGAGTTTATATTAAATAAAATCTAGCAACATATCAATAATTGCTTATTACATTTTGGCAACTGACTTAAACATTTTTAGCACTGCTATTGATAACAGATTTTAAATTACCGAATTGCAAATATTTCTTTAATGCCGACTAATTTCAGTCGACACAATCAAATAAAAAAAAATAAATAAAATAAAATTAAATATTAGAATATAATTATATAAATTAATAAAATAATTCGAAAGTACTTAATCATTTTAAATTAATGTTAAGAAATACAAATTAAAAATATTAAAATACAATTATAAATAAAATGTAATTCTAATGTTTTATAAATTTCAATTATAGAACTAAGACAATTTTGAATAAAAAATAAATAAAAATTATATTAAATTAATTTAAAAATAAAATTAAATATTAATGGGTTTCAAATTAAAATTAAATCAATAAAAAGTTGTACAACATACGAATTAATTAAACTAATTTAAAAATATGTTATATTTTTGAATTATGAATTATAATTAAATAAATAAAAGAAACCTTCAAAACTTCAAGGCGAATTTCAAACACTAAAAATGTTATGGTAATTTCTAATGGTATTTAATTGTTTTAACGTTTCTTGCATGGATTTAGCAAAACCAATCAAACCAAATGTAAAAAGAGTTAACATGAAAGGCCAAATGAATTTTGTATTCTCGAGATAAGAAGTTGAAAATGTTATAAATGTTTAAAATAGAGCAACCATGCTTCTGCAATAGAATTTAGTCCGTTGGTAACATTTCTTTCTTGTCTGTATTTTATGTTATTTGCTCACTTACATTTGTATTGGCCATCACAAACGCTGTGGCAGCTTGTTGGCTGCGGGGCGTTGTCACCATTTCTATTGTTGTTGCTGTTGCTGTCGGGTTGGCAATGTTGTTGCTGTGACTGGTGCTGCTGCCCGTTGTTGTTGCGGTCATTGCAGGCCGTTTGGTTGGTGGCTCGGGCAAAATATCGCTGTCGGTTTCCGCCTCATCAAAGTTTTTAACAACGACCAAGTCTGTGGCGAGAGTTGCCTTTTGCTGTTTCTTCCGCTGTGTCTGCCGCAGTTGCTGTTTCTGCTGCTTTTTTTGCAGTTGCTGCTGTTGTTGCAGTCGTTGCTTTTCGTGCAGCAAATGCTGCTGATGATGCTGATGCTGATGATGTTCATGCTCCTCCGTTTTGTAGTCGTAATAAAGCAGAGCCGGCAAGTTTTCAGGAAAATTTAATATTTTACTGGAAGAATGCGGCTGATGGGCGTGTAAATGTTGCTGTTGCTGTTGCTGATGTTGGTGTTGTTGGTGAGGCGTCGGCAATTGCTGCTGATAATGTGTTTCCTTTGCCGCTTGATTAACAGACATTGCGGCCACATGGAACTCCTGCTGCTGCTGCTGCTGCTGCTGGGGAGGTTTCTTATGTTGTTGCTGGGCCATTGCCGGCTTTTGCTGCTGCTCATGTTTGTGTTGCTTGATTATATTGTAGTTGCTGCTTTCGCTGCTGCTGCTGCTGCTGCTGCTGCTGGTGACGCCGCTGATACTGCTGCTGTGGTTGGCAGCACTGTCGCTCCTTTGTTTTTGTTGCATTATGTCTGGCTTTTTATAATCCGGCGCCTGCTTGCGGCTATGGTAAACTTCGTAGTCATTAAAATTCTTTTGATTCTTGTGATGCTTGTGTCGCTTGCCAGCTTTCCTCGTTGTTTTGTGCACTTTTGTTGATTTTCTCGTTGTGGTCTCATACCGATACGGATCCGAATAGTCGCCGCCAGTCGTCCCCATCGCCGTCGCCATCGCCGTCGCCGTTGCAGTCGCCTCCCCTCTGTTTACATTCACCTTATCTGCGCAGAAAGTGAAAAGTTTCATCTACATTGCGGGCCTTAAAGCACATAAAACTCAATTCAAACTAACCGCATTTCTCCCACCAGCAAAAGATTTCACCGTCCATACACAGGCAAACCTCACAGGCATCCAAACGCGGCACCTGCCACAAAGTACAAAAATAGTTAAAAATAAAACACAAAACAAGGGTTAACTAAATTCTACAAAAACCAAAAACAAGCAGAACACCAAATACGAAAATATGGTGTGTGTTGTCGCATTTGGTTGATTTTTATTAATTCCCACACCAAAATATGAGTAGCTGCAACTAAAGCTGAAACTTTATGTAAATGTTTAAAATCCCTGTTAAAACCTCAAAACAAATTTGCCAAAGATAGTAGCTTAGTAAATTTAGCATATTTCATTTCTGAAATGGACACTAGAGAAACACAGTTAAATGTGGAGACCTTAACATTAAATGACACGTGGCTTTCATTAATTACATTCTAATTATACTAGACATGAGTAGCTGCAACTAAAGCTGAAGCTGTGTATAAATGCTTAGAATCCCTTTTAAAACCTTCAAGTGAATTGGCCAAAGACAATGACAAAGACTAAATTAGGACACAAGAAACACAGTTATACTTGGAGATCTTGACATTAAATGAGACATGGCTATAGATAATTACATTTTATTTAAATCCCTTGATAAAGCTTCTTACTGTTCAAGGCTTTCTGCTGCAAACATTGTATACATCAAATCATTTACCAGGTTAAAAGCGAAGCGCTTACAACCAGGTCAACTCCCTAAACGTAGCAGTATTCTCCATTGTATCAACTACCCAACCATTCTTAAAAAGACAAATCTTTTTATATTTATCACCCAACACGTGCACATACTACTACTTACTTGTACGATTGAATTTCATATTTATCTGTAAGTCGGCATTTGTCAAGGATATGCCTGATTATACAACCCCAACCACATTATTAAGCGATTCACAAAAACTGGCCAATGTACGAATTGTTAGTGGCATATTCCAAATAATATGTTATTTTAAGCATCAACTTTACTCCAAAGTGGAGTAATTTAAATTGATTATGTAATGGAATTTAAGCACTTTATTACAATAGATAATAATTTGCATGACTGTACACTCAAAAAAAATGGAACCGACATTTATTTAAAAAAAAATGCAATTTCAAGGATATATTTTTCCAAAATTTATAAAAATGATTTGTTATATAACATTAGCTTTTTTGTTTTTGCTTACATTTCAAGTAATTTAAAAGAGAATATAAAAGTACAAATTTCTACAAATTAAACAATCTCCGAGCAACAACACAATTTTATATAGAAATTTTTATTTATATTCGTTCTTTAATAAAACATGAAAATACTTTTTCTTACACATATATAAGAAATATTTCAAAATCCAATGTATTCTTATTTAACATTAGAATTTTAAGATTTAACATATACAACTATTTTAGAATTTTTTTAAATACATATAAATTAATTTTGAAAAAGCTTTCAGCTATCACCGAAACAGCAAATTTCATTATTCATTCATTCATTTGTAGAGAGCTAGTTTCTAAAAACAAGAGTTTTGCATTTCTTCATAGTAGAAAATATATCTGAAAAATTGAAAAACCCTTCGATTCTTAAAAAATGTCTTCTTCGTATATTTAGAAATTAAAAAAAAATGAAACGAAAACATCTTTTTAGTTTTCAACGCGATTTGCACTTTAGTGATTTCCAAAATTGTAGTTATTTTTCTTCTGAGTGTACTTATATTCACAGCAATTATACAGCTATAATAAAATCTTTACCAAGCCTATAGGTGTAAACGCAAACTATAAATGTGTAATTTAATGCGTCAGCTGAAAGGAGAAATCTGTGAAAAGCACCGCAACCGCAAATGAATATTCGCTCAGGAAATGCCGAAAAGTTGAGTTGAAAACACAGGTGTGCATAAGCCAGTTGTGAGTGAGTGAGTGTGCTTGTGTGTGTGTGTGTGTGTGCAACGGCTTACCTTCTGTCCGTGTGTGTACTTATGGCCATTTGTGAAACAAGCAGCTGCTCGACTATGCGGCTCCAAGTCATCCTCAGTCGCAGAGCTGGCAGCAGCTGCTGCCAACTGTGCTTCGCTGTCAGCATCCGAGTTGGAGTTGGTGTTGGAATTGAAGTTAGTGTCGCCGTTGGATTTGATTATGACATTCGAATTGGAGCTAATGCGGGATTCGATGTCCGCTCTTTGCTGGAGCTCAGCGTCGCTCAGCATTTGCTCGGAGAGCAGACGTGCATCGTACTTGGCCTGAGATTGGGCCTCGTCCAGGTCGTAGTTGAAGTCGTCCAGGTGCTCATCTAAGTACTCAAAGGGCAGGGCTGTGAAAGTGTGGGGCGGTGCAGAGGGGGCGAAAGGGAGCAAAAAGAGGAAAAAAGCAAATAGGCGAAATAAGACGCTGTTGATTTGGCTTATTTGTCTGGTGTTGTTGTTGTTGTTTCGGTATCTTGAAGTTTGTTTAAAGCCCCGCTTGCTGTTCTAAAATCATTTTGTGGGCTATTATTAGTACTAAGCTGCAATCAGCCAGCTGTTGCCACCTTTCAGCAAAGCCATAAACTGCTAACTGTTAACTCGGATTTTCTTCTTATGTTTTATTTTTGTTTCTGTATGCTGCTCACATATTTGATAAATTATCATAAAAAATAATGAAACGCATAACATTTGTGAGCACTTGGAAATAAATCAAAGCGCGCACAAGGCACAAATACACATACACAGACAGAGATTTATGTTTATGTGTATGTGTTTTATGGCATTTGTCATTAAATCAAAAGGCTGTGCTCATAATGACATAAAATGGAACCCGCAAAGTAAATCAAAAATGGCATATATAAAACACAATTGGAGCGTGTTCTCATAAAATCCATCACAATTTGTTTGGCACAGATTTTCACTTGTATTGAAAATCTTAGCTTAGAAATCTTGGACTTGAAAAAACGATTTCTTGGCACGGTCTCAATGTTTTTTATTTGTCAACACTTGATTAAATATATTCAATATAATAATATTTTTTAATAAATATAAAATGTCAGTTAAATTTGTATTATCAGTAAAACACTTGTGGAAATATCGGTTCTAAGTTAGATTATTAATAAAAAAATATATTCTTTAATGACTTTTTATATATTTCTTTTAAATTAATTTGTAGTTTTTTAAATTTAAAAAAAAAACTCCACATATACTGCATGAACTCTGTGAATGTCTCTCTGAATACGAATCCAGATTATTTAAAAAATAAATATAAACACTTAATCTGGAAAGTTAAAAAGTTTCATTCAAGAGATTTGCTACACTTTCTTAAATTTGCCAGATCACTTTAGAAATTTATTGCCAGCTTGCTCACATTCTTCCTAAAATGAAGTTTCAATACGAATTTAGACACAGGCCTTTAGACAATCATTCAAATCAATAGTTTCATGCAATTGAAATCACCCAGGAAGAATATAATTATGCCTTGGCATAATAAAATATTAATTTTATTGTAATTAATAATTTAATTAATTAATTATAAATAATTATAATTAGCAAAAATAATTGAACTTCTTCTTCTTATATTTATATTTTGTCCAAGATTTCTAAACGTGTATGATTAAATGCTGACTGTAAAACACTTATATAAAATTCCTCTGGCTTGAAGCTAAGTGCTTGGAACCCTTTTGAGACTTACCCTCGGCCAGGTGCTGTTCAAGACGCAGTAATCCAAAAATGTTGCAGCTGTGGCAGAGCAGTAGCGAGAACCACAAGCAATTGATGCTTGTCATGCTGATGCTACTGCCACTGCCTCTGCCTCTGCCTCTGCCTCTGCCACTGCTAATAATCCCTGGCATGTTGTTCTCACTTCCGATTCCGTTGCCAGTGCCTTTACTTTTGCTCTTGCTTGTGGATTTCATGCACTTAATGGCACATTCTGCCGCACTGTGCTCACAAAATAGACACGCAACCTTCGCACAAAACCGTTTTTCGTATCTCGCTTTTCGTCGTTTGTTTGCAGTTGGATTTTCTATTTATTTATTTCGTTTTGTTGCCGTCTATTTTTGGACAAGTGTTACAGTTGGTTGCTTGCTGCAAGTATGTCTTGTTATTTTTATCAAACCAACACGCGACACACTTTATACACACACGTACAAATATATATAGAGCAATTACATACAAGCAGATGGCTGCCCGCTTAAGTAGGCAACACTATTTTTTAGTCGTGCTTACGCAACATCCGTTCACAATGAGCTATTTATTGCCATTAGCACTGGTTAAGTTCAATTCATTTACTAAATTGGTAATCGCACAACTGTGATTCGACTGTGCTACGTGCCATGCACCAACAACTAACTACCCCCATCTAAACCAATCCAATCCAGCCAACAAGTGTTTCCTCACTTTCACGCTACGTGCTTTATGTACCTCAAACAAAACTTGGCCAACAGACACGAGACGCGACTCTCAAAGGAGGCAATAATGTAGGGCAGCTGCGGCGTGTGTAAAGCAATTTCAAATCAAATAAACGCCATTAACTAATCAAACGATATCGCTAATGGCTCATTTTTCAAGTGGTTCGCAAGTAAAAATAGAACAAAAATTAAAAAACCAATTAAAATATGCAAAACAAAAAGTGAACAATGAATTTAGTAGGAACTACCCTCTATAGTAAAAAACGACTTAATATAAAAGAAGACATAGTCAGGGAACGGTTGAAAGATCTACCAAAAAAGACCAAGAAGATTGTCCAAGTTGGACATTAATAACAATAATCATAATACTAATAAACCTTGAACCAATGTTAACCAATGTCTTATAATTTGTGCACTCACAAATTTTAGAAATATACAAAAAAATATTTCTTCAAATAAGAAAGAGGATAGTAAATATAATTTAGTAAATATCTTTTAAGTAAATATCATAATAGTAAATATAATTTTAGAAGTTTGCCGGAACTTAGATTTATTTAATTTAAGAAAATCTACCCGCAAATTAATACAAGAAAAAATATCAGTTTTTGATAATAAGTTAAGATGCTCTTTTCTAAATTGAAAGCATTTTATTTTCCGAGTGTAGTGAAGGAGTCTTAAAAAGCAAGAAAGATAAGAAAACGAGAGCAACAAAGCTCCAAAAGGAAGGAAGGATATTGATAAGAATAATCATTATAATATCCGATAAACCAATTTCAATAATAATGATCTGATAATTTGTAATATACTAAAGTTCCAAATGTTTACTCCTGGTTTAAATTTATATAATTTAAAGAGCCTTATATAGAAGAGCATATAGATTTTAAAACAGTATACTGATAATACGCCATCTCTTCTAAGAGCGATATATTAGTTGCTCAAAGTCATACATTCTACCAGTCTATTTCTATTTTACATATTTTTGCAATGTGTTTTGATTTGAAGCCATATCTTAGCCACATAAGCTGAACACACACGTCAGTAATGCCCGACTTTACTCTATCGAGGGGGACAAACGGCTGAAAGGATTGCCAGCGAAGAACAGGCGCTAATGCAGAGCTCAAATTCGCATAAAGTGTTTACCGGCAAACAATGCGAAGGTAAACTAACTGTCAGAGTGCTTAATTTATGGCATAAAAGGATCGAGGTGCGGCTGGGGGAAGCGAAAGGGGATGCGGATTGAGAGACACATAGAACTAAGGCAAACAAAACACTTGAGCTAAACAATCCGCTTCGGGCGAATGCGGAAGTGAAAAGCCAAAAGCAGAAAAAGGCAAAAGAAAAAAAAAATTAAAATAAAAATAAAAGGAGCAGGAAATCAGAATGTGGAACGTGAAGTACACGGCAGCAGTCATGAGAGGCAAACGGAAATTCATTGCCAGACGTTTGAAGTGTGAGAAATTAGCGCAATACACACACACACACACACACTTAAACACACACACGCACACACACGTACATGCAGACTTAATGTCTGGCCATCGGGGCGTATGCTTAATATCTGAGTGACATTTCATTTATAATAACTTTCGCTGCACATGTGTTCAGCCACAGTTTAAATTCCAACTGCAATATTAGTTCACACACATTTAAATATATATATTTTTGCTAATTACACAATTTAATTTGTTGCTTATCAAATGCAGGTCAGGCAAATAATGCACTCAGTATTCACGTCATCTGTCCGTCTGACTGAGTGACTGACGAATTATATGTTTGATAGACTGACACACGCGGCATCTGTGTGTTTATCTTGTTGCCGTAATTCAGGTTCAACGCTGCGTCGCCCACTGTGTTCGCCAGATGCTGTGCACTGCGTATTTAAGCAACATCAAAAGCGACAGCATCCAACAACTCAATCTGTTACGCTCTTTCTCTCTCTCAAGCGAGCGCTCTCTCTCTGTCTCGGACTCTCGGGCTCTCGCTCTCGCTCTCTCTCTCTCTCTCTCTCTCTCTCTCTCTCTCTCTCGTTGTGGTCCTTTTTATGAATGAGTTTTTGGTGCGCTAGACACAGCTCAGCTGAGCGCGACAGTTTGAGCAACGTTTTAACAGTGAGAGCGCTGTTAAGGCGCTGTTAACTAAAGTATGCTTGTATGCGTGTGTGTGTGTGTGCTGTACGCAAATTGCATTAAAATGAATCAGTTTTGTGCAAACATTTCTCAGCGCTGCCGCTTTGTGCAATTTACATTTTGGCAGCCATTGGACAAAATGCTCTTGTTGCTGTTGTTGCTGTTGTTCCATCCATTAAACAGTTTCAGCTTTACGCACAAAAGCATGCAGGCTTTTATTTTCGTAAAGTGTAAATATGTAAATGGGCCGGCGCACAAAACTTGACTGAGGCTGACTGACAGGCGATGTGAAGCCTGAAACTGAGGATGATGCTGACGCTTGTTAGACATGACAATGCATGTTTGTGTCAGGATAACTGTCAACTGTTGCCTCACTCGCTCTCTCTCTCCCTCTCTCACTCTCTCTCTCTCTCTCTCTCTCTGACTCTCACACTCCCATGCCCCTCAATGTTTATTTTGAATCTTCTTGTTTCTCATATGCTTTCAACTGCTAATTTCTTTTATAAATTTCATGTGCTGCATATTTACATAAAACTCGCATAACAATCATTTTCATATTCATCAAGTGTCGCTGTCATACTTCTCTTACCAAACACACACACACACACACACACACACACATGCATATATGTGTGTCAGGTTTAGAAATATGCATAAGCATTAATTCCGATCGACACGCAACAGTTGGCACATGTCGCATGTGTGACATACGATATACGTTTGCAACACATGATATTATGATATATGGCATAGATATCTCAGAAATGACAACGCCATCGATTTGTTTCCGGTCCCAAAGTCAGGCCAGCTAAGCGAAAATCAATATGGCCTGACATCTGAAAAATGTCAATTGCCTGCAATATTATCACAACAACAACAACAACAGCAGCAGCAGCAACAGCAACAATTTTCCTATGTGGAAATTATGAGCCATAACATCTTGATAGCATTGACATTTTTGTGTTTATTGTTGTTGTTGTTGGTTGACATATTTGATTGCCATCATAATTTAACTTAGGCCAAGCATTTGCTTACAAAATATCGAAATACATTTTATGTGCATTTCCACATGACAATTAAATAAGCAATTAATCAGAATGCTTATTATTCGTAACGAAACGAGCATATCAAATGAATATCCTTTTCACAATAAATAAATAAATATAATAAGTATGACAAGGACCCCGGCTAAACAATTATATGTACAGCATCTTAACTACAATTAGGTTTGCAATATTATTACCAATAATCAGAAAAAGAAATTTATAAAACCGCACCAAATTAAAATCGCCCTGAAAACCAGAAAGGTGGCTTTTGGAAATAATTTATAAATATACGAAAAAACAAATTTCTAAAATTAGATAGTCCTTTCATTATTTTTCACAATTATTTTAAATTATTAAGACATGTGTGTCTGACAGGATATAAAAAGAGAAACACAAAAGCCCAAATTTTAAATAAAATCCACTCAAAATGCTAAAATGCTTAAATATGTAAAATTTTTAAATTAAAATATTGATTGCTATTATAAGTAACAGGAAGAATTTAGAAATAGTTTTTTCATTCTCATTATTTTTAGTAATCAATTTTCTTAATAACAACGTAAGCTATCCTTAGTTTTCCAAGCTTGTTTTTGGCTGAGTGTAAAATAATGTATATAAAAAACTATAATTTCTTATATATTAATGAAACATTTAAAAAATCTCGCTGCAAAGTAAATTATTAAATGTGCATATTTTTCATTTAATGTTTAACTTTGTTTCTTATCTAAATCATTAGTGTTAATAATTAATAATTATATATGATATATATTAATATATTATCTAATTATCAGTGATTGTAGTCAGTTTCTCTCTTAAAACATTATTTTGTCACAGACATAAAAAGAAAACAAAACAAACAGAAAACAAAATCACACTGGGACTTTGAACTCCTAAACATTTATATTTCTCGGTAAATATAGCTGATAGATACCACAATGTGTACTTCAAAAATATTTAAATTTACATATCCATAATCTTAGGGTAAACTGCGCTGATTTTTGGCATTTCGCCCTCAAAGTTGCGACTCGAAAGGAACTTGGCAAATTTGTTGGATATGCAAAAAGACCTTTGCCGTTGTGGCTCGAAAATGAAATCACTTGAATAATTGTTTTAAGGCCAACCCCTTTTACACTACATTCCCCCCACTATGTATATAAATCCATTCATGGAAGTGCACAGGCTGGGTCAAATTTAATAAAAGTGTCAAACGCTTTTGTTTGATTTTATTAGGCATAATACTCGGTATTTATATTTTGCTCAAATCCTTGAAATCCTTTTTGCCGTCAAGAAAAACGCTCAAAGTTATGCCATAAATATTAAAATAAATTGTTCTAAATTTTTAAGTACCCCGAAAGATTTATAAATTAGCCAAGTCGGCTCAGCGGGCAGCCGGCCATAAAAATGATTCATTTCATTGGACATGTGTTTCCTTTCAGTCAAAGCCAAGACAAGTGCGGTGGGGTTAGGGGTGAGGTCGGAGCAAGGCTGTGTCTTAAGCTTATGCAAATTAAATAACAATTATAAATTCTAAAGGACTACTTTCTGTGAGACCCTTTTGGGGGCGAGGTCAGCAAGTAGAACAAAGCTCAGGGCCTGTAAATGCAGATGACCGTATGTAAATATTTAAAATGGTAAAATACTGACACCACCCCCACCCCCACCCCCAACACCAAACCCCAGCCTTCCGAAGAAATTATCGTTATGTAAATTGCCCAGCAAATTTTGCTGCAAACTGCTACAGACACTAGTCAATGGCATTGTGAGTACTAAGACCGGATTTGGATGCGGCAGCAAAAATTGTTATTGCCAGCTGCATTTATTTGGTGTGTCGATGTGTGCTTTAGGCCAGTTTAATTTGGACAGCTTACCGATTCAGGTGCTTTTAATTTAATTACCATGTCATAGGCGAAACATTCGTTTAACAGACATGCCACAAAAGCAAAACGTAAATAAGCCACAAATATCAAATTGTTTGTAATTCGCAATTTTGGACAGGAATGCAATTTCAACCAACATCAAAATGTGGCCAGTTTGATGTTATTTGATATTTATTGCATTTTATTGCTTTTAAAGTTATTTAGATTCCAATATTGATTGAAGCTTTAAATAATAAAATAAATGTGCTCACTGTTTGCATGAAAAATTGTGTGTCGCGATAAAAGCGCATAAATGGAGTGTTGGAATTGCTCAAAGTTTTTGTCCAGTTGCCAAGAAAAGTTGACAAACTTTATCACACACACAAACACAATAACACACACACACACACACACACACGCACGTGCATATAGAGAAAGTACTCCGAAACGAACTACGAAATGAAACCTAGTTGTATCATAAAAATGAACTCGCAAAACTTTTCATTCTCCACAAAAGGCATTTTTATCGTACTTTGTTCTTGTTCTGTTTCGAAAGTTGTCTGCTCCTGGCTGAAATGACCCACAATGAGGCCGCTTCAAAGCAAACTGTGCAATATTAAAAACGTAAACTTGAAATCAAATCATTTGCGCATTTCAATTACAAAGAAAAACTCTAATTGCAATCCCAAGTTAGAAGAAGCAGAAACAAAAGAGAAAAAAAAGCGTATTTAAAGAACCAGCAATTAAGAATCGTGTCGAAGAATTACAAAAACAAAAAAGGTATTCGGGCAAAAGAAGCGTTGGATGAGGAAGGTATAGAAGATTACTAAAAGCAATTTGAAAACAACAGCAGCAGGAGCAGCAGCAACGAAAGATAAAATGCTAAAGTTACCCAGCTTCAAGTTGCAAGTTGCAAGTTGCCAGTTGTCGGTTGCCATAACAATTCTGCCACAGCGTGCAGCAAAGTGGCCGACTTGAAGGCCACTTCATTGGCAACGGCATCAACGTCATATCAGTCAAACCAGCTCCGGGCCAACAATTCCAACGTATCTGTCAGAGAGCTGCTAATGAACTACTACTAAACACATTTATTTATTCATTTTATTTAATGTGAACTAAAAATAAAAGAAAATTAATTTAAATTTTAGCTTACAATTTAATGATCTTGAATTAAAAATGAATAATTAATCATTAATCAATGCGAATAAAATATAGAGTTTATGAGAACGTTTCTCCATCTTATTTTGAGGCTTACTTAATATAATATTTATCAAAAATCAAGATTAAAATAAAATTCAAAAGTTAGTTGAATAATGTGTTACAAAATGAAGAGTTGCTTTTCTGATATTAGTTTAAAAATTTTAATTATATATTTTTTATATGTTTTATACCCTTGTTAGAAATATATTTCTTAATATAAGGAAAAATTTCTAAAAAATAGAAAAAACGCTTTCCAATTTTAAGAATTTTCGTAGAAATATTTTCTTAAAGGCAGAAGATTCTGTTAGCTTAAATTTTTTCTGAGTCTTAACAAAAGAGTGGAGAGTAGAGCCGACTTTTATTTAAATTTCGCTACTCTCACCTCCCCCCCCCCCTCTCTTTCACTTTCTCTATCCCTGTTTAATGTTGTTTAAGGAACTTATGGAACAGCCTACGCTGTTTTTGCTCAGCGCAAGACAATGCGCCACTTGGCGTTCTTTTAAGAACTTGATTGAAGTGCATGATAAGCGCACCTGGGGCTGCAAAAGTCTTATGATACGCTAGAATGTAGTATATATGTATAAGAAGCGGCATGCCACTTGGCTATGGCATTTGAAAGTCCTCGAAGAGAGTATCCAATTTGACTTAGCTGTCGCTTAGGCTTAAACTCTTAGTGCTTGGCTTATGAATTATGCATTGAGCGCAATAAAAATGTCGTCAGCATAATAATAATTAGGATTAAAAAAACACGCACACACTCAAAATGACCAAATGACCTGCAGCAAGTCCTTTTGCACGCTGTGAAAGGGTCCATAAACAAATAAGCAAACATTTTGCAAGTTCCCCACCTGAACGCAATTAACTTGGATAAACAAAAGAGTTTGAGTTTTCATTCGACTGTTTTGTTTACTTTGCATTAACGGAATTTCCATTAAAATTAACCAAAATGCGCAATGTTAGGGACCACTTTCCACCTTCCTCCCACAAATATTGACAGCTGTACAACAAATACTCGTTACTTGACTAAACAAATGTCCGAATCGCTTTTTTTTGCTTTTTTTATTGGTAGACATAAAAGAAACCTATATATATAAAATGCTGTATCAAAAAAAAAAAACAAAAACAAGTTAGAATGCGGCAATCAACTGAACTTGACTACAAAATACCCTTAACACTGCTGTTAAATAAATTCTAGTCTAGTTAAATTTGTTCAGCTATCAGTAGTATCATTAATATGTCAATTATATGTCAATTGGAAGACGCTGCCTTCAAAATTTACACTTGTATTGTTATCGGAAGTCGATGTGTATCGATATTCGCGAAAGGGTGGCCGTTATCGATAAAATGAAATAAACTTTATCTGGGGTATACGAGAACGAATATTCTAAATTTCTAGCTACGTCGACTCTTTATGGGGTCGGAGATGCTTCCTTTAGCCTGTTACAAACTTTTATAGAGGGCCTAATTCGAAAGTCATCAATTTAGAATATTTAATCAATTTAATCAAGAATATATTTAATTTGTAGGGGTTCAGATATATTCAGATACCTTCTGTATATGTATATCTCCTGCAAAGACTTATTTATCTCATTGCTGTAGGGTATAAAAATAGTATGTAGCGGACCTATACAGTATATATCGAATATTTCCTTTTCGGTATGCTACAATCTTTCTGTACCTGTTTATTACTCGTTTTATGAACGCAGGGTATTAAAAGAGGCAGCTATTCAGCACAGTCAAAGCTCTCTTGTGTTTTATGGCGCATAAATCAGAGTTAATGTGACAGCTACAATTGCAATTGAATTGCCACACAAGTTATATACCAGTATATGACTTGCATGAGACCAAAGATGGGCTCTCACATAAGAGCTGCCCTCAATTTATTAACAAAGCTGATAAGTCTTGGCCCAAAGGTTCTTTCACCATTTTACAGCCGCTTTGTGTGGGGATTTAATTAATGAATAGCTGCAAGCGTGTGTGGAATTGTTCAAATTTTAATTAAGTCGAAACTGGCATTTAATCAACAATACAGCAATTTAACAATTAAAAATTATGTGCTATCAATTAAAATACAATAAATTCTACCACATTACGCATACGCCATATGAAACAATAGCCGCCAGCGCATTTTTGTATATGTGAGTGTGTGTGTGTGTTTGGCTCACTTGTTGTTTGAGCGCTGAGCAAAACATGACACAAATTGAATTTATGTACTTATTAATGCATGTCGAGCAACAATAATGAATCTCGCTGGGAGCAGTGCTTGGAGGTATACATAACAACACGCTGAGTCAATTAATCGCACTGCAAATAGTAAAAGCTTCTTCCCCCTCAATTCTCCACTTCCTTTTTTTCTCTCCTGCTCTCTCTTTCTCGCTCGGGCTCTGTCTGATTGGAAGCTTGTTTAAACTTTTAACAATGCAGTAATTGGGAATCGCAACTTGGAATTGCAACAGCAGCAGCAATGAAAACAGTTGCAATTGTGACATTGGCCATGTGCAAACAGCTTTAATAAAATAAAAACCAACGTCACCCAAATAAAATGCAGCAGCAGAAATCACAAAAGCAATCACTGTGCGAAATTGTGTCAACAGCAGTTTTCCGCAGCCATGAAAAATACTTTACACATGCCATGATATATGAAATTTGTGTCGTACACAAATGCTACCACTGCACACTGGGCCAGTTCGACATTTTTTATTCGAAAATTGCAGTTACGGCATAATGAAACAAATTTTTTAATTAAATAAATAAACAAAAGTTTGGAGCAAGCTCAGAAGTTAAAAATTATTAATTAATATTATATCATTTTTGTTTAACAAACAAATAAAATGCACAAACGTGCGTGTCAATAGGAATAATCGGTGGGAAAGGCTATTGTATTATTATTTATTATTATTGGATTACACCGCGATCTTCTCGATCTATTGTGCCCCCTCTGAGCCTATAGCTCCTCCATCAATCCCAGCTCCCGCAAGAATGCAGGAATATTTGTTGGGTTGAGGGCTTCTAGGTCTCTGCAACTCATAACATGCATCCCTAGAATGCTGCATCTTCTTTAAGTTAAGATGACTCATTCTGCTAGGATGTGTATCGAGGATTCTTCCTTGTTTTCGCTACTATAAATATAATCGCGTCAGTAGACCGGTGAATATCCTTAGCCTGTTCTTCCCATGGTTATTACTTGCTTAAATCGTTTAAGATTAAAGCCACACAGAAGACATCTGGCTTGCCGGAATCCTATTGCCTCTTCCCAGCTCTGTTGTCGCCTCTGTCTGTCCTCGTTCTGGTCCTGTTAGGGGCCTCTCTGTACACATTTTCGCTTGCTCGCCAGCCACTGCGTTCCTCAAGGCTATTGCATAAAATAAATGTTTTTTGTTTACCAAGATATAATAAGCAAACTTTCTGATTATAAGTGTTCTGTTTTTCGGTCAGCTTTACACAAAATTTTTTGAAATCAGTCTATTATATCATACCGCTCCCATAGAAAAACTTTGATAATTGAGTTCTTAAATACATATAAAGCCAATCATTCCTTACCAAGATAGTCGGATAATATTCTCTTGTGCCGTTTTATCATACGTTATATTCGCACATTTATACAAAAAATCATTATCAAAAACAATCTAATAAAAGATGAGTTTCTAACCATTTGTGAACGTCCAACTTAAAAATATCAAGAAAAGCCGCAAAAAGTCGCAAAAAATATTATTTCTTCAATACAAAACACACTTTGCACTTCAGTTTCCACTCAAAAGCGAACTGACAGTTTGGTTAGATTTTCTAAATTTTAGTTCATCACAAAACAATGTGCGTTTGCAACTAAAGTCAGCTTACCAAACATCCAACGTTGAAGGTGTACTACAATTTCAGGGATGCAATGTTAATGATCTATTACATTCTTATATATTCATTTGGTATGTATGCTCTTTCAAAATATTTAATTAGAATTATGATTTATATAAAAAATGCATCATATTTATGCCACAAAAATTGCTATCCGGCCCAATGTACGCAGTTGGGTAAATATATCCATTTCTCTTTGTTGCTTTTTCAGTTCGTATTTAAGTATCGCTACTGCGTTATAATGATGTGGCGGCCACTGCAACTGTGGCAACTGTGGCTCTTAACCATTTGCCTGCAATAACTTTGACGGCACTGATAAAACGCCAAAAGAATGTCCTTTGCGAGAGTGCTTGAAAACGCATATCCTGGACCATTGAGACTTTCTAATAATGTGTGCCCAATGCTCATAGATCTGTGCTAACCATATTTACTTACAGCAAATGTTTATTTAAGCTACAAAATTATTATTTAAGTCTTAACAATGTATTGTAGATGTAGATTTACTAAGTAAACAAATATAATGCACTATAATTAATTCGATTAAGTCGGGTGCTTGAATATACTATTCACACTTAATTTAATAATAAGGAGATAAAGAGAAATTCACAGATCAATTAAAATACACTACTTGACTGACATAAAAACCGTTGACAAATACTAACGATTTCATATTATTCTTTACTTTTTCGATGAAGACTAAAGCTATTTCACCCAAAACAACTCATTTTACCTGCAATTGTTTGTAAAAGGCCTTCTGTTTCCTAAGTTTAAGATAATCCATTGAGTTTCGTTTAAATAACAGAAATTTCCGTACTTAAAAATTTTAGTTTTTCACTTAACATTAACTTCCTAAAACACGTCACGGCAGCGACTGATGTTTACATTGTAAATTACCGCTTTATACTAATTAATTTAATGAATGTAATTACAAAAAAATAAAAATAAACAAAACAGAAGCAAATAAGAATCAATTTTTTTCATTTATATTAGTTACAGTATCTGCACAACGATTTAAAAAAAAATATAAATAAAAAAGTAAACTTTTCGCTGCACTGTAAACCAGAGCAAAATTTCGGAAGCAACTAATCAAATTATTTTGCATTTAATATATTGGTTTAATTAAATTTTATAAATAGGAAAATATATAGAAAGCTCTATATTATATAATGTATCTGTTTTAAATATTGGATTAATTTTAATACAACATCAAATATTGGTGGCATTTTGTTTTTCCTGCATTTAACAGACAGTCAAGAGTCAAGAGTCAGGCTTATACAAAATCTGGATTGTATTCTGTGTTGATTTTCATTTAAAATGTTTGTCCTTATTCCTTTTGTCGTGCATGTGCTCTATGCGGGACACGCTGTCTGGCTAACAATATAAAAAACTTTTCACTCGACCATTCAGTTAAATAATTGCTTTGCAGCTTAGTAGTATTTACGGCAACAATGTGGCAGACACAAGCCGGCAGCAGCATGTGAGTTGAGTGAATGCAAACTGTAAATAATAAATGTTTTAAATATTGTGTAACATCCAATAAATATGGGAAAAATGACTGTTGATTAAAATGCCAAATCCGCACACATACAAAATATCTGTGAAAAAATTACAGTTGATTAAAAAAGCAAAATCTGCACGATGGCAAATTAATAAAAACAAAAAAAAAGAGTAATTGCAAATTGCAACTAACCCTAGCAAGCCTTAGCTAACTTTATGAATTTTGAACGAAATTTTCCACTTATGTGAAAAGGCTTGGTTTGAAAGCTCTATATTAAGAAAAATTGATAATAAATTAATAAATTTTAGTGGTTAAAAGACACGTCCGTAGCTATGTACAGATACCTATGAAGGGACCAATTGGAGCAAAATACATGATAAGAATCAAAATAGAAAAAAACAGTAATATTATTATTTATAAGTGTTAGCCTTGATCTCATGCTGTATATAATAACTGAATACTGTTAGCTATATAAGGGTAGTTTATTAAGTAATAAACTTAGTTTGCATTGAAGCAATGACTCGAAATGCATAGAGAAAAGAGGTATTTTATTATAGAATCAATATAGATAAAATTGTATATAATTAGCTAAAAAATATAAACTAAATATATATATATATATATACATAATTCGTGAGCAGTCATTAGCACATTTTTGTGGATACTACTAAAGATGTGATAAAAAATTAATACTTTTAAAAAAATAATATTTTTATTACGGTGTAAATTGATTGTGCTGTAAAAAAATATTTGTCGATGGGGAATGAAACAGTTTAAGCTCAATGTCCCTAAAAGCTTTATGCATGCATACACTCAGAAAAAAATCGGCTTAAAATAAATAAAGTTGGATTAAAATGAAAATGGCCTTTACAACTAATTACCAAATATACAAAAAAAAAAGTTCTTAAAATCAAAAAGACTTCTTTTTCATTTTTCAACAATATCATAACAATTTCTTAATAATAAAAAATATTTCTAAAAGTAAAAAATGCAAATGTACTTTGTTTTAATTAAATTATTTGAATTTATAAACTGTGTAAAATGCTATTGGTGAAATCATCAAAAATAAAACTAATGTTTAATTTATAATAAAATAATAAAATATAGGTACAAAAATAAAATAATTAATTATGACAAATTCTTTTTTAAATTTCAGAAAAATGTACTCCAAATGAACAAACAACTTTTAAAAATATACTTTTTGAATAAAAATGTGAGTTACGTTTGGTGCTAAAAATATGATGATTTTCCAAAATTCATGACGATTATTTTTTTCTGAGTGTTTACGTACGACATATTTTTTTATTTCCTATTTGCGCTTTTAGGGAAGTGTGGCCAGCTTTTGGAGCGTTATATTTCAATTCATTCTTGTTAGCAAAGTTGGTCGTAAATTTCGCTGACAAAAAACTAAAGTTGAGGCACGTTTCAAAGCCATTCCCTTAAGCTCTGCCGCACTTGTAAGCGTAATTGATTGATTGATAGTTGGATGAGCTTGCCTTGACCAAACAGCAAAAAATTAAAGCAGAGAAGTGAAAAGAAACTACAATCAGCAAGAACATTAAATCCAACTTTTACTGCCAAACGCTGTACAATTTAGCACATTTTATCTTTAATTAAGAGAGAGGCATAGATAATCCCACCCGGCTGCTACCCCCTTCAGTTGTCAGCAGCTTTAATGATACGATAAGGCTGGCCTTAAACTGACATGCGGCTTGTGACTTTAACCGCAACGAACTTTAATACTATGACCCAAAAAATAGATGAAACACCAGAAGGCAAAATACCCCAAAAATCTTTTCACTTTCACGCTTAAAATTTGCGAGCATTGCAAATAAATTGAATTACGAGCGCACAAAATAAAAGCTAGCGCCAAAGGGCCCCAAACTGAAACGACAAATATGCAAATGGACACTTGGCAATCGACCGCCAAAGCATATGGCTCCGAGGAGGAGAAGGACTCCCTCCACAACTGCAAGGCAAGAACTCTAAACTTGGGCCAAAGCGAGCATTCTTGGGCCAAAAGCGAAATCCCATTAAAATTCAATTGCCTGTAAATGAACTGAGGTTCTGAGTAACGGAGCCAAACTTCTTGGGCTTGGGATGAGGACTGAAAAACGGAGCGTACGATTGCTGTTTGTCACTTAATTAAGGTTAATGTGAGCACAGTTGCCCACTAACTGAGTGACTGAGTGACTGGCTGACGGAATGACCAACGGAGTAACTGACTGACTAAATAACTAAGTGACTGGCAGCAAGGATTAACTTTGGATTTGTAAACAAGTTTCATGCGCAATTTAATTTCCAATGAAAATATCCTGTCAGCCAGCTGTGGGCAACATTTATTGCATTTGACTACGGCTTTTAAGCTACAGCCCCCAAGGGGGGCGCCTAGGGGGTGTGGAGACTAACAAATATAATGGGCGATTGTCTTGCGACAAAACTTGCGACACAACAGAAACAGATTTGCCCACTTCACGCTTAGTGCGCCTCATGTGAGCCACAAATGTCAGGCAAAATGACACAAAATCAATTTTAAAGTTTTTTTTTCGGTCTAACACAACTTAACGGCCTGTAAAATTATTTTAAAGTTAGCAACAGCAAATTTAATTACAGTCGCAACTCAAACAAATGGCTCTAACTATGCATTGCCGACTTTCGTCACTCCCACACACACACACACACACATCCTCTCAACCACAACCTCACACATACACACACACACAAACACAAAGAAAGAGACTTGAATTTAGAAATGTCAAACAAAAGTTTTGCCAGCCGCTGAATGTATGCGCATATCTAATGTTCATTTGTTGCATGTCACTTCAGTGTTCGGCATCCTATGTGCCACAATTTGAGTTTACTTGCCTGTCAAAGCACAAACCCATATCATATTTCCACTCAAAATTACGAGAAAAGTAGCCAAAAGTTGCTGTTATCTATTAGCTTAACCACAGAAAAATTTGTCACATCGAATACGTTGATAATTTATTTAACTTAACTCTTAACTTGTTTTTTATTAAAGAAAACAAATATTACTGCAGTACCAATTCAAACATTTATTGGCTGTACATAAATCACAGATAACATATTAATATTACTATACTATTATATTACTATTAAAAATAATTGTAACAACAAGGCGACACTTGTCCAACCACATTGAGTTCAAATGGGATTGGAATCAAAGACCCTAACTCAGTTTTCTTTATAATGCTCTGTAAACTAGAATGTTTTTCAAAAACGTGTCAAAATAAAAACCGACATTGGTAAACCAGAAAAGTAGTTTCTAAAAATAATTTCAAAATATGGGAAAAATAAGTTCATAAGAATAAAAAGCCTTTTTCTATTTTCAGTAAGATTTTCAATAATTAAGATAAATATTTCAAACAAAGATATAAAATGTAGAAATGCAAAACACTTTTTTAGAAAAAAATCCCTAGTAAATTCAAAAGCAGCTATATTAGAGTTTAGCTGTAATTTGTAATTTTTTTAGATTAAATTATTTGAATTTATAAACATTTTAAAATGTTTTTTATGTGGAATCTTAAAATACCATGGTTAATAAATAATTTAAGTAATGGAAAACCCATTATAAAAATTATGTGTATATTATATAAAAAAAAAAAAACGGAAATAATTTTTATATATTTTAGAAAAATTTACCCTCGAGCAAGAGAAGAGTGATTTTGTACAGATTTAGCTCTGTTATATAAATAATTGTCTGAAGAAGGTGGCAGATAAGAACACATTATAAAAGGTCCAAACCCATGAATTTTTAATTCAGCAGATACAAATTCTATACCAAAATCTAAATACAGGCACACAGCACGCCTCGGAGTCAGATATTCTCTATACGTAGAGAATTTAATAGGTTTCTGAAAAAGCAGCGACTTGTCAAAGAAATTTTAAAGTCTTTAGGTATAAAATAATAAGAGTTTTTGTGCTATCAGAGACTACAAGATGTTGATTTAAACTAACTGCTGAAGAGGAAAGAGCAATCGGGGAGCGATTTTCAGTACAGTAGTGTTTTTAGCATATCAATAGGTAAACTGAATACATTTCCTAAGAGTTTTGCTTACAGCACAGGGCAGACAATAGAAGCAAAGTGAAACTGAGACGCGTGCCGTTGTTGCTGCTGTTGAATCCCCAAATTGAACTTAAGTTCCAGCTGGAGTTCCCCAAATGCGCATAAAGGTCGTCGACAATGTTTTGCCCCATATTCTTATTGGAAATACTTGGCCAAAGTATTTCGCATTATAAGCGCCTTCAATGCTTATCAGCTACTTGAGCTGAAGTTGTGTCAAACTTTGAGATTTTCTACGCCCAGATAAGTGGCGACGGAACGAGATGAGGTGCAGAGACGAGGCAATGAACTATGTAATGATTTCAATGTTTTGCCCAACTCGCTTTATGGCTCGCACACTTTCTGTTTTCGCAAATTGTATGTGCTTGGGCCGAAAGGCCAACAGATTCAATACAGCAAAGAGCAAAAAGATACAAAAAAAAAAAAAAAAAATTGGAGAAGAAAATAAAATAAAAGTTGGACCAACTTAAAAAGGCAGTTTTATTTTTTAATGCTGTTGCTTAAAACTTTTCTCATTAGTCACTATTTTTAGCGGCTGTTTAATTGTTACACACTCACTCACACACACAACAGCAAAACTTCCTGAGTAGTTAAAGTTGATTTCAATTTTTTTCATTTTGTTTCATTTTATTTTATATTTTGTTATATTTGTGTACTTTTGAGCGCAAGTCAAACAAATGCGGCTTTCGTTGCGCAAGATTTGTGTAAACAAATTAAACGTGCTACCATCCTCCCCCAGGTAAAAAAAAAGAACAACAAAAAAAACTAATGAGCATCGGGTGGCAGCACAGGTCTAATGAGGCCCAAATAAATAACGCTGCAATAACAAGGTAGGCCAAAAAATTAAATTTTTCTTTTAGCCTCTTTTCACTAAGTATATTGGCCATTCGCCCGCCCTAAGGCTGACTGCAATAAACATGTAGCAGGAATGTGCAACGTCTGCGGGGCTGTAATCTAGTAATTACACACACAGTGAACAAAACACGTCAGCAATGTCTCCAACTGCCGACTGGAGATGACAGTGAATCCTCTTTTTTATCGTGCCAAAAATACTCACGGCTCGAATATTAAGATAGAATACGATATGCAAACCAAATGTAGAATATTATGTAAGTAATAGTAGTTAAAACCTGACTGAATAAAATCAACTTTGTTATGCATAAATTAAAAAAATATAGTTACCCATTTCATAGACAGCATAAAATATTTAATAATTAGACAAATTAATTTAACTGTAATACAATCTGACCACGCCAACCCATATAAGACATAAGCAAGAATGCTGTAGTCAAGCCCGACAAAGAACCCAGCTTTATTGCCAAAATAGCACACTGAAATGTAAGCATGCGCAGAAGTACTCTCATATCTTGTGGAAGGACATAGCTATATCGATCCTGATCTAGAACATATACATTTAATGGGGGTCGGAGATGCTTTCTACTTATGCACAATACCATCGTGCCTTTTTAACCGATTTTAAATGGGTAATATAATAATATAATAAATTACAAAATTCCCCTTTGTTTAACAAGACATCCAAAAGTAAACAAATCATATATATTCAAAATATTAGCAAAATTGACCTCTATATTACACAGTTACTATACTTTTTGCTTACCAATATTCCAGATATATTGATATATCAAATTTTCCAATTACTTATATTATTATCATTCGTAAATTTATACTAGAATCAATCTATAAAATGATGCGTTCCTCTATCAAAATGTCCAAGTTTCAAAATATGAAGAGAAGTCACAAAAACTACTATACCACAACATAAGATACACTTTGAGCTACAATTTGCAATAATTACAATTTGCCACGAATTGGCGGAAAGTAAGAGTTTCCAATCCAAAATGGAATCCTTTTTAATTTTTGTATATAGCAAAACAAAACGCAAATGGTGTATTTCTTACACATTTTGCCACACAAATCAGGATTTTTAATACTTATTATTTAAAATTACGATTTATTGATTTATAGGCATCGAATAGTAATTAAAATTTTAAGTGCCAAGTTGATAAAAAATTACTTAACTTAAAAGCAACGAGAAGCAAAAGAGTAATACAAATATGCAATTTCAATAGTACAAACAATAGTATTGCTCTTGCTGATGCGGAATGGTAAAATTAAGTACTGCTTAAGGTATTTAAATTCTTCAACACAGTTATTTAAAATTGCGATTCGTGATGAGTCGTGATTTCTGCAAATAAATGCGACACGAGTCCATCTCTAATAGAAAGCGGGAAACCGGGGGCACGCTCCTCGACTCCGCGCTTTTAGGCCACAGCACTTTGACTCCCAGCCACCTTGCATAGCTCTCAACAAGTTTAAACACTGCAATTTCATCTATTTTTCAAGTGTTTCCAGGACTCAGAATGTAGCAAACAGTTACTCAGTCAGTCAGTCAGTCAGTCAAGTTTAGGGAGTTTGCCAGTCCGTGAAACAGGCAGCAGCAGCGGCTTTTAATTAAGTGCATGCCTGGCGTGGCTTGCAGATATGAACTCCTCTGGCAGCTCCGTTTCAATTTACACGAGGTTATTTTGAGTTTGTCGAATATTTAAATGCATATTTACATATGTAATATAAGATTTGCCGTCGTATGCTCGTCTGCAAGTGCAGCATTAATTTGGCCAAGTGGAATGCTGCCAGATAACAATTTGCACACGTGCAACAAATTAAATTGGAATTGAAATACCTGCCAGGGCATTGTCTTGAAGTACACCATAATTATAATTGAAATGCTGGCAAGCTCTTAATGAGCATATAATGAATATATGAATATGAATAATGGCAATATGTTGCCAGCCAAGTTGAAACTATTAATTGAAAAATAAATTTTAATGACTTTTTAAGTAATGTAACATTTCCAAGATTTTTAACTGCAATTAGTTTCAATAATGGGTGCAACGCATTTATTTAAATATTGTTTGAACATATGAAAAGAAACTGCAAACTGGACATTAAGCTTCAACTTAAAAGTAACAACAAAAGTAAAACATAGCATATGTATTTTATTAATTATTTGTTAAGCTAGTAACTATTTTTGGATTCATTTTCTAAGCATATTTTGAACGTATACATGTAAACCGTGTTTAAATAAAGTTTAGTTCGAGATATGTTGAGTCTTATCGAAAGAACATAATTATTCTTTAACCAGGTGAGCTATTAAATTATTGATTGTCATTTCAACGATTTTCAGTTTATTGCTGGCTGGATAAGATAGGATTTAAATTTCAATTCCATTTTTCTATGGCATTTACAATTATTTCGTACTTCTGCTTAAACTTAAAATAAACTTAATAATAACTTAAGATCAATGCACAATAAGTAAATTGTGTTGTAAACATATAGCAAGCATATGGCTCAATTAAGTTAGTTATAAGCCTATGACTATTAAGTTTATAACATTCTCAAAATGGCAAACAATTTAAAATTAGCTTCGTTTTCTCTGTGTTGCATTCTGCTGGGTATTCATTATAGATTCTCTTGCAACATAAATCCAACTAAATCAGAATAAATATTAAAGGACAACTGCACTGTGGACACAACTAGCTTAGTGCTAAACTATTAAGGTATATACAAAATATCTGCTTACAATTTTACAAAACTTAATTATCATACAAAAAAACACTTACAAACTATAGCCTAACGTTTTGTATTGTGTTAGATTTTACATTCTGTAAGTAGTTGTTTGTTGTTATGGTTTTTGTAGTTGTGGTTGTTGTAAGTATTGTGGAGTTTCCTTTTTAAGGCACTGAAATTATGTACACTTGACTGAACTCGTAGTTAGACCTGGGTTCTGGATCCCTGAGCACACTATGTGCTTGGCGGCTTGCCGTGCACCCGAAATCGATATAGACACGTATAGTCCGGTTGGCCATGGTTCGACTCGATGCGCAGCTCGACAATCTCGAATGGACGCTTGATGTCGGCGTTTTGTACGGCAAAGTATTGTAGCGATGCCTTATTATCCTGATACTCATATTCACCGAACAGCACTGGGTCTTGATCTTTCTCGTGCTCCAGACCCTGCCAGACAGCGATTAGTAACGATTACAAACTGTTAACTATTAACTATAACTTACCCAAACGGTAAAGTTGCGCGGTGCGGAATCAATGCGTCCCGTTGGCGACAGACTCTTGGATATGTGCTCCAGCGTAAAGCCCGTGACATAGACCAAGGAGTTCAGCTTCAGGACTGTGTATTGAACAAAGTTGCAGATAAGTTTTCAGTTCATTGACGGCATTTACGTACCCAGAAAACCGGGAAAGCCCTGAAAGGCCCAACACTCGCCGGGCTGAACGTTGGGCGAAATGGCCACGCGGGGCGTATTGGTTGGATACCAAAGCGGTATGCCAAAGACAGAGATTTGCGCCGACTTCGTCTGATAGCTTTCCGTGCAGCGTGTCGAAAGTATTTGGCCGCCCGCCGACTCCAGAGCAAAGTCCACGAGACCCGTTTTATCCGCATCGTAAACGGCCAGGACGGCCTTCACAATGCTGCGCACCTCATCCTCGTGCAATTCCGATTTCACGACTTGACTGCTCCCATTATACTTGGCCTCCACGGTGAGGAGTATCTCCCGCTTGAGCCTCTCGCTAATGTCGCTCATCAGCACAAGGCTGGAGCGTTCGATCTCCGCGCGTATGTTGTTGTCAGTGCGCTTGTTCAGCTCGAGCAGCTGCTGCTCCAGATACTCCTTGGCCACGAACATGTTGCGCACCCAGCTCTGCAGATCGGCATCATTCAACTGGCCACCGGCCGCCTGCTGCTTGAAACCCAGAATGTCAACAAGCGTCAGTTTCACCTGTTTGTTGAGCAACGCAAACTGTGAATCATTTAGCGATGCCAGCTTGGCCTCGATTTCGGCGAGTAAGCCGCTAAAGCGCTGATCCTGTGCCAGCTCATGCTGCTGCATGCGCTCCAATAAATCATCCTGGCTGAGCTTCAGACTGCTTATCGACTGCTGCAGATCCGCATTCTCCGCATGCTTATCCGACAGCGTCAGCTTAATAAAAGCTATCTCCCTTTTCAGCTGATCGACGGCAGCCTGACCAGAGCCCTCCTCCGCCTGCTCCCTCACTCTGGGTTGTCCCTGTTGCTGCAGCAGCGCCAGATGGATGCGCTCATCCACAAAGGTTGCCAGGCCGGGCGTGCTCAGCAGACGCTGTAGCAATTGTGGCACATCGATGCGCTCCAGCAGCAGTGTATAATGGGTTTCCTCCAGCTTGAACTCTGCCTTGATTTGTCGCGTTATCTCTGCCAACTGTTCGGGGCTTAAGCGTAGATTCGCTGCTTGCCACTCGCCCGACTGTTGCAGTTGCAACTTTAAACGCAACGCCAAATCGGTCAGCTGCTGTTCACTGAACTGCGTCTTTTGCTCGGCAAATTGTTCCAGATTCTCGCGCATCAACTTGACAATAATTTGTATTTGCTGCGGAGACAATTGTTGTTGTTGCGGTTGTTGTTGCAACTTTAGCTCGACCAGCTGTTGCACGTAACTATTGACATGATTCAGTATATTCTCATACTCCTCCGGCGTTAGAGTCCGTTTCAAGTTCTGCTGCATTTGCTCCATTTGCAGCTTAAAGGCCGCAACCTCCTCTTGTGGCTGCCACAACGATTTGACAGCAGCGCCAGCGTGCGACCAGTGGCCACGCAGTGTGGCAAGCAGGGTCGGTGGCAGCAGCGCCTCAGTGCGCTGCAAATGCTCCAAGCGACGCTCCTCGGGCAGCTGCAGCCAGGCTGAAAAAAATAGAACAACATTAGTTGGCAACAGTTGCACAGAATAATCCGAATCCATCCTTCCACATTTGCAACTTTTGAACTAGGGACAAAGTTAGGCAACTGTTTATTTTTTATTTTTTTTTTTTTTTGGAAAAAGGGTTATTTGACGCCAGTAGCAAACAAGATGAGCACAACAAATGCAGAAGGATAGAAGGATTGTTCTGTTCTATGGCCAACTAATGTTGATCTATTCTTTGTTATTGTTCTTGATGTATTTGGTGTATTTTACTTACCATTTTTCAACTCGCAATCGCGGCGATTTTTTAGTTCAATAAAATGGCAAATAAAACAACTATTTTCATTTTGAAATATATTTGAGAATGTTTGCATTTTTTTCTTTTTATTATGATGTATATCGAGAGGAGTTTATGAACAATTACGAAAGCAAACAATCAAAGATTACAAACTGAACGTTGTTTGACAACAAAAATGATGCTTAATCGTTGCACCCAACGAATTCTGGGCTGCGTTTTAACGGCTTCAACTTGAGTTATGTGATTATTATTCGAAAATAATAATAACAGAAACAGAAATTAGAATTGAATTAGTTAAAAGGCGACCCAAAAAACACAAATGGATGCAACAATTGTTTTTGACAAATAGAAAAATGGTTTAAAATTAATTGAATTTGTTTTTGTTTTTGTGATTAATTTCTGCACATTCGAACAGCGGTGCTTCTCTCTCTTTCTATCCTTCTCCATGTTGCGTCATTAAGTGGGTGAGGGGGGAGGGTTTGGGGAAGTGGGGTGTGATGTGTGTGGTTGTGTGTGCGATATGTGTGGTATGTGTGTGCCAGGTGGCAGGTGGGTTGGTCAATTTAAACAACGAAAAAATATATGGCATACAATAGATGATCATACATACATATAATATATGTAACATAAAATGACAGAAATTTCTTAAGGAAAAACTAAACAAATGCTTGAATTTGTACTTGAATTGATCTTGGCCTATAAAATAGAGGATTAACAAACGTTAATGAAAAGAAAAGAAGAAAATTTTAAATGAGCAACTGTTGCAGCAGCTCGAAGCCAAAACGATAGCAGAATTGCTGCAAGTATACATTAAACACGCTCGTAATAGACCGGCTCGTTGTCGGACTTTTGAAACAATTGACGGCCCCTGTTGGCCACATTCTGGCCGATTGTTTTCAAATACAACAGATAATCATCGGCCCAGTCACGCACGCGCACCGCCTGCTCAACGGCCTGCGTGCGCATCGACTCATATTGCTCGGCTTTCAAAAAGGCGCCAACATCGATTTTGGGCAATTCGGGTAGTGTGAATGTGTTAAGCGTTAGGGATTTGGGCGGGAAACTTTCATTCGGATGCAGATAATAGAACACACCTGTAAAGTCGAAAGTCGCAATTAGCCAAGTCGCAATACTCGACGAGTTTATTATTATGCTTAAATTGTTTTTATGTTGGCATGACACTTTAATCATTCTCTTATCATAGTCGGACAATATTATCAATATTCTTTGGAATTTTATGTATTTAAAATATGCTTATCAGGCGTGCTCCAATTTAAGCAAAACCTTTCCGTTTGCGCTATGTGAATTTTAATTGAATTCATAATTTTAACGATTTAATGCAAGAAAAAACGGCTAGATTTTTTGCTGACAAATTTTATACGTTCCACAATAATTATTTAAAACAATGTTAATAAGTACGGCAAACAATTCGAATACAATACAGAATAGATTCAAAAATTATCTGCTGCATTTTCATATGAGAATTGATATTTCTTTTTAAAAAGCGTTCAATTTTGCATTAAAAATTAAATTATTAAATTATATTTTACATAGTTTCCAACTTTAAGAACTAGCAAGTGTCATTCCAGCGTAAAGTGAAACATATAAACGTGGCTGTGTTTTGAGCAGTTCGTACAAATTATGCACACATTTTTCATATCAATTGTGACAAGATCATCAGAAACAGAAACAGCAGCAACAACAACAACAACAACCACACTTGGTTGCTGACGTCATGCGCTGTCAATGACCAGTTTCTTCTGTAGATACCGAGCACAAGGTGAACTATGAATGTGGCATTAGTTGTAGACATGATCCAAGGTCAGTTAGCCGTTGGCAGCCGTTCAATGTCAGGGCGCCGACGTTTATAAATTCAATTTTACATACACAGCTATGGACAGATAAATAGGACCAAATAGAAAACACACTTTTCGCATATATTCTTACAATACTTGACTTTTTACTGCTTTTTCTAGAATTCTATAAGATCTGAATTTGGTCACATAAATAGCAAAAGTTTTTAAAATCAAATCTTATGTGAAAAAATCACAGTTTATGGGTTAATCTTGTTAATATTTCATTGATTTTGGGTAAGTCTGATTTAGTTTGTGTTAAGCTGAGTGAAGAAAATCATTGCAAGCATTGAAAAAATGTCTCATTGCTAATTGTATGCAATTTATTTGCATAAATAAAAACAAGTAATTTGTATGCAATTAACTACAAGATTCCAAACCAAATTCCCCTATATAGAGCAAAAAAGTAATAATGTTGCTACTAATGCAAATGGCTTTAATGTAACCAGAAAACCTATATCGAGATTAAATCTATAGGAACTAAATTTTGGACTGGCCGTCTTAAAATTCCCATCCCTTTAATCGAAAATCTTTTGAATGATGTTAAGTTCGTTAAATAAGTTTTGTGGCTGGCAAAAACAGATTGAAATTCTATAAAAATGCCAAAAGATCGTGAATATTATGAGTTGAAGATGTGAAACAGTTATTGAAAATGCAGAAAACAGTATCAAATACAAAATTATTAATAAAAATCCAAATTATCAACATTATATTACTATTTAATGTGCTATTTATATGACCAACCTATTTTAATTAATTTAATTTTTTTTTTTTTTATATTATTTGTAGTTCAATAACAAAAATCAACCTCAAAGGTTGCGTTCCCTTATTAATTAAGAATGTAAATTTTATCTGTGCTATTTACATGTCCATGGCTGTATGTATTTTGATCTATTAAAAATATCACTCACCCGTTAATAGCAGCAGGGGCAGCAGAATGAGTAGAAAGAGCAGGAAGCGCTTCTTGGACTTATTCTCCGTGCTGTTGGATCGGAGCAGCCATGTGTCCAGGCTGAGCACCGATGCAATTCCAAGGTAAACATAGCGCATCAGGCTCAACAGGCTGCCAGCGATGTATCCATGCTGCGTCTGCTGTTGCCTTCTGCTGGCGTAATAGTTGTGATATGCTGCTGACTCCGAAGATGCCGATGCATTGCCGATTGTTGTGATTCGTGTCCACATGTTGCTCATGCCACTGACAATGATGCTGATGAAGCGGGCGAGCCACCATCTCTGCTGCTGCTGCTGTTGGCCGAAATAGTGCATTTGGTCCACTTCATCGCCGGAGTCGTAGTTTAGGCGTGATGTGGTTGTCTGCGTCTGATAGCGACGACGGATAAACTCCTCCTGGGCGGGATTCTGACGCACCATGTAATCGACACGTTCATCATGATGCGCCAGGCTACGACGCGACATATTCGGCATCGCCACAATCCCTGGCGCCAACTGGCGCCGATGAGGCGACAGCTCCGAGTACGTATAATCCGTTTTCGGTGTTTTGCTGCGAAACATAAAAAGGATTAGTTATCTAAAAATATATTAAGCTAAAATTGCACTTGAACTGTCAAGTATTTAAACGTTAAGCAGCGGAAGACTCTCACTTCACAGCTATCGCAGAGCTTTGCATGTTTATCGTTGCTTGAAAACTAGAATTGTTCAGCTCGCACATATTATCCCAATCTCTAGACAAACTATATTAATAGGCTAATAGTTGCAACAAATTAAATTGTAGAATTTGCGAAATATAAAATATGGAAAATTCATTGACATCTTCACAATAGTTTTAATGGGATTTTGAAAATTCTAAATAAATACTAATTTCTCTTTTGTATATGTATATCAATTGTGATAAACTTTGAGGATCAATCAATCAAGTCAAGTGCAATTTGAACCTTTACTTTACTTTAGGTACTCACTTCCAGTACTCGCCCGCATCTCTGTACTCAATGTAGGCCAGATGATCGGCGCTTAAATTAGCCGGGGAATTACCATTAGAGCGTCGGCTACGCTGCTGATGTTGCTGCTGATGCTGATGCTGCTTCTGCTGTTGTTGCAACTCGTGCGTTAAGTTGAGCACATTTTGTGTAGTCTCCAGTTGGCTGCGTGGCGTGGAAGTGACAGCAGTGATGCTGTTTAAAGCATTGCCCAATCGCTTGCTGGTGCTGGTGAACATGCTGGTCACCGTGGACGTAGACGTGGACGTAGATGTTGCCGTACTGCCTGCTGCTGCGCTGCCTGACAACTGTTTGCGTCCGTAATCCGGCGATGTTTCATCGCTTGAATAATCAGAGGTTAGATGGGTAAATGCTTTTGAGCGCGTGGCTTTGTTGTTGCTATTGCGACTGTTGATGCTACTGTTGCCGCTGCTATTGCCGCTGGTGCTGCCGCCTGTGGTGGTTGTCGTACGGGTCTCCACCACGTGCTCCTCCACAATGGTTCTGCAAATATGTAAACAGGTTAGCGAAGTTGGCGGAAATCAAACAAAGCATAATTAACGCACGGCATGTGAATCAAAACAAACTACAAAAAAATAGGCTCGTAAAATGTTTTACAAACAGAAACTCGGCTGACCTTCAAACAAGCCCAGCCAACCAGCCGATGGCTTTAAGCAATGACAGCGATAAATAAATACGAATCTGTCATGGTCATGTTGCCCCCACCTCCCTCCACGCGCATGATGTCGTCATCAGCCAAACGAGTAGAAAAAAAAGCAAACCACAAACCTGACGTTTGAATTTCAATTTGCGCGCCAAAACACATTGGAACTCAACTCAACAACAAACAAGCGGCAGACGATAATGCACCCTGTATGGCAGTTTGAATTGGATTGTGAATTGTATCTGCTAGATATGAGTCACTGCATAACTGAATTTCAAACTGAATATTATACACATTTCAATTTCATAACAATTTCAATAAGTTAATAACCCTATCTGTGCTAATTTAAATGCACATTTGTTATTTATTTCAAATTTATTAATGGTTTATTAGTTGTTTTGCCACCTTTTGATTATGCCGTGATTCACGAGCAGTCACAGTGACAAGCTCGCTCATCACTGATTTGAAAATATATTTCAGTTGCTCATTTGCTCGTTTCGAAATTAAACTGTAGCGTCGAGTGTGAAATAACAAACACATGACGTCATGGTCACACACACACACATAGATATACACATACACATAGATACACAGAGCTTGCCATGTGCTTGAGTTGTGTGCTTTATTTTTATGACGCTTGAGCAGCGTTTGTTTTTGGGTCTTGCGAAAGTAACAGTTATTTATTTATTCTCTCCGAATGATAATGCAACGTGATTTAATTGGTTTCTATTTTTAGATGCTTATGTTCGATTTATGTATGTTTTTTGTATATAAGTGTGTATGTATGCATATATGCATGTGTATATGTATATGTATATATGTAAATACTCACTGCACATTTGGCGCCATTGAGGATTTCTTCTTCTTATGATGAACATGCCCCTCTTCCCCCGCATGCTCGCAATTCTCATGATCGCAGCTGGAGCGGAGGAATGGCGTCTTGGAGCGCGAACGTCGGCGCGTTTCGATCTGGTAAAGTTCGTCGCTCATCGCTGCTGCAAGCAAACCACAAAAATAAACAATTAACTAGATTTCTATGCGTGTGTGTGTTTAACGGGCGTGGGTTGTTTACAATATGTGCACAAACTGTAAATTCACTTCGAATGAGATTTCAAAAATATGCGCGTGTGAGTGCGTGTGTGTGTGTGTTTCTAAGTGTCTGTGTAAAGTTTATCATATCTTTAATGCTTTTTTATGCTTCAGTGCGCCCCTTAAAAACATTAACATTAGAAATTATGCAATGCGTGTGGAAATGAGCGCAATTGCTCGAGTTTTAATTAGACTGCAATGCGATGCTAAAAATAAATAAAAACAAGCAGCTGCAGCTGCAAGCAAGCAGCGCGTTTTTTTTTTGCCGGTGCGAAAAAGTCGGCAAATGCGAAGCAATAAAAAATACAAAAAGGCAACAACACTTTGTGTTAACATAAGTGAAGCAAAAGAGGGTGAACGAGAGGGAAACAGAGAGTAAATAAGCCAAGCGGGGTGGGTGGCAACGCCATAAACAAACCCAAACACGGACAACGTTAATCAATAAAAAGCGACGCCACACGCTGGCCCAAAAAAAAAAAAACTTATATGTATAAATTTTCTTTAATTGCGGGTTGAAAATGTGTGAAAATTCAAAACAAGTTTTCCGGTTAGGCATCTGCGTCATCAATCGACGGCGTCGAACACACACACACAACACACGCACACACATAGGCTTTGGAATTAAAATGTGAGAAATGGCTTACATTTTTTTTCACATTCACGTTGTTAAGCACAGAAATACAATTTTCTTCCAAATGGGCTTTTGCACAATTTGTTTTTGACTGGCGGACGCGACGTTTTATAAATAGACTTGGCGCAGCACGAAGAAAACACGTCCAAATCCAGCGACAATCTATTTCGAATGAGTCGAAATTCGAGCATTGAGCCCGATAGTTGCCGATAAAGCGCAAATGGTTTTGCAGCGATGATTTTACTGAGTGTTGTCACTTATCGATGAATTGAATAAAGAAAGAGGGCAAAATAAATATATTAAAAGGATAGATATATTAAATAATATAAAGCTCGTCATCAAATATGTAAATCTTTGTGACCATAGAGAAAATTTCACGGCATTACTCAAATGGTTTTTCCATTATTATATTTATGATAATTATAATTATTATAACTTATTGAATTAATAAAAATGTACATGAATTCATTGAAAAGAAATGGTTAAATATATATATAATTGAAATTACAAAAGGACACATTTGACCAGAAAGTTTGCAATATTTTGCTAACAAAAATGCGCGAATCCTTACGAATTTAATGAAAGAATTTTTTGCAGTGTATTTTAGGTGAATGAAGCACCAAATATAATCCTTATTAATTTGAAATTTTGTAGTTGTTTACGTATATGTATTTATTTTATATTTTAATAGTGGACAGTAAAAAAGATTTATTTATGATTTCATTTGGCCCATCGCATTATTGGTAATACAGCTCCAAGTTCATTCCGTCATGGATTTCATCTGCAAATGCAATAAGTTCTTAATGCCAATAACAAGAATATAAACATATAAAAATATCTACTTACAATCAGATAGGCGAATTGGATCCTTGTAAATTGTGTACCATTTTTTCAGAACAATCTTCTCGTGTTTTGTGCCCGTCTGCGCCGCAATCAGTTTTTTGAGGTCGCCAACTGTGTCGTCGGGATTGCATTTAACACGCACCTGCATGGCGAGTGGCAAGCGTTATTGATTAATTAGCTTAGCGTAAGCACAAATATATTACCTTTTTGCCCAGACGATCGTTGCAAGTGATTTCAATCATATTCTACGTGTTCTGACTTCGACTTTCAGTGCGACAACAAAATACATATGTTTCGATAACTGCATGTCGATACCATAGCAAATTAATCGATATATGTACCCATATGTTAAACACGTTGCCAGACTGTCGCAAAGACTAACTAACTAAACAACGCCAAATCGCTGTTCACAAAAGTAATTGAAAATCGCAAATATGTCCATGATTCCATTCTTTCCCAATCTCAAGCCTTCGGTGGCCAATCGGTATTGGTTCGATGTGACCTCCGACGAAGAGATGCAAACGAGGCGATACGAGGACGAGCGCAGGAATTGGGTGTGTTCAATGTACATAAAAAATCCAATTCTTCATTAAAAAAGACAATCCGTTTTTGCAATTAATTTTAGCGAGAGTCGTTGAAAACAGCCGCAACGGACTTGCAGCCGCTGGGCAAGGTGCACACAATAACCGGCGTTGAGACGGATGACGAGGACGGTGAGTGATAAGTAATAACTTAAACTAAACACCAACTCTAAATTTTTAATTTCCCAAAAAGCCAACGACGACAGCGAGGACACCGATAGCCACGATGAGGAGGACGACGAGACTAACGATCGCGTTATTCCAGTTACCCAGGACTTTTACTCGGCTGACGATGTACAGATGAATGAGGAGACGTCGCCCACAGTTCCATACACCATTTAGTTAATTATTCATTAAGGTTGCGTTTATAGAGTTCCCTTTACAAACTGTATTAACAAGTTTCGTTTACTTTAATCTTAAATAAATTATAAACATATTAAGCAAAATAAGTAAATAGATGTTATATAGCTGACCGATCGGATCGATCAGTCGATTAAGGGATTCACAAACAATGCAGCTAAGGGGGGATTAACAATTTCCCTACTTATGCAGCGCAGCCGTTTCCAGTTTGGGTGCCGGCTTCGAAGCCAGGCCGGAGAGTAATTTCTTGATCTCGGCAATGGCACGACCCGGATTGAGGCCCTTGGGACAGGTGCGCGTGCAGTTCATGATGGTGTGGCAGCGATAGACGCTGAACGGATCCTTCAGTTTGCTCAGACGCTCCACGGTCATCTCGTCACGCGAATCGATGATCCAGCGATAAGCTTGCATCAGCACAGCCGGACCCAGATACTTCTCCGCATTCCACCAGTACGATGGACACGATGTCGAGCAGCAGGCGCACAGAATACACTCGTAGAGGCCATCCAGCTTGGAGCGATCCTCGACCGACTGCAGATACTGGGCCTTGCCCTTCTTCTCGCCAGCTTCGTTTCTAAGCCGATCAAACACATCAATTACATAATATGTACCTCAAATAATAATACTAGACTAGGAAATACACTGTACCCAAAGAACCAGAATTGCCTCTCTTTGCCTCACACTTTGAATGAAAATTGATTATTAAAGATCTTCTGCCTTAAGTCACAGATGCTATTAGGATTCCCAAGCAAATTTACAAATTTCATGTTCATGTTCACTATTCCAAATTCGAAAATTGAAGAAAATTAACAAATAAAATATTAGCACAATTTTTCAAATGTGCTCTTAGAATTATAAATTTTGGAAATAAATAAACAACATCTATTGCTATTATTTGTTTCACAACTGTACGAGAGCAATAATTCCAATGATTCCTATTTAAAAAATTCGAAAACCAATTTTTTTCGCTAAAGCGATAATTGATTTTTGATTTTTTTTAAATCAACGAATTTGCGTTTGTAAAAATTAACGTTTTTCTTTGCTTAATTCCAATGAAGAATCTAGAGTCAGAAATTCAATGGAAAAATTTCTTTAAAAAGTCGAACATTTTAAGAAATTTGTTTGCCGCTTTCAGTTTGGTGCAATTTTCTTAATTTAGATCGATTTTTTTCGTGAATGTCTAAAATGTTATCTTATCAGATCTTATCTGAGATATCCCCAAATTCCAATTCTAATCTACGCCTTTTAGATGGGCACAGGGTATTAACTAGTCGGCCAACTACGCATTACTCACTTGCGCTGAAGCCAGGGCTGGATATTCTTGTACTGCTCGTAGAAGTTGTTCATGTCCGGGACCAGATCCCGCACCACATACATATGGGGCAGGGGATACACCTTCAACGGCTTCGAGCTGGTCGCATCGATCTTGCTGATGCAGGCCAGGGTGTTGGTGCCGCCAATGTTCATGGCACACGAGCCGCAGATGCCCTCGCGACACGAGCGCCTAAATGTCAGCGTCGGATCCATCTCGTTCTTGATCTTGATGAGAGCATCCAGAACCATTGGACCGCATTCGCGCATGTTGATCTCGTAGGTCTGCATGTAGGGCTTCTCGCCGGCATGGTCCGGATTCCAGCGGTAGATCTCGAACTTCTTGATTTGCGGCGCCTGCGACTCCTTCGGCTGCGCCTGCTGCTCCAACTGGCTGCTGTTGCTAATCGCGCGCAGCTGGAAAAAAAAACCAAAATTATTTCAACGTTTTGTTCGCATTTTGTTTTTTAGTCACGCATTCTAATTTGCTGTTCGATGCGAAAATGTTTACATAATCGCCGCCAATTGCGATAATTGTAATACCCGTTTTTATGACGGTTTTAGCGGGTTTAATGATGTTTTCGGTTGTTCTTATATAATATTAGTGTTTAATAATCCCCCCTGCGGAAAGGATCTCCTTACCTGGTGACGTGCCGCCAAGGAGCTCGCGCGGCTCAGGATTTGTCTAGCTTCGTTGACCAACATTTTCAGCGGTGTTTTTAGGTAAAATTGAAACGGCACTGCGCTTGCAATTGTTAATTATTTTGACAAACAATACGTTGTTTTCCCCTGCGGAAAACTACAAGTTACAATCTGGAAGTGGCACGACCAATACCACTGCAGCAGCGTTACCAGATCCCTGTTATCGATTGCTCGTTGCAAAAATTATTCAAAAATATAAATATATTATGCCAGCTGACTTTAATTTTTAGATAAACGCGCTTTAAGTATTTTATTAAGTTTTAAGTATTTTTTTTTAAAAGTATAGTTGTACTTGGCAAGCAATGGAAATGGTAATTTAAAGTAGGTAGTTAGTTGACTTGACAACTCTGCGGCGTTAGTACCGATTCAGCAGACTATCGATAGTATAGCTAAGTGTGACCATCTGTTGCAATCTTATCTCAGTTAAATTGATTAGAAATTTGAATTATTTATTTTTGTTGTTAATTTATATTTGCAAACTAACACAATTCACACAGCTTAACTAAATATAAACGTGACTATATGTTGGAATTCTTTCAGTCAAATTATTCATAAATTTAAATTCATTAATTCGTTATTAATGTAGATTTGTAAAGTAACACAACTCAGTTTGCCTAAATTAATAATAAATATGAAAATTGTCAAAATTCTCTTTAGATTTGACTAACTGATTCAACGGCACCATGGTGGGTTTGCTGACTGACGGGTTTCTCGACACTTTCTTGGAGAACTGTGGGTACCGCCCCAGGCATCGTTCCAGGCGGGTTCAAATCACGATGTTGCATAGCCGGATAAGGTTGCATGCTATTGCCAGACATTATATATGGAAAAATAAATATGTTATTAGTTATTTGAGCAAACTTCAATATGAATTGAGCCTACCCTGGCGCTGGAGCTTGCATTCCCGACATTTGCATGGGCAACTGCACTTCAACATGGCTATAAAAAATAATACGAATATTAAATATTTAAATAAAAATATATATTTTAATACTAAATATTAATGCAAACCTGTAACTCTGGCTTGGATAAACATAGTTTACTGGTTGCACACTATGCTGATATGCTGGAGGCGGGTACTGCTGAGCGGGATACCTATATGGTGCTGTAGAGCAAACAAAGAAATCCAAATGAAATTCAAGACTTGTACTTGTAGAGATAATAGCCATCGATAAAAGTCTATTTTGAGACTTATTCTCACTCACCACCCTCACTGATTACGTAGCCAACATTTTGCGTTGATTTTTGTTTGCGTCTTATTGCCACAATTACTGTTGTGAAGACGAATATCGAAAACGCGATTATAAAACCTATTATAAATGGATCCATTTCGGAAACTTAGCGCGATTGCACCAAACAAATGCCCGATTTGAGTTGACAAAACGAACTGAGTGTTAGCTCGTCAATCGCGTTAAGTTAGTCCCCGTTCGAGTCTTATCTATAGCAATAACCAGTATTGATAAAGATAAGCAATATGTGTTGGCTTCTAGCGGCCGCTTGTAAATAGAACAATAAGCCACATTTGATTGGGAGTTCGTCATAAATATTTTGAGAAAATTAATACTTATATATATTAATATTAATATCACTTCAATCGATATCATTACCCGTATTTAATATTGTAATTTTGTCGTGAAGTTTGTAACGCTTTGAATCAAATGTCGCCGATCCCATAAAGTATATATAATCTTGATCCATTCCATCTATGCGAACTGGTTCCTCAGGCTATCAAGGCTAGTTGTACGTTTATCTAAAACTTCTATTCAAGTGCATGCACTTAGAAAAAACACCATTTGAAATTTATAAAGTCGACATACTTTTTTGCGACTCGGGCAGCTCACCGTATTACTAAGAAAGTATATTTTTAAAAACCACGTTTTTTTCTTTCTCTAATTTAAAGGGTGTTTTTTTTAATAAAGTTTATTATTATTAAATATTAGTATTTTAAGAATTTACAAAAGCAAATATTTCAAATCACAATTTTTATAATATAATTTGAATTGATTTGAATTCTCGACCCTGGAATCATTACGTGTTTCCTAATTTAAGAAAGATTTTTTTTTTTAATTAAGGTAGAGCATCTATAAATTTTTCAGAAATATTTTTTAGAATTTTAAGTATTTCCTAAAAATAGAATAAAACCCTTTTTAATTTTAAGAAATTTTTTCCTATATTCAGTTATTTTTATTAAAATATGAAACTTTACTTTTAAAGAATTGAATACATTTCTGAAACATAGAAAAAAATCCTTTTTAATTTTCACTAATCTATAAGGTAATTTTCCCAATTTCTGGAATATTTTTATTCTCAGTGCACGTAATGAAAATGTGAAAGCAATCAGCTAGTCTAATATAGATAGAACTTAAAGACCAACAATTTGTAAAATGCCAACTTTTAATTGAGCGTGCACTGATACAAGTCAACACTTGCATTGTTGTAGGAGAGAGAGAGAGAGAGAGAAAGAGAGAGAGAGAGAGAGAGAGAGAGAGAGAGAGTGAGTGTGTGCGAGAGAAAGGGAGTCTCTAAAAGTATCAAATGAATCAGCGACATTTTAATGGCACTTGCCAAGTAGTGGCAAACTATAATAGAAAACTTTTGGCATTGTATTAATGCTGGCAAGTCAAGAACAGCGCGACTTTGTCAAACGGTTATCGACCTTTTGTTGACTCTGGCGTAATATTTACATGAACAATATAGAGATAGATCTACTTATACATATATATTTATGGGGAAAGTGAGCGCAAAACTTTGAGGCTCATTCTCACCTAGGCAATGGCAATGTGTAAACTGAAAGACAGAAAAACCGCACTTGGAAAGTTAAAAAGTCCGAGGGAACCAAACCAAAGAAAAAACCCAACTTTTACAATGTGAAAGCAAACAGAGCAGCGAGCACAAAAGTTGAGGGTGAAAACAAGAAGAACAGCAACAACAACGACAATTGTGGGTAAGTAAACAAACCTCTGCCCATCCACACAAAAAACGAGAATAAAAATAAAAAAGAAACCCTACTCCGGCATCGCACTCAAGGCAAATGTACATAAGTCTAAACAATGCGAAAACTTAAATAAAATGTTCGGCCAGGTGAGCCTGACTCCTGCTACCCTGCCCCTCTGCCCACCTGACTCCTGCCGCCCTCAGATCACAAAGCACACACAGAAAACGGCAACAAAACGCCATAAGAACTGGGCTAACAAAAGGATACAACTTTGGCCAAAATAGGAGGTGGGCTGGGCGGCTTGTTGTGTAAATTGTTTTGATTGAAATTCGAGTGTTGTTAGTGCATGCAAATGACGTCAATGATGAGCGCAGCTAATTAGTCGAGCGTGCCACGCCGCCTTTAAAATTAACGGCTCAAATGGAATTTTTTGCTTTGGGGACAAGTACAAACAAAAAAATGATTGCTCTGCAAATCACTAGAATACTTTCGAGGGCCACTTGGGCGTGCCCAAAAATCCAGCAACGTCAAAAAACGAATTGTTGTCATAGGTACACAGTAGATTACATACCCTTATAGACTAACAAATTTATGGTTCGGTGTCTGAAATATTATTATATTTTTGTAAGTTTTAAGCAAATTTAATTTATTGTTGAAATTATTTAAAAAAAAAACATGCCTTTTAGACAAATATTTTTCATTTGATACATATTTACGGTCTGGCTCTTAACTGAATATTAAATTTAAGTTAGCATTGCAAAACACATCTTTCCACAGATTGTTTTTATGGCCGGCCCGACCGGGTCAATCAGCAAATGTTTATAAATAGAATGAACATAACATATAAGTTAACTAATTTGACACAATTACTTAAAATATGTGTGGTAGGTCCAAAACATTGCCACTTTTCAGACGTCTAATGTCTATATTATTATCTAATAAATTAATTGCCAAGAAGTTTTCATTGTTAGACAGTCGATTTGAGTATCTTTTAGATGAGTTGCTAATTTAGTCTCTAAAATAGGGTGGTTCAGATCCTTATGAAAATTAAGCAGGACTTGCAAAGAAAACTAAAAACTAAATAGATAAAAATAAATTATATATATAATAATCAGCGCTCAAATGGGGTCGAAGGCTTCTCCTTCTATGTAATACAAACTTGAAAACAAAATGAAAATACCCGCTGCAAGGGCATAAAAAAAGGTTGGCAAAATCAATACAAACTGCCGAAAGCGAGTCAAATGAATGGGCTTCGATAGATGCTTAGATTTGCCAAATTGAGCGAACCACTTGATAAATGTTTGTGGTGCTTCATATATACATTTATACTTACGTCTGCCACATTCAGTTTATTTCCGTTTTTTGTCGTTCTGTTGCCTTCTCTACCACCCTCTGCGAAAAATTTACACTTCAAATTATAGCTAAGCTAATTTCCGAATATGTCAATCGCAGACATATAAACGAAGCAATTAAATTATCTATTAAATATTGTTAACAATTACTTTTAAACTGATTAGAATTAAGCATTAAAACCTCTGCAATGATAACTATATTTAACCTAATTATATTTAGTTCTGTTTGTATATAAATATCTATAAATAAATAAATACTAAGAAAAATGTTATCCAATAAATTTTATATTACTAAAAAACACAATAAATTGATCTGTTTATGAAAATTAAATTCTACTAAATAAAGTGTATATCTTTATTAAAATAACATTTATACATCTACAGAAATTTAGAATTAACAAAGTTTTAGAAAATTCCACATTGGAATTAAGAATCTTAAGTGCCTCACAACTATTTCGCTTTAAAAAATCACTTTCTAATTTTGGGAAAAAAAAGTGTAAATATAAAGTTTGGCGTCAAATTAATGGTTTTTTTTTTTTTAAGTTTAACTCTAGCTATTTTCTAAGTGTAAATGTGTAACAGTTGTTGCGTGTGTTATGACGCACGCACACACCCATTTAAATATGACTGGATGTGTATCTTTTCAGATATATCCATGTATAGTATACATAATATATGGATGTATCAGCTTGAATAACTTTGTGTCTATCAATAGAGAGACAAACGCCACAAAAGTACCATTTGGATTTCTCACAATAACTAAATGCCAGACAATATTGTCAAAGTTGCTGTGTACTATATTAAAATGACACTCATAAGGCGTCATTTCCCTGGAGTGTCATAAAAAGCAATACATAAATACAGAGATAAATATATATTGATATATATATATATATATATATATATATATATGACACACACAGACACTAGACAGTCAGATAGAGCTCTGTAATTCAATAGCCTGACTCTGTTATCTAAATGAATTATTTATGCCCGCTTAGTGGCTGTGGGTCAATTTTGTAAACATCGATTTCTGCTCGTTGTGCCGTTTGTGACATTTAATATATCATTAAAAGTGCAGACGTCAACCACCCACTCTCTGCACCACTCGTAACTATCGTGCAGCATGCTCATTTAGTGCTTGTCAATTGCCACAAATTGGCTACAAATTTGTTGGCCTTTCAATTATTACGCATACGACACGTGCAACTGTCGACAGTCTGGTAGTCGAGTGGTTGTGTGCATTTGTTAGTGCGTATTTAACTGGCAGTTAAATTGATAAAGTGCCATTAGAACTAATGAAAGTGATACTTGCAGCATGGATTACGTCTCTTACATAACCGCTGGTCTGTGAGTGAATTAGCAGTTGCAAACATAAAAAGGGCAAAAATTGAGTGAATTAAATCCTGTTTTATTGTTATTGGTTGCATTTAGACTCGCCCTAAATAAAATATAAAAAGTATTTATTAATTTATTTATTACATGGCGACTAAATACCACAAATTTAAAAAAGGTTTTCGAAAATTAAATTTTAAAGTTAAATTTACAATTCAAATTAAAGTTCCAAAAAATAAATTGAAAATTCAAATAAAAATGTATTGGAAGTATTGGGGAAACACAGAAAAAACCAATCATACCACAAATATGAAAGAGTGATTATGAATAATTTATGATGCTAAAATATATATATACGAAAAGGTTATTTTCGCGACAGGAAATTCAGAATTGAGTTTTTACTGACAGAAATTGACGACTTTAAATCGATTACTTTATTAAGTCTACTGCAATTAATACAGAGTGCTACAACTACAACTACAACGGGGAACAGAAAAATGCTTTCTTTGGCACATCGACGCAGCGGAATCGATTTCACCATTTAGTAATTAAAAATAAGATAATAAAGATATGACCTAGCATGACACGCTGAATAGTAAGGGGGCAAAGGTCAATAAGGAGGAGTCAATCAGTGTATAAAGGTAATGCAAGAGGAAAAAAGAAGAACGTCTTTGGCGCAGATTCTAGTCTGCTTAGGTGAATCGAATATTATAATAAAACCAAGAACTTGAATAGCTTTGTTCACAGTGAATTTAATAAAACTATAAAATTTGAATTAATGGTCAAGAAGTAAAATTATCTCAATTACTTCATACATCTGTCAAGTGGTATCCCGTCAGAACTGAAAATGTTATTAAAGAAAGAGAGTATTCCACAGACTTGAGTAAGCCAATGCCTCTGAAAATATTAAAACAGTGCCTTACTTTTCTTAATTCAAAAGTCGCTGTTTTTATGATGAATTTTAGAATGAATGTTTCCAAAAATAAAGATCTTCATTTGAACTTTTATACCCTCGTTACAAATATATTTCTTAATTATAGAAAATTGATACCTATGTAAAAAATCGTTTATATAATCTTAAGAAATTCTTTTTTTTTATATTAGGAAGAAATTTCTTAAAATAAAAAATATATTCTAGCTTTTAGGGCGATATTTTTCTGAGTGTATTAAGTCACAGCAAAAACCTTACACTATCTATAGTTTCACTGTGAGCAGCTTTCGCTTGAGTTAGTGGCAACTATTTTTGCCCCATAGGCATGAGTGAATGTGGCATGCGGCATTTGCAGCTTGTGTTATTGCGTCGCTTGAAAAGTCTGGACTTATTTCTATTGCGACAGGTGTCCATCTCGTAAATGTCCATCAAGGGCGGAGTGTAAAATCTTGCTGTAATTCCAGCAAGACAATTTTATGTGCGCTGTTTGTTTGATGTACATTTTCATTATATACTTTCGAGTGCACCAAGTTTGATGCGGCCCAACCGAAGCGAGGCGAAACGGAATAAAAACTTAAACAGCTTGCCGAGCAAAAATTTTAAAGTCCTGGCAAAAAAAATTGTTGCCATAAAAAATACTTGTGAAATTTTACACCTGTGTGTTAAGAATGTGTGTGTGTGTGTGTGTGTGTGTGCTGGTTTTTGCGTGCTTTTCAGCTGTTGGCATAATATAGAAATACTGAGACAGATCCTGTGACAGCGTCCTAAGTACTAGGTGCCAGGGAATGCCAGGCTGAGCTTGTTTTTAATTTCAATCAACTTATGGGTGACAGGCAACGTCTGTGTGTGTGTTGTGGGTGTATGAGTGTGCAATTCAAGGATATCTTATTTTTTATTCATAACAGCTCAGAAACTATTTCTCAAGCTGATGGCGGCAACTTGTCGTCACACGAAACGACAACGACAACGACAACAATGGCTTATAACACAAAGTTGTCAGTCAGCAGCGCACAAAGAAGATATCAAAAGCGCATCAGGAGGCCCAAAGGTATTATTGTTGACGTTGTTGGAACCTGATATGGGAATGGATGCTTCAGTCAGCCAGTCACGCAGCTAGAGCTCAGATAGCATCACGTACCGAATTCAATACGAGACTTCGACTGGACACAGTCCGGACACGAACGGCATAATTGAAGCTATCTGTGCCTACAACCCAAGACCCAAACCCCAACCCCAACCAAATGGTGTCAACTTTAATATTGCCACCATAGATGGCCCCGAACGGTAAATGGAAGTGCTTAGATATCCTTGGAATCTGCATAATTTCTAACATTTTCGGAGTGTCGATTGCGGCTGTGGAAACAATGCGCTCGAATTATTTGGCGCAAGTCCTTTTTGACCGCATCTCAACTGCCGGCAAATGACCGTTTAAATAGTTTCGAGTCTTTGACTTAACTTGGCTTAAGTTTTGTTCAGGTTGCGTCCATAATAGCCATTTACAGCTCAATTTCCCTAACAAGTTTCGTGATTAAACTTTAAATTTGTGAGCTTCATAAACTTCATATGGCTTTATGAATGTAAGGCTGCAATACCCAAAAGTATAAAAGGCTTAAGCTAATATTGCTTGAATATATTAGGCAGAAAATGTGAATGCCATTCGGACAAAGGGAAGATTTTATTATACAATAAATTTGAGTTAAAAGTTTGGAATTTTTGCTGCTTCCAAATACACGTAAAATTTTATAAATCTTTAAAATCTTCTTTAATAATGTAAAGACCTTTTTTTAAGAGGTACTTGCCAGGAAATCTGAATGTTCAGCACAGAAAGCTTAAAGAAACAAGATGGAAGTGCTATCTAAGGCATATTTGCATTTTATTTGTAAATAAAAAACGGTTTATATGAAGCCAGTAAAAAACATGTTCAAATGTTATATATTTGTTTCTACATTTGTATCAGAAAGGTTGACATTTTTGGTTATGGATAGGACCGAAGATGATGATTTTTTTACCAAAGTTGAGTCGGTTTATTTCGACGTATTTCGGGAAGGATACAAGTTTCCTTAAGAAATCTTTAAACGTCATAAAAACTGATACGACAAGGGCACAGATGGGATGAGTTGCTCCACATTAATGGATTTAAGTCCTTTGATCATACTTTATTTGTATATATATTCTATGTTTTGTACATTTATAGGGAAAAAGCTTGTGCATTTAATGAAATTTAACGGAGTGTCTACTTTATGGGGTCGGAGACGTCTCCTCCATTCTAAAATTAATTATACAAGGCTATAAAAATGATGTAGCACAAGTAGATGAAATAAACTGATGGTAGAATTTTAATATGAGTTTTTGGTGAAGTTAATTTTTACATTATATGCTGGAAAAAATTGTGTTTCTAAAATTTAAATGCAGTACTTCACTGGATAATAAATCATAACCACAAATTAATTGCTCTCCTCAGCAAGCCGAAAATTATCTGTGTGGGCCACATTCTTATTAATTATTTACAAAAAAAAGCTGACGAATTGTTCCAAGGAGAATTATTTGATAAATGATTCGAGTCCAGCCCAATTGCGGACTGTAAGTATCAATAATAGGGCGTAGCAGCTATGGGGGCAGAGCGAGGCGCAACTTAGCATGGCATTGTTTACTTTAATTATTATTATTAATCTTCATTATCATTATACAAAAATTGCAATTCAAATCACCATCACGAAATCTAAATAATTTATTCATTTGTTACTTTTTAAAAATTTTAAAAAATTCTAAACCCTATATTCAATTTTCGTTTTACAAAGTGTTTAGTTGTCTAAAATAGTAACTAAAATAAATGTGACCGGGACAACAATTATAAAAAAGGCCACGTCTATCTCGGGTTCCTGTTTGAGAGCATTAACTGTATCGCAGATTTTGAGCTAGTTTCCTGCAAAATTTTTCAATTAGCGATCCTTTCTTCAAAGTGCTTAATCGAGTTGCGTCTAATATGATATGATAAACACGTTTTTCAAGCTCTTGGTTTTATCAAGCGTTGCTCAATAAAAATTACTGATCTTGTTTGAGGAATTCACAATATCACAATATATATTCACCAAGTCCAAGAAAATTCTTACTATTTGCTCCTTGTCGCGTTGAAAACAAATGGAATAAACAAAATAAACAGGTGGCACATTTATATTCAAATCTATTAATTAATTTATGTTCTACAAACCCTGAACTATATTTTTCATAATTTTTGTACAAATTAACGACCCCGTTAAAAATGGCCGAAAATCGATTTTATTGTTGGAAGCAAACAGCCGACAAAATACTAAACTAAATGGTGATTTTTATTGGCAATTACAGAGTATACTTTATGAATGCATGGATCAAATTAAATTAGTATTTATAAGTTCAGTGTTATAAAAAATGTAATCAAACTCTCCTCCATCAACGGAAACATTTATTTAAAAAGCTCTTAACTTTGATGACGCCTCAATCATATTTTTCTGGTCATAAAATGAGCATAAAAACAGTTTTATTGCTGACCTACTTAAAATGAAATAGTGAACAAATTAAAGTCAACTTCATCAGTTCACCACGAAAAACTTTTCTATCAACAGCTTTAAAAGTGTTTATAAAAAATTATCATCTCCTGGTCGTAAACTATTCATCTAAATTATATAAATAATTTCAATTACTATGATTGTGGCCAAAAAAAAACAATTATAAAGTCAGCATATGTATCGCAAAAGTTTTTTTTATTTTAGTAACATGATTTATGGAAGAATTTATTTTATTATCATTTATTTGAAGTTTATGTAAATAATACAAATTTTAAACTAGGTTTATGTTATTTCCAACAATTGCCGCTGCTCATTAAATTATTCAAATGAATTTACATATCTTAGCTAGAATGCTTTCATTAAATCCTCATAAATAAATGATGCGTTAAGTAGGTCAAGAAGACAATCGCCAACCAAAACGTCAACTGAACTTATGCAAATATGAGCCAGGACAAACTAACCTTGAGTATACCGGGATGAGTATATATATGATGCATGGGTTCATATATAGGGCAGGCAGTAAGGACAAGCCTTAGGCAAATATTTACACATTTAACGGACGCTGACGGCTTTGATTAAATGGCCAAACAAAACAAAAAACACCAAATGAGCGAAATCTGGGCAGCACCAGAATTAAATACGAGGGTCGAATAAACAGTAAACAAACCTTGTGTCGAATCTAACAATCGATAAAAATTAACTCAATAGATACATCTAATTAAATATTAAAAAAAAAGGTTTCTAGCCTAGTCACAGAAAGCACAACATTTATTGCAAGGCTTGGGGAAATCTAAAAAAATACAAATCGTAGCTAAAATTGGTAAGTGTTTGTAGCTTAGTGCACAGGAAAGTAACAAATTAAGAAGGGGTAAATAAGGAGAGATATAAAAAGTGAGAGAGTAAATAAAGCTGAGATAGGCAAATCCTGCAAAACCTGCAGAGTAAGATAAGTTTGCCACAGTAAAACACGCTCAGAGATTTCTCGCAAAAATTGTAATATTGAAAATGTTATTACAGCATGATAGAGTTCTAGATACTATATAAGGCATAATTTATCTTACAATTAATTTTTAAAAATTATATTTGTATATATATGGTAAATGGATCTTGATTGGCCAGCCCTCGAATTAATATTTACTTATGTGATGTGGCAGAGCGGGCTAATCAAACAGTTGCCAACAAAACAGTTAGGAAAATCTAACCCGAGGCGCCCACACAATATGCTATGCAAACAGGCAGACAGTGGCAAGAAAATCACAGTTATGCCCCAGTTCCCCTCGCAACAGGCGTCTGTTTTATGTTTGTGGAGGCATGGTTACCCTACTAGAAGAGTCTTAATGCGATTTTCATGCGAATGCGATAAGCGTACCATAAACGCAATAAGCTGCAAATAATCAGCAGCAAGACAAGAAATCTACACATTATATATTCGCACACACTTACGCACACACTGGCAGGCACAGGCACAGACAGACACATACACGCACACAGCACCTGCCCAAAGTTGGGCACGCAGAAAAGTATGCTACGATTTTGGCTTGGCGCTTTAATGACCGAAATGCTTCAGTTATTCCAGATTCGGTTTCAGTTAAGGCACTACCTAAGTGGGGGAAGAAAGAGAGAGACAGATAGAAAGAGATAGATAAAGAAAAGGTGAAAAGGCGGGGGTGTCAGCGGATTCGTTTATTAAAGCGTTGACTTCAGTTTCTGTTTAAGTTGTTGTTGCAATGCAAATGTATGTAAAGTGTTGAAGAGATGCCAAACAATTTAGCCGAGACCTCAAATGATGTGAGAAATATTAAATTAAAGACCGCTGGGCAGATATACACCTAAACTAACTACATACATATGCATATACTTTAGCCAGAAATACAGTTGAAACTGCTTCTTGGCTGAAAGGCCGCCTGGCATCTGACCAGCTAACAAACAAATACAAAAAAGAGGGCAGGTATGAGCGTCAAAGGTAAACAAAGGTAAAATTGCTTTGGCGCTTTTGTTTTTGCTTTTGTTTTGTTTTGTTTCTTTTTTTTTTTGCTTATTTGCTTTTTTGCTTGGCCAATGCCAATAGCTGATAATGGGGCAGCGTCCAATGCACCCGCTGTGAATTGTTTGGTTTCTTTTTTCCATGCTGAGTCGAAGAACCCATTAAGAGCTACGTCGAACGTTATTGAACCTGCCAGCAGATTTTTGGCTGCTAAATTAGATTGAACAAACATGCGGCGTATACGCAATTTGTTAGCGGCACATAAGGGACTGAGATACTCCTTTCTATTCGGCATCGCACATTTAGTGGCTTTTTATGCGTAACGCAAATTATTTAAATTTTTAAATTATGTAATTTATGCGCAGATGTGCCTAAATTTAACACAGGTTATTGCTCCGACTTTTGTTCGGCAGAACATAACATTTAGTAATCCACCGAAAGTAATTTTGAGATATATATACTATATATTTATTTACATAAGTATTTATGTGTTCGAAGTTGCATCCATCTCCCATTTTTCTGCTTAGCCTTTTAAATGTGTTTAGGGTATACGAAGGGGCAACTCTTCCATCTGCTGCTTATAAGCTAAGAATCGCAAGCCTTGCAAATCAAAAGTAAATAAGCCCAATGCTTTTCAGTCATTTGAATAATCCAAAAGTTGGGACACTGCCTAATGAGCTTAGTGAAATGTGTTTTAAAATTAACTCTTGGCCAGCAAGTTGGTTGGCAACTGTTGTTCAGACATGCTCATAATTGCGCATGTAATTTGACAAGCAGCTTAAGCTGGCAAAGAGTGAAAGTGAAAAAGATAATTTGGACTGCTTCAATAATTAACGCACTCAGAATCAAGACACAGCAGCAGAAGAAAATGTAGTCAAGCAATCAGACAACATGGCACAAAGAAAATGTTGGCCAAGCGTTCCATGAAATTCACCAGAACATTACCCACTCACACACACATATACACACACACACACGCACATATACATACATTCACACACATACACTTACCCACAAGGGAAGAAAGACGCACGCTTCTTGGCCAAATGGCAAATGTTGTCAGCTGCATGCTGCAGAGAAATCCGTTGCGATGCTTGTCGCTTTCAGTTTGTGGCAAGCAAACAACTGCAGGAGTTGGTTTTCTTGAACGGGGGGCGTGGCACCGCCTGGCGACACTTGACACGTTGACAGCGCCAATGTTGCCACGAAAAAACTAATTTCTCGCTCTGCTGCGCATAATTTTATGCAATTGTTTTAGATTGAATTGGACAGACTGTAAACTATGCGAATGGTCAGATGACCACTTTGAGTGCCATTGCAAAATATGTTTCGTACTTGATGTTTTTAATTGAATTTGCATATTTGGAATGCAGCCAGCTCTTAAAGACATCACTGTACGGTTTTGCCTGCAATGAGTGCACAAATATCACAATTAATTACATCACATTCGTAATTTCTTATTGACATTTCATGCAATTAACTTGGTTAATTATTGTCGGCTGTGCACAGGCGTCTACTACACCACATGTCGTATACGTAATGGTTAATACAGAATCGTCATTATAATTAATGAACGTTGCGATGCTATTAAGGCTAGACATGCTTAATTGTTCTTAAAGTATATGTATAACATTTTGTATTTATTTAATGTGGACTAAGAAAAGTTCGCATATTAACAAAAATAAGTTTCAAGTAATACTAAAATTTTCAATTAAATTAAATTAAATTAAAAGTAATTAATTGAAAAAAAAGTTGAAATAATAATACAAATAATAATAGTAATCACAATAATAATTAAAATTTTAAATGTAAAAATAAATATAAGAAATGAATATAATTAATAAATAAATCTGTGGGTATTAAAGGTAAAATAGTCTAACATTTATTGCATTCTTCTTTGGAGAAACCCAGAAAATACCCAATCAATCCAGAATTGGTTGAAAGTTAGTAGCTTAATTCTAAGGGAAGTTGGTTAAATGTTAAGAAGGAAAAGACACAAATAAGAACATAAGTCAAAGATAAGCAAATCTTAGCACAAACTATTAGTTATAAGCTGTTGAAATCTGTAGTATAGAAAGTTAATATGCATAAAATGGATTAAGCTGAGAGCATTCCAGGCACTTGCTTTCTCTGGATAAACTCGCATGCGTTAAGTTGAGAGCCAAAGTTGCAAAAGCGACTAGGAATTTCATACGAAATTGAACTTTAAACACACTTTGGAACTTTGCTGCAAGCCAGCAAGCATATTTAATATAAATTATACACAAAATAATCAATACAAAAACTTGATAGATCGAATACTTTAATTGTTGGTATACGCATCTGAGATATGCGGAATTTCATTTTCAAACGACTTTCCGCTAACAACAATAAATTAGTTGTCCGCATACTTTTGGCAAGTACTCAAGTATTTTGCCAAATATTTGCCACTTTCAAGTCAGTTTCACACCAACAATAATTCAATTTACGAAATATTGGGAAACCAATTTATTTGGGCAATAGAATTTGAGCCTTGTAATATATAAGCTATTTAAAGCTTAGCATGTAATATGCAAAAATACATATACAAATTTTGCGAATGTTTGTTTGTGTGCGAATAGGGGCAGGTACAATTGAAAATTGAGCCAGAAAATGAGAATAATTAAATTGCTTTTATATTGCTGCGTTTTGTGTTAATTGTTGGTATAACACCTGTGCTAATAAATATAAGGGATTATATTATATTCTATTCTGTTGTATTTTAAATTGCAAAGGCTCCGACTTGAATTGTATTGTTTAAGTAATATCTTTAATTGATTACCTTTATTTTCTTTTATAATGCGAAATTAAAATAAAAAACTGTTTTAATTTTATCTAATTGTAGTGTGCACTTAAAAGAGTTATTATATTAAATTAGATAATTGCCATCAAAGAAAATCACGGCAAATTTTGCACAGCGCAGAAAAGAATGCTATGAAAAAAATATGAAAATCTCAGCAAGAATCACTATTTATGCCGTTTGCTATTGTTGTGCTTGCTGAGAGTGTGTTTAATTAGCATATGTGTATTACGATTGTCGATTTTCAGCCATGCCTATTTGCCTAATCAAATTACATGGCCATAATGCAGATACTCGCAGAGATATTTAGGCTCAGTTTAAGAGGCAATTTGCGTTAAACGTTGATTTAATAAGCGTTAATGCAACTAGAATCGAGTGTAGTTTACCGTCCAACTCACACTCACACACACTAACACTCACACACACACACACTCACACACACACACTCATACTCATACAAGCAGAATGACATCAACTGGCAATCAGGCTACGAACACGTGCGCAGCCCAACTGACTCATCGATTTACTACACTCAGAAAAAATATCAGGCTGATGTGTAGTTTATTTTAAAATATAGAAAAAATAATAATTTTTCTTACTTATATTATTATTAAGCGTTAATGTTTTAGCATTTCATATATACAAACAGTTTTTATAGTTTATAAATTTAAAAATTTTAACCGTACACACAAATTAGTATAAGCGATTAGTGTTTCTTCATAATATAAACTATTAATTCAAAATAAAAAAGACATATTTTATTATTATTATATTATATTAAAGAATTTTTGTTCGCTATTCAAAACGGTTTTTTGTAAAAACTCAGAACATGTTTCTAGTTTTCATTGCAGGTTGACTATGCATTCTAATGCAAAGAATTATTTTTTCATATTTGAAATTTGAAAAAAAAAACTTGCTAATTTTCCGGAAGATTTTCATTTGAGTGCGATTTCTTTTTGAGTGTATTTACTTGATTAAGCCAAGCAGGATTGCTGCCACCTGGACACGTGCACAGCTGCAGCACAGCTCAACTGCTCAACATCACGGCAACAATGTCATGCGACCAATGTGCAGTAGCAACATAAAAAAAAAAGGAAATGAAAAGCAAAAACAAGTTAAGCAGCTAACGTCGTTTGCTGTGCTAATGGCGAACTGTACAGGAAATGCCATTAGCACAGTTTTCCCGATAAGAAAATGCATTAACGTGACTTGGAGGTTGGCCTAGACGGTCAGTTAACAAACATTGCGGTCTTATGACACCGTCAAGTTTATTAAGGGCACATTTATCATAATTAACAGCAGTCAGCCAGACAGGCAGGCCATCTCATCATCTGTGCCGATGCCAGGCTGCATGCGAGTCAGTCAAAATACGACAATTCAACTGGCCAAAATTCATGGCCATGACATGCCTGGAATACCTTGTGCTTAAAGCTGCCCAAATGACGAAATGCCGAAACGCCAGGCAAAATGTCGAGAAGGAGTCATCAAATACCAGAGGACGACGTTGGCAGCTCATAAAAAATGCTGCAGGACTCTCACGCCCAGGGGAAGGTCCACAATACCAGCCTATGAGTGTAAAAGAAAACAATAGAAGAAAAACCAAATGGAAAATAAAAACAAGGAATTTATGCGCACAGCGCCAAATGATTCATGCGGAAAGAAAGGCACTCGTGAGTGCCGTAAATATTGTTGCACCAACCAAAATGTGGCAAGGAAAAAAGAGACGATGGAATCTTTGCTTTTCTGCTCGCAGTTTTCAATATTTCGGGAATGAGTTCAGTTTCAACTCTTAATAAATACCGTCAATTTGCTTAATGGAAGAAACAGTATGACCAGATAAAAGACACACACTTCTTGATTCTTGTTCTTGTTCTTGCTGTTGTTGTTGTTGTGCATATTTAAATTGACAGTTTGATTGTTTCGCAGAACGATTCCATTTCATGTGCAATTCACGCGAATAACTGCTTCGGAGGGAGCTGAATAAATAGTAGTAGTAGTGGTAGGGGTAGGGGGAGAGGCAAGCAACTGTTGAAGTGTTGCCGCAATGCGTCGACTCACCAAATGAGCGCTCAACAAGTTTGTTGCACGGCACCCAGAGAGGGAATTGCGAGAGAAATAAACGAATGTTGCGGCTACATGTTGCCACAGATACTTAAAATGTCTTGCAAATAAATTAAAAATAAAAAAGATTAGGGAAAATTTCAGAATTTTATACCTTATTTTTCAATTTATTTCTTAAAGTTTGTAGATTGCGTGTAGTCTACTTTAAATAAAGAAATTAACAAATATAAGAACAATTTATCTATTACACATAGAATGAGAACTGATTAACGGCAGATGGCAAGATTGGAAAAGCCTTTGTCCTGCTGGTCTGCTGTATCGTAGTATGTTAGAAAACCAGCAATAAAAAAAGTTTAAATTAATTAACAAATGTTGACCTGCGTTGCAAAACTCTGTACTTAAAAATTAGCTTTCTAAAGTTAATGGCAAAATCGTACAAGTTTGCATATTCTTATGGCATTAACCATAAAATGTTACCAAATGGTTGGTTGCTTAGTAGGCATTCAAAATACAGAATCGATAAAATAAAACAGAGAAATAATAAATAATTGACAAATATGCTAAGCCACATGTCACAAATCTAATGTCTTAAAATGTAAAATAGTTCAACCAACATTGCGAAAATTGGAAAACCCAGAGGGAAACCAATGCAGCAAAAATGTTTATGATTATACAAATTAATCTAAAAATAAGTCGAACATGCAGCATTATTATTTTTATGCATAGGAAAAGAATTAAACTTTTACTTTTAAAAACAATTTACAATATATTTCGTTTGTGGAATCTAAAAACAAAAGGTCTGCTGAAATCAAAAATAGATTATATTAATTTTCTCGCCTTTATATGTATATTTATATATATATATAAGTTCATTATTTTGACACCGTTGAACATAATTCACCCAGGAAACATTGAGTTAACATTGTGAATTTTATTTCGCGACCTGTTTTTTCTTCGAGTTTTTCATTATCGATCTTTTTTTTATGATCTGTAAAGTGTAAAAGTAAAATCAAATCTGTAATTATTATTAGCAGTGAGTCGACTATGTTGACTTTCCTGCTCCTTTCGTAGCATTTGATTAGGCAGGCTGACATATTTGGTGGCTTTAACTTGTGCAACCCAACTGCTGGCGTTATTTCTGTTGCCAACAATGTTGCCGTGCAGTTTTGGCAACTTGTCCACCCGTATGCTTAGCAGCATAATGGTAGAGTCACTGCAAGCACGGTTTAGATTCCGTTTGCGTGGTTTGCCTCTTTTCTTAGCACAGTTTTTGCCTGTATGTTGCTGTTGCTGTTGCTGTCTGCCGCCAAAATGTCGAGTTTCGTGGCGTCGTTTTCGTCAGGCGTCTGATCGGCGCCTTCAGCTTCTGCAAACCGAAAATGGATTTCGCTCGCCTCGTGTAACTCGTTCTATTCAATGCTGTAAAATGGCGTGCATTTGCCATGCACATAAAATTTCATTTAGAAGGGACATGATTTACATATATGTATATTGATTGTTTTTCTTATTATAATTTCTTTTTTCTATTCTTAACTTTAGGTTACTATACTTCTTTTGAGATTGTGCTATATTCAATAAAAATAAATATACACATATACAATGTGTGTATTGTCTACCTAATTGTGTACATGATATTTCAATTGTTAACATGAGTTTCAAACCACTGTAACAATTGCCAAACTTGTTGCTAAAAACGCGCCAAAATATGAGGCAACACACATACAGACACCACGGAAAATAACACAGAAATGCCCACCGCAGCAGTCAACACTGCAGTCATCGCGATGAGTAATTTTCACCACCCGAATACGACGGCAACCTCAACACCAACCCCCAACCCCAACGCCAACCCCAACACCCGGACAGAGCCCAGCTGTCAGCAGTGGAAAAACTCACCTGTTAGGCGCAGGATGCCTGGCCAGATGCTTCTTTTTGTTCGTATTCACACCCCTCTCCTGTGGCCAGCCGAGCCAATGGTGAATTGAGCAAGTTTCTGGTCTCTCGCACTCTCGGCACCAAACAGTTGCGACGCGACTAAGGAACGTAACGGACGTGTTAACGCTTTCAAAAGCTCAACGAAAAGTTTCTCAAATAAAATACAAATTTTTCAAAAAATTGGAAAAAGTTTAAAATCTTAAATCAACAAAAAAAAAGAAGAGGGAATTGAAGAATATAATTTTCATTGTTCTTAAAAAAATGAATTAAAATAAATTAATTTAAATAATAATTATAATATTTATATAAAGTGCGAAACGCGTGTTGAATTTCTCCATTGCGAATTGTCAGTCAAAGTTCAGTTTGTCGTCATCTCTCGAACACATCGAACGTGTGCAAAGAACGTGAATCGAATCGTGTTTATAAATAATATAAATAAATAATAATAGAACTCATTGAATCGGTAAACAAATGTAGATTATGCTCAGATAAAAGCTGTATATAAATTAGCTTACCCTTTTAACTTAACCCATAAATATATATATACATATATATATATATACATATGCCATATATTAACTGTATATTATGCACGCACTAACCAGACTAAAACTTATGAACCACCTTATTAGCTATCATTTATATAGATAATCCCAATACGTAGAAGTATATTTAAAAAATCCTCAAGTTCCTTAGACTGTAGTCATTAATGTTGGACGAGTGGTATTTCCATTTGATAAACGATTTAAGTTTGCGGCTTTATTGCTTTTCACTCCTGACTATCTTACTCACTGTATACTATATCCACCGGATCTGGCCAATGGGCAATCGGAAAGTAAACCGGATCGAGAATTTGCCACGTAAGTATTCTTAAGTTCTTGGAACCTTCTTAATCAATTGGATTCGATTCCCTGCCAGTTCAATTAGGCAGCAACTGTCTACACTTTCCCACTTCAAAGTTCAATTAAGGAAAGTTTTTTTCTGTTGAAAAACTTGACGGGATAAACATGAAGTGCAAGTTACATAAAACAGCTGTTGTCCTCACACTAATTGCATTTTGCACTGAAGCGAAAACTTTACCAAGCAAATCCTTCAGCAACATGTCAGAAATTGCTGTAGTTTTCGTTGTCTGTTTCCGTTTCTCGATATCATATCAAACCGTGCACAGACCGCGGCCTGATAAGGGTCTTATCAAACTACACCCACGTAGCACCAGCACAGCTTGATGATAAGGTAATACGCTGCAATGCACACAGTCACCACAATAGCAAACAAGAACAATATATAAATATATATACATACATATATATATAGCTTTCATATACGAACACATCTGAACACAATTCGCAACTCGTGACTTGATATACTCAACCGAAATATAGAAATATAAGAAGTATAACTTTCAACAGCATACGCAGTGGAGCATAGAGCATTGTCGACAAGGGAATGGGAAGTAAATTGGTGTAATCAATGTAACATGTTATTGAACACAATTGAAAATAGCTTAAATAAATAGCATAGCACTTTTATTTATTTATTATAAAGTTTTAATATCAATTATCCCACTCAGACATCCCACTTGTAGCCTTAGGCTTCTTGGTTGGTTTGGGTTTGAGTTTGATTTCATTTGGAACTTGTATAAAAAAAAATAAGAAAGAATGTTGTAGTCGAGAAAATTGGGCTACAAAATATCCTGAACACAGCTATTCAAATTATTATTGCAGTTTTAGGAACAAATTTAGTTTTAAAAGGCAATCAGAGCACTTCCACAATTACTTTATTTATTTCACACTTAAATTTAATCAGATGTGGAAGTTTTCTCATTTCATATCGCTGGAACAGATACAAAAGGAATAAATAAAAGAAATATGACAGGTTCCGAGATTTGCTTTATTTCTTTATTTTTTTTCTCTCTCTCTCTCCTCCATCTCTTTCTAACGTTTTATTTTCATTATGTCTGTTTTTTTTTTTTGTGTTTCCTCAATTCTATTAATAACCCCCAGTTTTAGTTATTTTTTTATTTTACATTTTAATTGAAATATTCATTTTGTAATTTTTTTTTTTGTTTTTGATTTAATAAAACAAATTTTAGTTGAACTGTTTTCTTAGATTTGCGGACGGTTTTTAGTCAATTTTAAATAAATAAATAAATACAAATATATTTTTATTCGAAGAAAAATCACCGGCTTGCCAAAAGACTCGTGCATTTACATACATATGCATGTTAGTTTGTATTACTTATATATATATATCTATATACATAACTACGTGATGCAGAATACACACAATTATCATGCTGTCCCCTTCTCACACATGCACATGTTTATTTATGTGTACCTGATGATAGTAAAGAATTCAATATGGGCTTGGGTGTTTCTTAGCCGATCTTAATGACATTTTTATCGTTGCTCAATATCATTTATTAGAAGTAAATTAATCTAACTTTGTGACTTTCATTGGTATCGGACCTCGATTTGCATCGACATAAGCGAAACGAGTCGGAAGTTATTGATAAAAAATAAATTTGATATTCGCGTAGTATGCAAGAACTTATTTTCTAAATTTTAACTCCTTAGCTCGTATAGCCTCTGAGAGTATTTTGTTCATACAGACGGACAGACAGACGGATATGACTGTTGATGCTGATCAAGAATATTTTTTCAAAATACTTCTAACTGTCTGTTACATATTTTTGCACAACTTCAATATACCCTCTCTATTCATTTTTATTCGGTTCAGGGTATAAAAATTACTAGAATAGAAGCGTGGTTTTGAGTGTTATTCAGATATCATGTTACACAATTATCTAGCTGGTGCTTGCAATGAGAACTGCTTGCAATGGGAATTTTTCAGACAGCATTAAGTTAAAAACAATGTCATATTGTACGTCAGCGCCTTTTTGTTAAAATAATTCTGTACATGTCTAGAAAATTGTGATGATATGCTTACACACACACACAAACACACACACATATCAGACACACACAAACAGAGAAATCTCATGAGCAAAACTTGCTTTGTTTAGGGCCAACATGCATTAAGCCCTCTAGGCAGCTGTCAGCAGTGGGCAACAAGGCCCATTAGCACACGCATTCACATACACATACACACACTCAAACACACTCACACACACTCATTTACACAAACAAACAGAAGCAGAGAACCCTTTTGACTGCTTTAGAGAGTGAACAACAACAATAGCACTGTGCATAAGTTTGGTTTTCATTTGTAGCAAACTAAACATATATTGTAAAATACACAATTGTAGCTGCTCCGATATTGTTAGCCATTGGGTTAAGCCCTTTAACTGTAATACTGTAATGCCTTTTGCTTAATGCAATAACCTCTAAAGCTTTATATTAGCTTGATTTGTAATGTGTATAATTTAGCAATTTATTTTTGTGATTTTGTTACCACAGCCTTAACGCCTAACTGTATTTGTTAACGTCTTCATTTACAGCTTCAACGCGGCGAGCAGACAGCGATTGGGAGCCATGTTTATGCTGTGCTTTTGAGCCATGACATGAATAACGAAATTTATACAAATCACGTTAAATGCAATTTGTTTACACTGTAAATTGCATCTATTTGTTTCAGTTTTCAACTTATTTGAAAAAAATTTTCGTGGCAAGTCGCGTACAACATTAAATTATCAACAAGAATGTTCCACTTGTTCTCAAGTTCAGTATTCAAGGGAATTATAAATTGAAAGCCACGCTGAGTACAAACTGTTTACAATCAGCTTCAAACAGGGCCACAACTTTTGTCATCGTTTTTATTTTTACGTTCCCAATTTAAGCGGGCATTGAAATGCAATATTTATTTAACAACAACAACAGCAACAGCTTTTTGGCGAAGGACAAACATTTTGGGCTCCTTACATATGTGTTAATCTAAACAAAAAAGTTGTGGCGTGATCTGGCATCAAATTTATTTCAAGTTTTCAACTCATCGAAATTTCGCAAAACTAATGTGCTAATCAATATTTTACCTACATAAACCAAATATTCTTAAAATAATAAATCAAATAAAACTAATATAATAAGATAATCGCTAAATATAGTTACTATAATTATCAATAACGAAACAAATATATCAAAATGGCGATGGAATGGATAACAGCTATGGACAAACGGTAAGTAAAAATAGAGATTTCACACAATTTTTATTATTTAAATCTCAAAATAGCTGGTCTTACACTGGTATCAGAGTATTTCGCAGTCAGTTACGCCCGACTGCAGCGCTTTTTTCATATTTTTTCAAACCTTTTTTATGTTAACATTATGTGTATCGGTAGCATGCCGGCAGCATATCGTACAATCAATCAAAATGTAACCGGGTACCGTAAAAAAGTTTGTAAAAATACCGGAATTTTTTTTATACTTTTCGAAGCAGCATCAGAACTAGACCTAAATTTCGGTGTGCCAGCAAAAATATTAATAATTTAAGGAACACGTTTTGTTCACTTTAATGCTTTCATTAACAGCAAAAAGAATTTAATTGCCCACAAAGTTTTTTTTCATACTTTGTGAAGCATGAAAGCAACTTATCAAAAAGTTCGAAAAGTTTGTCTTAATGTTATAACGAAGCGTTAAGTATTTCTGTAAAATAAATTACCATTTATTTGAAAGATAAGGGAACAAAGTAATAATTGAAGTTCGAGAGACATTCATTTGATTCAAATTTAAGCTACACATGAATTTTAAATTTTCCACAACATTTTCTTGCACAACAAAAGTTTTTTCTCTCTCTCTCTCGATTTTCTCTCGTTTTTTTTCCTTTACACACAGACACAAAAAGTGTTGGGCGTATGATATCCATATGTTACATATGAAATATTTATTTCATGCTCGATACTCATCTGTCAAAAGGCAACAGCTGTGTCATTCATTAATTCATTCGTTAGCTCGGCAAACGGGAGGCAAATCTAAATTAAAATGTTCGACACGGCTAGCTAAGAATTAAACGCTTTAATAAAGTACTCATACAAATGGCACTTAGACGCGATTTATTCTCAAAATGCAATTAGTTTATAAGAGCTGCTGGTCACTTTTTGAAGTCCCTCCCAAACCTGAGGCCAGGACCTGCTATGGTCCTTTCCAGTTGATTAGCGCACTGAAGCAGCAAAAATTGAAAGCTGGAGCATAACTTGAATTGAAATTGGAGGGATTCGATTTTCAAGGGCCGCACTCAAGCGAAAACTCTGCTCATTACGAGCTATTTGCAGTAGTCTTAAACTGCACACTGGGCCATTTTTTCTTGCATAAATTCCACACATTTTTTGAGAATAATACAAAGTTTCAATTCCTTGAGCAAAATATATAAATACAAGTTAGATGTTTGGTGAGCTGATTTTTCTAGCTTGCTTAAATGTATAAATTTGCATGAATAACTAAATGTTAATCATGGAAATGAATAACCCTTAGCATTAATTAGAATATAAATGCTAAAAAAATACATTATTTTGCAAATGTTAATTTTATTTCTGGAGGCATAATTGCATTTTATGTTTTGGTAATAACTGTTGCAACTTTGTGCGACTTTTTCGTACAAATATGGGAATAATGGTAAAACCCCTAACAAAATATTAACCTATCTTTCGTCAGTTTGGGAATTTTATAATATAGTGTCCGGTGAGGATGGTTTTTTGTCCAGATGAGATATTAATTTCCTCTTAGATGGGTGGTAAGTGTAGGCGTGGTCGGATTGGTCTTAAGGTTTGTCTAATTATTATATACTTGGCACCAATTAGAATTTTGTAACTACAATTTTTGAGTTTCCAAAAAAAAAGAAACAATCTGGCCCAGTGTGCAAATAGATCCAATAGGCGAACACTAGATTAAAATAAAATAGCTCTGAATTTTATTTTCGCAGCATTTTATGGAGTAGAAAGCATCATTAGTCCAAGTGGCAAAGCGTTTCGGGACTATTACCTTGGGGCAGATGCTACTTGAATTTCACTAAAAATCGCTTGCATGCAATCAAAGGCTGTCTGGGGCGTTTCTGCCACACACCCACGCAATCAATCCGAACTTACCCGCTGGCTGCTTAAATGAACATCGCATCGTGCATAGCAACCTGCCAAAAATCCAGGATAAAATCCAGGGTCAACTAGCAAAAAGGTCAAGAGCAAGGAGCTCTAAGCACACACACACACACACACACACACACACACACACACACACACACACACACACACACACACACACACACACAAACACACAGACACACACACAGACAAACATAGCAAACATACATACATATTCAACAGACTGTTTGCTATGTGATTTTGCAACAGTTGCTGAATATCCAGCAAATATTTGTACTTTCCGCATTTGTTTGGCCCTTTTGATGTTACATTTTAATTCGAACACTGCCTGAAACAATAAGCACGTACAGTTCTCGCTTTCAGCAGTTGCTAGTGACAGCATCACGGATTTCGTGTAAACGTGTTTGACTTTTTGTAACAAGTCTAAGGCTTCCAGTGCTAATATATGTTGCCACACACACTCCTCGCCAGTGGAATAAGACACCCCTCAAATCAGGATATTTAGATGCCAGTGACTTGTTTTTTGTTTTTAATCAAAGTATACTTAATTGTTTTAATTTAGTTATATTTATGGTTAAAAATTAAAAATAATATGATTACTTTCATTGGCGCTACAAATTCCTAATTCCATCACCTCAATATATTTAAAAATTCAGCAAAAATGTATTTAGAAAATGCGTCGCATAAGCAGTCGGCTTCAAAATTCCTAATTCAAAAAAGCAAACTCTGATTAAGAACATTCTGATTATTTTTAATTTAAAAATTACATTAATATAAGCTAATTGCAGTATTTTAAATTTGCAAAAGGAATAAAGTTTTTCAATACATCGTTGGATATCAAAGTGTTTCCTAAATATTATTAATGCTGTTGTCATTATTTAAATAAAACAATTTCTGGCAAAGCAAAAACTAATTGAAAGTAAAGCCCATATTTCTGCACCTATTTTAATCATATGAGATGTCAATCTAAAATCTAAATCCAAATAGCCAAATAGCCTTGCAGATTGATAAGTTTATATGAAGACCAGATTGATTTGTCTGTTAATACCGAGAGCATAATAATATATCACTGATAACATTGTCTACTACATCTTCTGCCTGTTAGACTCATTCGCACAGCACAGCATTCCAGTTTGGCCCATGATAAGCAAAAGGAGGAGCAAAAGGAATGTCGTATAATTCACGTATTTGTATTGCAATTTCATGCGAAATTAAGTGCATTTTTTTTTCATGAGGCAACTTCATTTGCATTTTAGCCGTGTAACGACTGGCGATAAAGCAATGCCAGAGAATCGAAATTTTCGCACCAAATTGCCACAAAATAAATGAATTAATTTTCGGGCAAAATTAATGGTTGCTTCTGCAAGTCACGCAAGCAAATCTTTAGCTCGTAATGCGGTAATTCTGCTTATCAAGACCGATCTGAGGAGGTTAACAACGCCGCTCGAAAGCAATCAGGACAGATAGGACAGACACACAGGAGCAGACACATAGGCCAGCCACGGTGGCCAACAATTGATATTGATGTGGTTGAGTTTACAAGTAGCTCTAGTCTGGAGATGAGTGTCCCTTAACCTGCTTTCAGCCACGTGTGCAGCTCAGCAAGAGCTTTATGTATTTTTCAATTTAAAGTTATTTTCGACTGTCTGGCAGTTTCTGTTCACCACAGGACAATTATAAAAAGGCAACTTTGCATTTGGCAAAACCACAAAATGCTATTATAATAAACAACAGGACGCCTGAGGCCGTGCCCCTCAACTCGCTTCCGGAATTTTCGCCGCAGCCCAAACACTCTTTCCTCTATAAAGCATGCTCCATGCTCTCCAAACTCACATAAATACACACTCGGAAAAAGTGAAAAAACCGCCATAAAATTAAAATATTTGAGAAATCCCCTCAGCTCTTTAGAAATAATATCTAAACGATACAAATTTGTTAACATTGTAAAGGATTTAGAAATATTTTCTATTATTGGGAAATATATTTCTAGAAAGGATAACCTTATTTTTAGAAAAAATTCCCTTCTAAAATTCAATATCGAAATCTTTTATCTAAATTTAATAAAAATCAACTAATGAATTACGAAATAAAAACACATGAAATATAAATTCTCAATAATAAAGGGAGCCAGGTCAGGTATACTTTTTTTCTAAGTGTACACACCATAGAACAGACATGGCACTTAGCCGTGCCGCTGTTTGGTTAACGACAGCAACCGCCAGCAACGCCCAGTCGCTGAGGGCCCTTACACAATAAGGCCTATAAATTATGTATGAGTGCGGCCAAAGACAACTCTCCCCCAACTCCGCATACAGCTACTGCTGCTGCTCCTGTTGGAGCTGTTAAGCTTCCGTTCACCTTCAACTGTGCCAAAAAGTATACACTACCATATTAAAGTGGCATCCTGTCACACAGACACAGACACACACACACAAACACACGTTTAAACACACATAAAGTGAGGCACACTCAGTGAAAACAGCTTTGTTGATTTTGATTTAGAGTAAAAGTTGCCTTGTTCGCATCTGCCTGTTTGATGGCATTTTTAATTAACTTAAAAACACAAACCTTTCCACTAGAACAACTGTCTGTTTCATTTTTTACCATACCATTCAAAATAAATACAAATACAGCATGAATTGAGTTGCTTTGCTCTCAAGTGTATTTGGAATGAAAAACAAAATTTAGCTGACAAATATTGAGTCGACCAGTTATTGACCTAAGTCTTTTTCATACATTAAATATGTGCACTTTGCTAAAAAGATAATGGAATATTTAGTTGGTAAGATAAGGAGTTTCAAGTTGGAAGTTGAAAGTCAGCTTTTTGGTTCGATATTTAGTTTTCTCTTTTGTCGCTGATTTCGTATTCACAAATTTGTTAAGCTTATTTTATCCAATGTTAGTCACGGTTTTAGCACCTGGGCCTCCTACCTGGTCCATAATACTTTCGTTTATACGAAAGCTCAGCCTTACTTTGAGGAAGCTGAATCCTTGACCTAGGCATGAATTGTGGCTGTGGCAGCGCCACTCTTGGAAAAAACTGAGAATTGTTAAGAAAAACGGGCGATTGCAAACACGTCTAAAGTTGTATGCCTGGCAATTAGTTGCTGGCTATACTTGACTTACACTTTTCTTCTGCTTTAGTTAGAGCTTCTGTACCGGCTACGTGGCTGCTCTTCCACAGACCAATCTTACAATATATTTATTTTTACATTTTTATTTTAAAAATATAAACATGGCGAAAAAGGAAGCGAACGTATTATTTGCATATTTATTTCGAGCCCCCTCCAATTCCAAATGGCATTAAGTTTTTTTTTAATATCCAGCATTGTTGTATTTTTATTTTGCTTTCTTCATTTGCATTTCTCTCAATGGCATTTTTCCCCGTGGCTTTGTCCACTGGCAGTCATAAAACCAATACAACTGTAGCACTCTGAATGGCACTCACTTAAAAACTGCAAATACTCATATTCATTCGCTAAGTCCATAAGGAATGAGTGCTTGCAGTTTTCAAATGAGTGCCATTCAAAGTGCTTTTGTTGATGTGTTTTATTTCTTCTCTGACACAGTTTATTGCGTTATATTATCCGACCCGGCACACAGCATGCTCCTTGAGCTATAAAGTCTCTCAGAGTTTAGCTTAAGCACTGGAATAGTCCATTAATATTTGAAAATTCTGTTCCTGAACTGGCTTATACTGCATACTTTTTAATTTAGTCAACTAAATGCAATAATAATTAAAGAGAGTGTTTGCGCATTTTAATAACTTTATTTAAATTAAAAACACAATGCTAATTCCGAAACGTTATAAAGTTTATTTCCAATATATATTCAGGCTCGAAGCAAATGCTTAGCCTTATGAAGGTTTGAAACAAATTGCTAAACCAAGAGTAACTAAAACAATCGATAAGCTCAAACTGGTGTTCATATATAATTAAGGCTTACAATAAGCTATTTATATTAGGCCAAACGGGGCTCCAAATTCAAGTTAACAATTAATAATCAATTAAAAGTTCTTTGCTGCTGCTGCCAACAGAGAGAAAGCCTTGAATTTTGTATTTACCCAAAACGTGAATAAAATCTTAAAGAGCAGCATTGAAGAAATTGAAAGAAACTGAGATCTAGGTAAGGAATCTACATGAATTTTTGCTAGTAAAAAAATATTGACATATTTAAATATATACAACGTAGAAAAAGGAGAGCATTTGTATTTAAAATGTTTATTTATATCTGCATATCTATTAATTGTTTTTAAATTCATATTCATTATTCTTTCTTTTTCTGTACAAACATTTTGCCTTTTTAAGCAGCTACTAGTTAGAGAATAATCGATAATAATCGACAATATCGGATCGAGCTTCAACACAATAGTTGTGTTTCCACTTAACTTAAACATACCTCAAATTAACATTAATATGTTAATAATAATTATTTGTTTAGTAATTCATGTAAACAACACTTGGAAAGAAAGTGCTACTTAATGAAGATTCTTTAATAAAATACGAAATTTGTTTACTGTTGAAATTGCGTGTTTTATTTATTAATATATTTTATTCATTTGCTCATTTGCAGTCCTTGTGATCGTAACTTACGTGATGTGGAACTAATTTCCTGTCGCTTGCGTCGCGTGGAGCCGCTGTGTCGCCTGCCAGGGTCAGCCTTGCAGCAGTTGGCAATGTGTGGTTTTTACGAGGACCTGGAGAAGGGCGTCACACGTAAGTGTCATTGTTAAATTAATTATGAAGGTGGCGCAGAACACCGCTCGTCCCAACAACAACTACAATACTCCATTATACATTTTTAAAGTCAATATTTTATTCCTTTAGAAAAAAATACATCATTTTTTTAGCCACTATTTTTATAATCTGATACCGAAGATAAATGAGTATATTTTGTCCGAGCAAAGTATATTTCATGCAATGTCCGTCATGCTGTCGGTCCGTCTGAATGAAGGATAGGGACTTGAAACTTGGAACATATACTGGTCTGTGTTATGAAATTGATAAATTTGAAAGTCGCAAATCGATAGAACTATATATCACTGTACAATTTTCAAGCTAGGCTAACCGAATTTGTGAATTATCCTCATTGGCCAGGATAAATATTGATGTATTAAAACAAAGCGTATAACATTCGTAATTTTAAAGCTATTATTATAAATAACACATTAATATTCATTTGTTGAGGTACACCCATTTGCTAATCGCCGATCCCACTCTGGAATAAGAGTATTCCGCAGTCGGTTCCATCCGACTGCAATGTTCTTTCTTGTATTTTTTTTCTTATTTTCCTTTTTTTTATTGCGTGCAGTTTTTCGTGCTGGGGAGCAAGGACGATTCTGGTATGCGGTTCTGGGCGGTTCACTGGAGGTGCGTTACCATGCCCATTCCGATGCCGACGGAAAGGTGAGTGCACCCACAGAAATGTGAAATATGTATGTGGCATGCATACAACACGTATAGAATACACAATACATATGGTATATGGGACATGAATGAAGCGCTTTACAGGCACAACGACTGTCATGCCATGTGAAAACAATGCACGGCTTGAACAATATAATTGACGGCGATTATATCGATAGGATGCGGGCACAAAAAATGGTTATGCATCGACGAACTGGCAGCGGGTACAGGAGACTGGGTATGGAGATGGAGAATGGGGCTGTTGCTCGGCGTGTTCAATATGTCGATTCGATTGCCAAGTGGGTGCTGTGGTTGGCTCTGTGGGGCTTGTCAGAGCTGTGGCCTTTTATCTGTCGTAATGGGTTGCCCAAAACTGCTGACAGCGCTATTGTACATCCAGGTCCTTGGCATGTGCCAGTGTCATAACATTTCTCTATTTTTGCCAGCGGTTTTTTTTTTATATTCTTTCATTTGCCAGCCTTTTGCAGTTTTTTCCTCTTTCTTTTTCACTATTGTGCTGGCCGCACACAGCCACAGCACATTAATTTCCGCTCGGATATTGACCAGTCTTCTTTACAGGCTGTCGATGCCTTTTTGCCAACCTCTGTGCACACTCGGCCCATGGTCGAGTACACTTTTTGCACGGTCTCGAGCACGAGAACATTTCCCCCCATCGCTCCCTCCAAAAAGGTGTCGGCTAATTGAAATGGGCGCTTGGCCAAGCAAATTAACTGCTCGCAAGTGGGAGTGTGTGAGAGTTTGGGAGTGTGGGAGTGTGTGTGCTTGTGTAGTGTGTGTATGCCATAGAAATTTGAGAAATATATGCAAGTGCACCAAGAGCGACGTTTTGTTGGTAACACGAGCTCTAAGCGATTCAGCGCTGTGGTCGCCAGCATTCCGAGAGTGAACTGAACTAATTTGGCCAAATTACATTTTTGGCTGTTGTGAATTTTGAAGAAATTTAAGATATTGCTTTCATAATAAGCACAGATTTAATGCAGCTTCCTAAAACAACGATTTTTTCAGTTGAATTGATTTTTCACGCCCTTTGAAAAATTAATTGTCCGATTAATGCCGAAAATAAAACTCATTTCATTAAATTTTTTAGATATTTTTATTCAGAAAATAATCAACTAACAGATAGCTGAAATTTGTAATAAATAATTTAATTATATTATAATTTTATGATATACGGAAAAAAATGCTATAATTAATCATTAAAATAACTAGGAGTATTAATAGGTGCTATGCATATCCGATTATTTACGAGATATTTATTCTAAACATATAAAAAGTATTTATAAACTTTAATTTAAATTCACCATTGCAGAAAATGTAATGGCTTTGTCTAGCAAGAATGTTGTATAAATTAATTCGATAGATAAGTGTGTAAATATATAAATTTCCATCAGTTCATTTGACTGTGTTACAGCAACGTATTCAAATGGAAATGATAAATCGACTACTTTATGGATTTGATTATATTCTTAAATAAATAAATATATATATTCTTAGTGTTGTTGTTCACTGAATAAGGTTATTCGATTTTCAACAGCTTTGCAATTAAAGCGGCTAAAATGAAGTTCAGCCTTCGGGGGATTCCTTGGTTGGGATGCCTTCCAATCAGTGTCCACGTCAACATTTTCTGATCTAATTCTATGCACGTATTTGCATAATTTTTCACTTGATTTATTTAGGCAGAAACATTAGGAACATTTGCCAGTGGCGAGCGCTCGTAATTACAGGCCCATAAATTATGCATATTTGGTGAGCTCTAGGCCATATTCCGGGCAACCTGTGAAAGAGCCGAATAAAAGAAACTGTATTTGACACTTTATTAAAAAATAATACAACAAATAAAAAAAAAAAAAAAATGAAAACAAGAAGAAGACAAAGAAGGTAATTTTAATGAATGAACTGAGCGCATTGAAGTTGATTTTGATGTTTCTAGCGTGTGGCACGCAAAACCCAATTTCATTTCAGATTTCAGCTAAAAATATGTGCGAGGGAAAAGCCAAAAAATTAAAAACAGAAAATACAACGCTGAGCATACAACAAACAATCAAATGGAGGAATCCGAGAGCGTCAAGACCTATCAATAGCCGCACAATTAATTTCTAGTGTGGGCCACGAGCGGGGTGCATACAGAAAAATAGACAAGCATTCGAGTTGAAATTTGAAAATGGAAATGGAAAAGAAAAAGAAACAGAAGCTAAAATGTATGTGCGACTTGCAGTCAGCGACCATTTGGTGTGAGTTCCGCTCAACCGGATTTCCAGACACCAGCAGCTTACGTGACACAGAGCAGGGTTAGTGGGGGGACGATGGTGCGGGGGGAGGTCAAATGTTGATGATTTGAGCTCACGGAATAGCAGCTAATTTTGATCTAATGGTATACGAAGAGCAGCTGGCAAAAGATACAAATTACAGCTCGTTTATAAACGTCTTACTTTGACTGGCCTCAAGTCAAGGGCGGCCATGTGGGAGTGGGCGTGGCCAGGCACACCCACACCACACACACACACACACACACACACACACACACACACACACACATTAAGTGAGTGCACCTGTTAACCGTTATAATTAAATAATATGACAGTGCAATGGCCAAGAGCAATATTTTTGCACCCTTCAACTTCGTTGCTTAGTTGCTTGTCTGTCGTAACTTGTAGCTTGAAATTCGTATCTTGTATCTGAAAACTGTAGCTGGCATGTAAGCCCGTTTTCCAAAGTTCGCTTGGAATTACACGATTAATCTTTGTAGAGTGTTGACGCCGACAACATGACTCCAATTAAAATGATTTTATAATTATAGTCGGCGTGCCTGGCCATCAAATTAGCTGCGCTATGTTTCAGCCCAAACTCATCAAAACTAATGAAAATATAGAAATATGTTAACCCACATATAATTGGATGGTCATTAGCTTGCTGGCAGACAACCCAGTTACTTCCTCTCAAACATATAAAAAACATTGATGGCCACCCAGCCCGAACCGCATATCAATTTCCCAAGTTCAAATTCTTTGACAGCCTAACTTTTTTTTTACGGTGAAAGCATAAAATGTCAACGACGGTATTTTGTGGGCGATTCAGATCAATAACTTCAGAAATGCTGGCTGTCTCACAACTTATATGCGAGCAGTGAAATTTTAAGAGCAAAAAAAAGAAAACTTATTTAAATATTACAGCTTTAAGCAGCAGTAGCAGCATCAACAGAGGCAGCAGCTGCGGCAGTCCGCAATTTCCGTCTCTATCAAAAGCCGGAAGCATTCCAATTTTGGCCAAAAAAGAACCGCATACCACAATGGACAGGCAGACTACACAACATATACACGAATCGAGCACACAAATTCAAACATAAAACACACACACAAACATACTTTGGCCTCTTTAGTGGCAGAAATAACAACAGCATTTAGTCTGGCCCCATTTGGAAATCTTTAATTAGTTATTAAGTATAGAGCTGTGCCAACTGACTGCTTGACCAACGTGGTCAGTTTTATTGGCATCATTTGCATATGCCGCTACCAAATTGAGAAAGACCAGTAACTTGGCATTTGCCTTGTAATCAGAATCAGAATAATCAAAATCGACTTACAACTAGGCGAATTTCAAATATCAATCGTCAATCAGTTCGTTAGTGGTTAACAGTGAGAAGTAGGTGGCAATTTCCTCTTTTCCATCTAATCAATGCATTAATTAAACACTTTCAATACTACTAACTGACATTTAATAGCTGCGAAAACACTCCACGTCTCTCACCTAAAGCGCCAACTGATGAACTTTTTCAGTCAATTGACGATGAACTTGATAGACGCTGATTGCAAAGATTATGCACATCACTTTGGGGCTGACAAGCGAACGCAGCCAGAGAAATGCCACTTGAGACAACAATAACAACGATTTGTCGCTTTTCATTAAAACAGATTATTTATATACAAAGCAGCATGCATGCTGTAAGTATGTGTGTGTGTATCTGTGTGTGTATTTGTTTTGGGCAATGGAAATGCAAACAATCAGAGCAATATGAGCACGTTTTATGTTTGAGTTGCTGTCAAACAAGTTGGGCCCCGGCTAATCTTGTCATAGCGATCGTAGACGAAGTATGTAAGTAGCCCACATACAAATATCCAATATATTTCTGCTCGGCAGACGTGTATGAGCTTGTGCGCGACCGAATGTATCTTTTGGATAGTCTTGCTGCCGCCACAGAAATTAATACGTGCTCAACACTCCAGCGGCGCACACACAACTCGCTCGACGAGTCTCTCGAGTCTGCGTCTAAATTCGAGTCTGCGGTTTCTGTTCAAGGCGCCGGCGAACTCTACTTTCTGCACATAGTGCATTAAAAAAAAAGAAAAAAAAAAACGTTGGCTTCAGCCCAATCAATATTGGTATCGGTTTCGGTTTCGGTATAAGCTAAGTCTTATCTTGTTTTAGTTTACGAGTCAAGCGTGGTCTTCATAACCATCCTCAACGAGGTAGTCGTCGTCGCCGAGTGGGCGTCTTCAAATCGCGGGCGTGTGTAAATATTTATTTTGCAAAAGCAAAAAAAAAATAAAAATTATTTTAATAAGAATTGCAAGAAATCGCAGAAAATACGATAAATAAAGTCGTTAAATTATTGTGGCTATAAAAGCAACCTGAAAACAAATACGAGTTGCATTGCCTGCAATGAAATAAATGTAAACACAACACGATGTATGTTTTATAATTGTTTATGCAACAAGAAATTAATAACAACAACAAAGTGCAATTGTTTTAACCAATTTATGGCCCGAATGAATTACACACACACATACACGCATACCCCGAATACGCAATGATTTCTCAATTCATGTTGAGTTTACGCAAAAAGCGAAACGAAAAGCTAAATGCAAGTGAATTATTTATGAGTGCAGCTCGCCATTCATTCATTGATACGAAGGCTAACTAAATATTGTAAACAAAACAACAAGAAAAACAAAACAACAATTTAAATAACAGCTGAATAAACTTATGGATTAATCCGCTGTATATGGAATGCAAAAGATTTGCTAGGTTCGTATGCTATTTACTTAAAGTTATATTTTTACATTCTTTTAAACCATTTTATATTTTTGCCGTAAACAAAACAATTGTTATAAAGATAAGAAAGCGTCTAGTATGATCTTCGTTTTGGTGTGAGAGCGTGGGTAGTTTAAGAACTAGTTGGCAAAAGCAAATGGGTTTCAACTTGACTTAAGTGTTTGCGTGCTGAAAGCAAATTAAATGTCAGTGGGCAGTCAAGGAATTTATTAACACTTCCGGCTACATGACTAAAAAAAAAAATAAGAGCCATAAAGAAATATGGAAATAAAACTTTTCAAAAATTATATAATCTTAATTTTTATAAGTAATGGTTAAACGCCCTCTCTGAGCAAGAGCATTTAAAAAATATGCTAAATCGCCCAAAATGTTGTAATGATTTGAAAAGGCCGCCTTTGTCGATATTTGCATAATTTCTCAATAAACACCTATTATGAATGAATGAATGAATTTATCAGTTGCCATTTTTTATAGTTATTCACTTGATCAGTGTTATAAAGAGTGAAAATGTGCTATTAAGTTAGACTAACTATAACGAAGGGCTATAGAGATATATAAAAATAAACATATCAATCAATATTTGATAAATGATAGCCTTATTATAATCACTGTGGGAATCTAGTGAGGCGTAAATTATTAGGTGCCATTGGCATTGTTTTCGTTTGTGCATTAATTTCACCCTTTAAGTGGCCAAAGGGTACAACAAGTTCAAACAAAAGGCGCTGACCACGGGTATGATGGATGACAATTTGTGTTGCTAAACGAAATGCCAACCAGACGATAAAAATGCATAGCTGAATAAATAAATGGGCAACAAGATAGATGGCTCGACAGCCAATAGCTTTATCAGTCACATAACATTATTGGTAGACAAATAAAAGAAAAGATATTCAAATTGTATAAAAATTCAGATGCTTATATAAATATTGATTATAATTGAAAATCAAAATATTGAGATTTATGTGAACTTCTTAATTAATATTGATGATAACTAATTGAAATGCTCGCTAGTTTTATTTTGTTTTATTCCCCTGAGCTGAAGTAACAATCTAATTTGTGGCAGCGTTGTTGGTGTGCTGGCACTGGCAGGGAGTGGCTGTTGCAACAACCTTGACGAAGGTCAAAGTGCACTGTGGCATAAGCCCTGTTGAGTGGATGATGCTGCTCTCTCGGGCGCATCAAATACTAATAAAGCTCATGTTTTATATTTTTTATGGATCAATAAGTTTGCGTGCCTGCTGGAAAAGGGAAAGCCGCATGGGGATGGGGCAAAAGGTAACCGGGTGGAGCCCGGAGCCGCATCCACACCAGCTGAGATCAAGGCGCTTTTAATAATCTTTAATAGGCTATATGCATGTGAGGGTACATATCTCTGTGTACGGATGTATCTGTGTGAGCTGTATAAGCTGTGTGCTGCTGCTGTCTGCTGTCTGCGTGGGCGTGCTGCAATAAAATTGCCACATGCCCCACACAGCTTGTGGCTAGGTGTAGTATGCATTGCCATGCTTATGCCGTGCTTATCAAAATAACAGCACTTTTTATTATTATTTATCCCACACAAAAAAAAAAAACAGCAACAACAACAAGAAGGAACAGCAACAGCAACCATCAGAAACTCACACGGATCTTGTGTGTATACTTTTATTATTATTAATTTCATTCACATCATCTTAAAGCAGCAGCTTTTCCATTTGATTTTTTTATTTTCCCGCACATGTTTTTGCCCGGTGGAAAGTCACAAAATAACACAAAAATAAACTTTCAATGGGTTTTATCCCTTTGTTGATTTAGCTCACAGTTAACACCTGTGACTGTATCTTCCTCTGTATCTCCCTCTCCTATCTGTCTCGCTCTCTGTCTGTATCTGTGTTTCTGTCATCCCATCTGTCGCTTGCCACCTTTCATTTATTTGATTGTTGTGTTTTGACAATTTTGCATACAACACAAAGTTTGCTAATTGCTACAAACAAGTTGGAATTCAATTTACTGAAATTGGGTTCGTGTCTAACGAGCGTTTCAATTTAAAAAGTTTTAAAGTAAGAAATGAATACATTTTTTTGTCAATAAAGGTGCAAATTCCGAAAATGGAAACCACAAAAACCATTTAAATTTCTACTTTTCAATTGAAACATAATAAATTGCATTTTAAATTCAAATGGGTTTTCATTGATTTTCAATAGATAGGTTTATCATCAACTATGAGTCGAATATACCATCAGACAATATGACAATAATTTAGGTTACCTATCGCCAGTTGCTTTAACCGAATTTCCAATGTTGAATGTTTATTAGATAAGACTCATCAAATGTGCTAAAAGCTTAGCCACTCGAGGCAATGTTTGTTTTATCGGCCTATGAAATATCTGATATTAGATAAGCTCATCACACAACCTTCAATTTAATGCAGAAATAAATAAATATAGCATGCGTAGATAGTATAAAAAACCACCTTAAATTATGCAAATACTCATAATGTGTTGATAAGGTGATAAAAAAATAGTCGCACACTGAGGCGCAAATCTTATTTATATATATAAATATATAAATTGAATTGTGACTGCTGCGTTGTTGTTTTTGTGTTGTTACCGTCAAACACAAATATTTCCAAATTACAGCGCAGCAAAAATAAATAAAAAAATAGGAAAAATGAAACGTGCTGCTCATAAATTTACGCACGTTCAAATTCAAAACGTGTCCAAAATCATCTACGCATAAATATCAAATGCCGCCCACAACACATGCAAAATTCAAAATCCGTCATTATTTCGCTTGTACACACATACATAAGTTTGTCTGTGTGTGTGTGTATTTGAGGTTTACAAACACCAACAATCAACGTATGAAAACATTCATAAATGTGGCTCTGGATGTTTTCCATGCCAATAAGCTTAACGCCAGCATTTGATGTCAATTACCATAAATACTAAAAAATAAATAAAAAATAAAACATTTTAAAACCAAGCCGACCGAAAAAAAAATACTCTAAGGTTTAGAAAAATTCTTTAGTACAATTGTTATATTGTAAATTGTTAGTAAAAAAGAAGAAAAATTTTAACTTAATCTTATATATTTTGATTATATAATTTGTTCAATAGAAAAATCTGGCCGGAAAGGTCATCTGAAGTGATGCGAATCGCACAGAAAGAGGATTATTTGATTCTGATTTATTTATAGAGGCGAAAATGATGCCCGCAGAGCGGAACAAACAGCATGCAAAATTCATGACACTCTCTGCTGGAGTGTAAAAATGAGAAATAATATGCAACATACAACAATATAAATAACGGAGGCGTTGAATGTCGAAGCTCGAATTAGATGAATTTGAGGCTGAAGCGTAGCGTAGACGGTTGGTTAACCTTGCCAAAAACATTTGTCAAGTTCACTGCCATTTCAAATGTTTCGCATTGCTTTGGAAAATTAAAGATGAAAAAAAAAAAAACATTAAGAATCGGGCAACCCGTCTTACTTTTTGCTTGCTGCAAGTTAGGAAAGCAATTTTGTTGAAGTAGTCAGAAAACGAAGGAAAAATAAAAAAATCAACAAACAAACTTTCTGACAAGCAAAATCAATATTTATCCAGTGAAGAACTTAAAATTTGCTAGCTCGGAATAAAAAACCGAATGTATCAAATAAAAATGGAGTTCAGTTGCGCTCTATATGCTGAATTGATTTAAACAATTTTTGTTATTTTTCAGCCAAATGCTTTATTCCTCACCGTTTCTGTTTGCATTTGCATTTGGGGCCAAAATTCAGTAGCTAGTTGCCTGAGGACCCACTTTAGCAGCGACAACTTCAAAAGATTTTCCCCGAACAAAAAAAAAAGACAAAAGCCAATTGACAATTGTAAATGGCAGCAAAAAAAAGATAAAACAAGTAAAAATGTTACAGTCAAATGTAGCCTGTTTTATAATACTCTGTTAATCTGACATTTAAATTACCAACTTCAAAAAACTGAATGCTATCGATTTATTTTGAGCAGGTAAAAATGTTTTAATATACATTTTGAGTATGTGTGATCATACTTCTAGGGTTATAAAATTTTCAGCTTATTTTAACAAAGTGTTTTTATATACTACATGAATTTCTTACTGAGTGTTGCCAAACATCTTCCTTTAACTATACTTTAATACGCTTATAGAAAGTTTAGCTTAAAAGGCAAAATTAAGATAAAGCTAGCTTTAAATTGAAATGTATTTACCAAAAACAGTTGTAGCCTTTGACGTATTTAATCCGGTTTGCATTTCGATATCACTCGCTTGGCATAAAAACTGCATCTTTATACAAAGACATGTACCAGAACCGATACAGAATTAAAGTACATGTGTGCTCAAGGCACAGTCAAAACATATCGATTTTCTGCTGACCAATCGTGTGTGAGTGCGTGTGAGAGTGTGTTGATTTTGTAGAATATGTTTGGGCTTTTTATGCCTAAGGCGCACATGTTTATGTGTCCGATGCGGCGTTGCGCAACGTGGCCAAATAAAATTTCAGTTAACGAAAATAAACGCGTGGAGTTATGCAGCGAATCAATCGCAGACCAGGCTGAGCAGTGAGGGAAGACACGGTGCGATTCCCAAGGCAAAATAATAAATTTACTGTGGATTTCACTGACATTGCGGTACACTAGCGAAGAGTTCATGTGTAAAGTGTGTGCTAAAATTTCTAGTTATCTGTAAGTATGTTTTTGGAACCATTTATAAAAAGTCTTTATAATACATGCTTTCTTTTTTAATGACATTATAAAATAGTAGTAATAACACAAAGAATAAATTTAAAATTGAATTAAATTTAACATTTTGTAAATAATTACTCACAAAATAAAATATATATTTTCTTAAAGCTATAATTATTACATTTTGGTTAGAATTCTATTTTGATTTTTTCTTAACTATGGAAAAATAACTTGCTAATTTTAAATGTCAATGAACTATTTAAATAGTTTTTACCCCAAATGTTGCCCTTTTATACTTCCTAAGAACATTACGGTTAAGAGCAGCTAAGCTTCTGCCAGGTAATGTTTTCTCAACATTCTCCTCTACGATAATATTTCATTTTAAACGACTTTATAACTTTTTGTTTAACCATTTGCCCCCGCTTTGCTGACACGTTAGCCTCTTGCGCAAATCTTTATTTTTGCATTACGTGTAACATACTCCCCTCCAACAGACACCTACGCAAACCCATTTCTGAAGTCACATTGCGTTGATACAGTTTTATCGAGGGCTCCACGCGGCTTTCACTTCTGTTGCCTGACAATTTAAAATTGACATTTTTATCACCCAATAACCCAGAAAGTTGCTCTGTTTGTTTTTGTGGCATCGTAAAGCGGACAGTTCATACAGTTTGTGAAGGTTTTGTCATCGTTTTGCTGCCGCTGTTGCAACATAAATCATCATTTGTCAAGCAAATGTCCGGTCTCGGTTGAGCTCGGTTAAAGCAGCCCACTGGGTCGACAGAGCAATTTGTGCGGCATTATTGTCGAGACCCTGAACTGTCAGTCAGGCAATCAGTCGGTCAATCAGTTATAGAGCAAACAGTTCATAAATAACACACATATGTGTGTGTCACATATTTAGAATAGTAGCTGCATACATTGTTCGCACAAATGGAGTAAATTGAATCAGCATCTAATCAATATCAAAAAGTCGTCGCATCGGCTGACAGTTGCCCCCCTGGCATCTGTCACATATAGCACGCTCGTCATTCGCAATCCCATTCCCATCATGGCTCTCGTTGTCGTCATGTCAAACAATCAGAGCATGGCGCGTGTCTGGAACGGTTGGTCGGAAATCAATCAGCATTTCATGCGATGAACTTGTCAGGGCAACAAGGTTGAACGACTGTCACAGCTGTTGTCGCATTAATTCATTCGTTCATTCATTCATTTATATCCTGACAATTTTTAACCACCAATCTGACAGGGCGTCCTTAAACCACACCCAATTGTTTGACAGCTAATTATTTGCTCCGTCGCCCAGCGCCAAAAATAGATACTGTTGTATATTTCTAAAAAAAATTGCGAAAGTTGTATTTGACATCCTGGCACCTTAATGACACTGGCTGAAAGTGGGAAATAGGCAAGCAACTTAAGCTGAAAATCGGTATTGCTAAAAAATTGCAAAAGTTATATTTGGCAACTTAGCTCATTTATGATACCGTCTAAAAGTGTGAATTATGCTAGCAACATCAACTGGAATTATGATGAAAGAAAAGGAAGTAATTCGCATAAGTTCTCTAATATTTGGGTGAGTGAATGAGTCCAATACTAAACCTAATTCCCTTTCAGAATGGCGAAATGTATAATCTTAATTAAGAAGCTTATCCTTTTAAATGATCTTATGACCTTAAAGCTTAAATATGCTCTTAGATTTTTGTGTTGGCTAAGCAGATATATAAAAGTTATTTGCTTTCCCAATCTTTGCTATTATTATACATTTTTTCATTTTAAAAATTAATTTTCTCATTAATAAATAATGTTTATTTTATAAAAATTGTGAGCTCCACTTTAAATAAATATATGATTTAGAAAGTAAAAACTCCAAAAAGCTTATGCATATTCAAATATAACATCATTCTTCACTCAGTGAAGTAATAAATAAAAATGTAGGTGTCATTTACAGCTAATGTCACTCGATCCGAGCTGATTTTGATTCTCATATTGATTGGACTCATCTGCATTGGCAACCGGAAGGAAGCCGACTCCAATTTGCTTGCCTGTCTGCCTGTCTCTCTGGCTGCCTGCCTGCCTGACTGACGCATGCAATTGACAAAATACTTAACACACACGCACAGCGAATTTTCGTCATTTTTTATGATTTTTTTTTTTTTTTGCTTTATTTTTATTGAGGAAGTCAACGCTATCCAATTGGGACAACAATTGCTCGACTCGACTTGAGTCGGATTTACCTTCTCCATTTCCATTTCCATTTTCCTTAAGCCACTAGCAGCTGCAGTCAGCACCCTTTTATGTATGCGACATGTGTGTCTGTATTTGTATTTATGTTTATGTTTGTGTGATCATATAGGAGCATAGTCATAAAAAGGTATGGCCTGCCCTTGAGCCTTTGCCCTTTGAACATGTCTTGGCAGTCGAAATGGGTAATCACTTCTTTTTACATGATGCGGATTTCTTATTGTGATTTCGCTTTGAAATTTACATAATGTGGCAATGTCTTGATGCTGCCACGTCGCTTTGTCAAAACACTCACATGGCATAACAAAATACAAAATACAAAATACAAAACAGAGAGCTCAGAGAGCTGTGTGTGGAGCTACTACAGGAAATGCGCACTACTCCCCATTCACAATTTACAATTTGCTTAAAGCGAATGCTCAGGGTAGCATCCAGACACAAACAAAACTAATTTATGCATAAAGCAGTGAGACAAACAGTAAAGTAGACAGACAACGAGACAAACAGACATACAGAGAGGTAGACAGCAAATACACACACACATACACACCTTGAATTGGCTGGGGCTAAGATGTTAGACCCTTTTTCTGGTATTTGCATTTAAAAGAGCTGTCTTCGCAGCGGGCTTAACACCTCCTACAGTCTTAGCTCTCAGCTCATTGCCCCTTCTCCGTTCCTTGCACTCTGGACAATTAGCTGGCTGTTTACACGAATCCACAAGATGCTGGAGCCTGCGCTTGCGTAATTAGCAACGCTGCTCACCTCAAGATTTTATGTGGGGGGTAGGTGGGCAGGAAGGCAGAGCTCTGGCATGGAGAATTGTTGGAAGCAATTGTTTGTCTGTTTGCCAGCACCTTGACAGCAACTAAGTCAACAACAAAAGACGACAGCATCAAATCAACTGCGCGTCTATCTGGCAAAAGAAACAAAAACTGTAGTTGCAGATTCAGATATGCAGATGCAGACACAGATGCAACCACTTTTCATACCCTGTAGTCAGCGACACAAAAACAGTCGCACACTAATATTATTATATATATTTTATTATTATATTATATATGATTAATTAAAATAATTTATTTAAAAAAAAAACAATTTAATTTTTCATTATTAATTCTTTCTGAATTTCAAAAAAGAATTCAATAGAAAAAACCATTTCTAATTTAAAATAAAAATTGTGTCGCTTATAAGAAATTATTTATACAAACTCGAAACACATAAACAGAGAGATTGTCATTTTATGCCGATCATTCTGACTGTAGTACTTATCCGTGTATGGTACGTAGTTATTATTTTTAATATAGCTGCGGAAGAAAAGGTAAAAGAATAAAAATAAAAATCTGCCTCGGTGTGATTATTTTCTGATAACTTAGTTTAGATAATGATGTAGCGATATGCTCCAAGTTAAATCAACATTTGATATTTATTCACTTAATGGGTACTAAAAGCTACATCAACAAAATTAAGACAGAATAATTAAAGTAAAATAAAAATATATATATATATTTATATATAAAATCTTGATTATATTTATAAGTAAAATGGTTTAACATTTATTGTCAAAACATTTCACATTATTGACCAAAAATTGCTAAACATTAGTGGCTTATTAATAAGCAAAATAAATCGTTAAGAAGTCAGACAGATAAAGATAGAGATAAGAAAGTAAATAACGAAAATGTTGGCAAATACGTGAAATAAGCAATTAAACTAGTTTAAACTAGACAAACGGGCATGGCTATATCGACTCGGCTATTTAACCTCATGAACAATATAAATATTCTTTGGAGTATATCTATATATTTAATGCGTTAAAATTGTGATACTATTTTCAACATATACATCTGGAGCGAGTATCTCCTGGTCGGGCATTCTCAACTGCAGTATTATATATCTTTTTTTAAGAAATTTCCGAGGCTCGCTTTTATGCACGCCTTGGTTTGGCCTACACTTATGATGTACTCGCATATATAAACTTGTGCAGCTCTTATGTTACATTTAGATTTGCATTTTTATTTAGCGCATAAGTGCAGTCTAGTTGTACTTCGCCCCCCCGGCAGTGGCCCTACTTCTTATGGTTGGTTGATTCTTAAAGAATGCATTCTTTTTGTTTAACTCTTGCATTCATCATGGCGATGGGTTAGTAACAACGTCGCCTTCTTGTGCTTGACTGACTTTTTTTTATTTCTTTTGTTAGTCAGCATAAAATTCACATGGACTCGACACTGTGGCATCTTAGAAGTAGGGCGAGGGTGACTGCTCAAGGTCAGTTCAAAGAATGTTGCATTTTGTTGCAATGCCCTAAAGCATGTTAATGACCAACGTGCTGAGCTTACTTTTGGAATCGAAGGCAATTGCCGTTGAATGCAACACCTCTTCAATGTCATTTATAATTAAACACATTTCACACTCAACTCCACTGAAAATCCCTTTGAGCAGCTGCAGAAAATAAAATGCAACGCACATAATTAAAGAGATGTCAACTGGAAAATATATTCGTTGGGAGTATGAGACAAGGCTTAAGCCGCACACGTTAAGCGCCTGTTGCTGTCAGTTGATGAGGTCACCAGGACAAACCACAACTGACAGCAAAAGGACAAACAAGCACAATAAAGTTTACACAATAATAAGCTGAGAAGTGAAGAAAAGTCAATCACAGACATAATCATAATACATGTTAAAGTGAGCCATTGTTTAAATGGTAGTCCATGTGGCAATCTATTCACCTTTAACTAAGTTATGAGCATCTCAACTATCTTTAAGATCTCAAAATTTTTCGCCAATTTTTCTTGTCACTTTGACCAAATTTAGGCAGTTACAATCTGCTCTTATAAAACAACACAACAGGTTTTTTCTGAGTCTCTGCGGCAATTGTGCAGGTGTCAGCATGTCGAGCAGCAAACGCAGGTCATTATTTCAGTTGACTTATCTGCGACAACATCCCGGGTAAATAAAATTATCACCCTTTTATGAGTATGCGTGCATGGATGCGACAGTTACGCATCCTTTCTAGTAGGCCCTAAAGGGCTATGCGTGTATGCGAAAAAGCAACTGTACAGCTACCTGATCAGCAGACCCTTCAATGTGTGCGAAGATAGCAGCACCGCTCTATCCTTGGCTTTTTGTATGCGAGCTGCCACTAGATTTTCAAACAATTTCGCATGTCGAGACAACCAAACCCCTTTTAAGATTTCCACTACACAATTACGTAACTTGCTAAAAAACAATGTTAGCCTACCAATTCCGTCGTACTGCATGGCCAGAGTCTAATCAGTGTATAAAAGCTTAACCGCGCTAAATCATTCGGCTCTTCATTCTGGATTTCGGCTACTCTCTTATGTGTTAAGAGTAACAACGGTTATCTTTGGCAAACCGAGTGTTAAATACCCTTGTATACCGGAGTTAATCTGCTAAGGGTTAAATTTTTGTTGGGAGTTTGATATATTTCATACAATTTTTGTAGTTTTAAAACTAGTTAAACTTTGATCAATAGAATGAATTCAGAAAAAGGCTATTTATCCGCCAAGTGTTATTTAGATTGCTCATAAGCTGAATCAGTTTTGTGCTTATAAGTCTAAAAATATGAAGAGATGGGCAGACGGCTATATTGACTCCGCTAGTAATACTGATCTACTTTGTGGAATCGAAGACGTGATCTTTAAATTCAACAAAATTAAAATAACCTGTACGCTAGTATATCGAAGGCCTACATTCCATATTCTACTATCCAACATAAGTAATTTTTGTCGATTCACGATGATATGTTATGATTACGATTTCTCAATTCATAGAAGACGGGAGAGAATTAAATACTTGCTGTTTGTATTTTTCGTGCTCAGTGTTGACCACAAAGTCGTTGAAAGCAGACCGAAAAATTATGTTTTTAATATATTTGTTCGTCGCTGTATCAGCGTTGGTGGCATATTTTGTGCACTACAATTTGAATTATTGGAAGAATCGAGGAATACCCCAAGATCCACCTCATCCATTCTATGGAAATATGGTCGGATTTAGAAAAAATCGTGTAATTCACGATATTTTGGAGGAGTACTATAACAAATTTCGAAAGACAAATCATCCGTTTGTGGGCTTCAATTTCCTGCAAAAGAAGAGCGCCTTTGTAATGGATATCAAACTCGCCAAGAATATTTTAATTAAGGATTTCACAAACTTTACTGATCGCGGACAGTTCCACAATGAACGCGATGATCCTCTGTCTGGACATCTCTTCAATTTGGATGGCAAACGTTGGAAAGAGCTGCGCCAAAAACTATCGCCCACCTTCACATCTGGCAAAATGAAGTTCATGTTCCCAACTATTATCAAAGTATCCGAGGAGTTCGTACGTGTCATGTTTGATGAAGTGCCAGTTAAATCCGGCGGGTCTGTCATCGAAATCAAGGATCTTATGGCTCGTTTTACCACTGACGTTATCGGCACATGCGCTTTTGGAATTGAATGCAATACTCTACGCACTCCCAAATCTGACTTTCGTAAAATGGGTCAAAAAGCCTTCAGCGAAACCCGACACGGAACTTTATTAACGGGTTGGATATTAAGCTTTCCTAATCTAGCACGAAAGATGCGAATGCGCACGATTCCTGAGGATGTCCACCAGTTCTTCATGGGATTGGTTAATGAAACCGTCGCATACAGAGAGAAGGAAAATATCAAACGTAATGATTTTATGGAAATGCTAATTGAACTGAAGCATAAAGGTAGTTTTACGATGGACAATGGCGAGGTGGTTACTGGATTGGACGTTGGTGAACTGGCAGCTCAAGTTTTTGTCTTCTATTTGGCTGGCTTCGAGACCTCCTCTTCAACAATGAGCTACTGCTTATATGAACTGGCCCAGCATACAGATATTCAGCAGAAGTTGAGGGAAGATATTAAGAATGTTCTGCAGCAACACGATGGAAAACTGACCTACGAAAGTGTAAAGGCTATGAGATATTTGGATCAGGTTATATCGGGTGAGTACTAAATCTGGAGTAATAAATCTGGAGTGTGGCAAATTCATAACTCACATTCTTTGTCAGAAACTCTTCGCCTGTATACGATTGTGCCTTTCCTGCAGCGCAAGGCTCTTAACGATTATGTTGTTCCCGGTAATCCCAAATATGTTATAGAGAAGGGGACTCAAGTTATAGTGCCAGCAGCCGCTTATCACCGAGATGAAGACTTTTATCCCGACCCGGAGAAATTCGATCCTGATCGATTTTCAGCTGAGAAAGTTGCAGCTCGAGACTCTGTTGAATGGTTGCCCTTCGGCGATGGTCCCAGAAATTGTGTGGGGATGCGTTTTGGCCAAATGCAAACACGAGTTGGCCTGGCCCAGTTGATTGAGAACTTCAAGTTCACAGTGTGTGAGACGACCAATATACCTCTTAAACATGATCCCAAATCGTTTGTGTTGGGCACAGTTGGCGGCATTTATGTGCGAGTGGAGCGAGTTTAAGATTACAACGCAAAAATATTGTTATATTATTATAGCTGTTTACAATTAATTGTGTAATCATCCACAAATTCTCAATGTAAATATATGCAAAATAAATAAATAAGCATTTCTCACATATACGCTCGCATATTTATGCATACATGTATCGATATTCGGAAACGGAGACAGTTATCGATAAAATAAATTTGCACCCGGTATACGAGGACCTATATTCCAAATTTGAAGCCTATAGTCTCTGCTTATAGTCCCTGACATCTGCGAGTTTATAGAGACAGACGGACATGTCTAGATTATTTTTTTGTGTTGATATTTATTACTGGTGTTGATAAACTGAAGAAATCATGTAAAGAATTATTTGTCAAGCAAAAGATCTATTTACTGATCGAAGATCTCAAAGATTTTGTAATTTCTATATGAATGCTTTCTACTTAACAGAGAATATTTCATTTATTAAAACAAATCTGTATTTTTAAAAAAATTTGTTTCTCCATCTCCTTTTTATACCTTGAACCCATTAAAAATTGACTAAAGATTTTGTATACGAGTATAAGAGAATTGTAAAGACATATGGTGTGAGTCCGAACTAACCACGTACCCCAATTATAAAACTGTATCCGGAGGATCGGGAGAGAACTTATTTAAAGGATACGGTATTAACTTCCAAGCTTTGAACTAATAATTATTTATTCTTTTCACTTTTTACTTGCTCAATGCTTGTTCAATATCGAAATCTATCTGCATCAGGATAAATTCTCCAACTAAAAAAAAATGTTTAATTACCGTGGTCTAAGACTGTAATGACATCTGTACCATAATATATACATAACATATGATATCAATAGCGACACCGCTGCCGCTGTGGCTGTGTGTGTATATCTTCGTTTCCATGCTATTTTCTTTACTTCTCAGATTGGACGGTGGCAATGACGCTGTCTGCTGAATTTTTTGGCTGTAGCAATCGTCGGATCAGCGAGCGCCCTCTGTTGAGAGAGAGCGCTGTTAACTTACCTATACAGTTTAAGTGCACTTAACATAGTGTGCCAATGTAATTACATTTCAATCAACTAACATTACGCTATTCATAAAATGCCGCGCAGGACGTCAAACTCACATATGCAAATAATGTAAACGAATTAATGGTTTGTTGTTGATTATGCCAACTAAAATTTAAATTAAACGGAATCAGACTTACTGAAGCCCTCTTAAGCGACATCAGCTTGCATTTTATTCTCAAATCCTCTAACGACAGCGGAGGTAAACTCATATAGGTTAGTAGTACAGTATACGAACCCAGAACCAGAATGATGAAATTATTAATTTGCAACCGATTCCGTCGTACTGCATGGCCAAAATCATATCAGTGTATAAAAGCTTAAGTGCGCTGAATCGGCTCTTCATTCTGGATTTCGACTACTCTCTTATGTGTTAAGAGTAACAACGGTTATCTTTGGCAAACCGAGTGTTAAATACCCTTGTATACCGGAGTTAATCTGCTAAGGGTTAAATTTTTGTTGGGAGTTTGATAAATTTCACACAATTTTTGTAGTTTTAAAACTAGTTAAACTTTGATCAATAGAATGAATTCAGAAAAAGGCTATTTATCCGCCAAGTGTTATTTAGATTGCTCATAAGCTGAGTCAGTTTTGTGCTTATAAGTCTAAAAATATGAAGAGATGGGCAGACGGCTATATTGACTCCGCTAGTAATACTGATCTACTTTGTGGAATCGAAGACGTGATCTTTAAATTCAACAAAATTAAAATAACCTGTACGCTAGTATATCGAAGGCCTACATTCCATATTCTACTATCCAACATAAGTAATTTTTGTCGATTCACGATGATATGTTATGATTACGATTTCTCAATTCATAGAAGACGGGAGAGAATTAAATACTTGCTGTTTGTATTTTTCGTGCTCAGTGTTGACCACAAAGTCGTTGAAAGCAGACCGAAAAATTATGTTTTTAATATATTTGTTCGTCGCTGTATCAGCGTTGGTGGCATATTTTGTGCACTACAATTTGAATTATTGGAAGAATCGAGGAATACCCCAAGATCCACCTCATCCATTCTATGGAAATATGGTCGGATTTAGAAAAAATCGTGTAATTCACGATATTTTGGAGGAGTACTACAACAAATTTCGAAAGACAAATCATCCGTTTGTGGGCTTCAATTTCCTGCAAAAGAAGAGCGCCTTTGTAATGGATATCAAACTCGCCAAGAATATTTTAATTAAGGATTTCACAAACTTTACTGATCGCGGACAGTTCCACAATGAACGCGATGATCCTCTGACTGGACATCTCTTCAATTTGGATGGCAAACGTTGGAAAGAGCTGCGCCAAAAACTATCGCCCACCTTCACATCTGGCAAAATGAAGTTTATGTTCCCAACTATTATCAAAGTATCCGAGGAGTTCGTACGTGTGATGCTTAACGAAGTGCCAGTTAAATCCGGCGGGTCTGTCATCGAAATCAAGGATCTTATGGCTCGTTTTACCACTGATGTTATCGGCACATGTGCTTTTGGAATTGAATGCAATACTCTTCGCACTCCCGAATCTGACTTCCGTAAAATGGGTCAAAAGTTCTTCACCGAAACCCGACACGGAACTTTTTTAACTGGTTTGATATTAAGCTTTCCTAATCTAGCACGAAAGATGCGAATGCGCATAATTTCTGAGGATGTCCACCAGTTCTTCATGGGATTGGTTAATGAAACCGTCGCATACAGAGAGAAGGAAAATATCAAACGTAATGATTTTATGGAAATGCTAATTGAACTGAAGCATAAAGGTAGTTTTACGATGGACAATGGCGAGGTGGTTACTGGATTGGACGTTGGTGAACTGGCAGCTCAAGTTTTTGTCTTCTATTTGGCTGGCTTCGAGACCTCCTCTTCAACAATGAGCTACTGCTTATATGAACTGGCCCAGCATACAGATATTCAGCAGAAGTTGAGGGAAGATATTAAGAATGTTCTGCAGCAACACGATGGAAAACTGACCTACGAAAGTATAAAGGCTATGAGATATTTGGATCAGGTTATATCGGGTGAGTACTAAATCTGGAGTAATAAATCTGGAGTGTGGCGAATTCATAAGTCACTTTCACTGTCTGTCTCAACAGAAACTCTTCGCCTGTATACGATTGTGCCTTTCCTGCAGCGCAAGGCTCTTAACGATTATGTTGTTCCCGGTAATCCCAAATATGTTATAGAGAAGGGGACTCAAGTTATAGTGCCAGCAGCCGCTTATCACCGAGATGAAGACTTTTATCCCGACCCGAAGAAATTCGATCCTGGTCGATTTTCAGCTGAGAAAGTTGCAGCTCGAGACTCTGTTGAATGGTTGCCCTTCGGCGATGGTCCCAGAAATTGTGTGGGGATGCGTTTTGGCCAAATGCAAACACGAGTTGGCCTGGCCCAGTTGATTGAGAACTTCAAGTTCACAGTGTGTGAGACGACCAATATACCTCTTAAACATGATCCCAAATCGTTTGTGTTGGGCACAGTTGGCGGCATTTATGTGCGAGTGGAGCGAGTTTAAGATTACAACGCAAACATATTGTTATATTATTATAGCTGTTTACAATTATTTGTGTAATCATCCACAAATTCTCAATGTAAATATATGCAAAAGAAATAAATAAGCATTTCTCACATATACGCTCGCATATTTATGCATACATGTATCGATATTCGGAAACGGAGACAGTTATCGATAAAATAAATTTGCTCGAAGATCTCAAAGATTTTGTAATTTCTATATGAATGCTTTATACTTAACAGAGAATATTTCATTTATGAAAACAAATCTGTATTTTTAAAAAATTTTGTTTCTCCATCTCCTTGTTCTACCTTGAACCCATTAAAAATTGACTAAAGATTTTGTATACGAGTGTAAGAGAATTGTAAAGACATATGGTGTGAATCCGAACTAACCACGTACCCCAATTTTAAAACTGTATTCCGGAGGATCGGGAGAGAAGTTATTTAAAGGATACGGTATTAACTTCCAAGCTTTGAACTAATAATTATTTATTCTTTTCACTTTTTACTTGCTCAATGCTTGTTCAATATCGAAATCTATCTGCATCAGGATAAATTCTCCAACTAAAAAAAAATGTTTAATTACCGTGGTCTAAGACTGTAATGACATCTGTACCATAATATATACATAACATATGATATCAATAGCGACACCGCTGCCGCTGTGGCTGTGTGTGTATATCTTCGTTTCCATGCTATTTTCTTTACTTCTCAGATTGGACGGTGGCAATGACGCTGTCTGCTGAGTTTTTTGGCTGTAGCAATCGTCGGATCAGCGAGCGCCCTCTGTTGAGAGAGAGCGCTGTTAACTTACCGATACAGTTTAAGTGCACTTAACATAGTGTGTCAATGTAATTACATTTCAATCAACTAACATTACGCTATTTATAAAATGCCGCGCAGGGCGTCAAACTCACATATGCAAATAATGTAAACGAATTAATGGTTTGTTGCTGATTATGCCAACTAAAATTCAAATTAAACGGAATCAGACTTACTGAAGCCCTCTTAAGCGACATCAGCTTGCATGTTATTCTCAAATCCTCTAACGACAGCGGAGGTAAACTCAATAGGGTTAGTAGTACAGTATACGAACCCAGAACCAGAATGATGAAATTATTAATTTGCAACCGATTCCGTCGTACTGCATGGCCAAAATCATATCAGTTTATAAAAGCTTAAGTGCGCTGAATCATTCGGCTCTTCATTCTGGATTTCGACTACTCTCTTATATGTTAAGAGTAACAACGGTTATCTTTGGCAAACCGAGTTTTAAATACCCTTGTATACCGGAGTTAATCTGCTAAGGGTTAAATTTTTGTTGGGAGTTTGATATATTTCATAAAATGTTTGTAGTTTTAAAACTAGTTAAGCTTTGATCAATAGAATGAATTCAGAAAAAGGCGGATAAATACCAAGTTTTATTAAGATTGCTCATAAGCTGAATCAGTTCTGTGCAAATAAGTCTAAAAATATGAAGAGATGGGCAGACGGCTATATTGACTCCGCTAGTAATACTGATCTACTTTGTGGAATCGAAGACGTGTCCTTTAAATTCAACAAAATTAAAATAACCTGTACGAGGGTATAACGAAGGTCTACAATTCCATATTTTACTATCTACTATCAACACAAGTGTACTTCTCGTCGATTCACGGTGATATTTCGTGATTACGATTTGTCAATTCATAGAAGACCGAAGAGAATTAAACATTAGCTATTTGCCTTGTTCGTGCTCAGTGTTATCCAAGAAGTCGTTGAAAGCAGACCGAAAAATGATGTTTTTAATATATTTGTTCGTCGCTGTATCAGCGTTGGTGGCATATTTTTTGCACCACAATATGAATTATTGGAAGAATCGAGGAATACCCCAAGATCCACCTCATCCATTCTATGGAAATATGGTCGGATTTAGAAAAACTCGTACACTTCACGATATTTTGGAGGAGTACTACAACAAATTTCGAAAGGCAAATCATCCGTTTGTGGGCTTCAATTTCCTGCAAAAGAGGAGCGCCTTTGTAATGGATATCAAACTCGCCAAGAATATTTTAATTAAGGATTTCACAAACTTTACTGATCGCGGACAGTTCCACAATGAACGCGATGATCCTCTGACTGGACATCTCTTCAATTTGGATGGCAAACGTTGGAAAGAGCTGCGCCAAAAACTATCGCCCACCTTCACATCTGGCAAAATGAAGTTCATGTTCCCAACTATTATCAAAGTATCCGAGGAGTTCGTACGTGTCATGTTTGATGAAGTGCCAGTTAAATCCGGCGGGTCTGTCATCGAAATCAAGGATCTTATGGCTCGTTTTACCACTGACGTTATCGGCTCATGCGCTTTTGGAATTGAATGCAATACTCTACGCACTCCCAAATCTGACTTTCGTAAAATGGGTCAAAAAGCCTTCAGCGAAACCCGACACGGATCTTTAATAATAGCCCTCATATTAAGTTTTCCTAATCTAGCACGAAAGCTCCGAATGCGCATGATTCCTGAGGATGTCCACCAGTTCTTCATGGGATTGGTTAATGAAACCGTTGCATACAGAGAGAAGGAAAATATCAAACGTAATGATTTTATGGAAATGCTAATTGAACTTAAGCAGAAAGGTAGTTTTACGATGGACAATGGCGAGGTAGTTACTGGATTGGACGTTGGTGAACTGGCAGCTCAAGTTTTTGTCTTCTATTTGGCTGGCTTCGAGACCTCCTCTTCAACAATGAGCTACTGCTTATATGAACTGGCCCAGCATACAGATATTCAGCAGAAGTTGAGGGAAGATATTAAGAATGTTCTGCAGCAACACGATGGAAAACTGACCTACGAAAGTGTAAAGGCTATGAGATATTTGGATCAGGTAATATCGGGTGAGTACTAAATCTGAAGTAATAAATCTGGAGTGTGGCGAATTCATAAGTCACTTTCACTGTCTGTCTCAACAGAAACTCTTCGCCTGTATACGATTGTGCCTTTCTTGGTGCGCAAGGCTCTTAACGATTATGTTGTTCCCGGTTATCCCAAATATGTTATAGAGAAGGGGACTCAAGTTTTAGTGCCAGCAGCCGCTTATCACCGAGATGAAGACTTTTATCCCGACCCCGAAATATTCGATCCTGATCGATTTTCAGCTGAGAAAGTTGCAGCTCGAGACTCTGTTGAATGGTTGCCCTTCGGCGATGGTCCAAGAAATTGTGTGGGGATGCGTTTTGGCCAAATGCAATCACGAGTTGGCCTGGCCCAGTTGATTCGGAACTTCAAGTTCACAGTGTGTGAGAAGACCGATATACCTCTTATATATGATCCCAAATCGTTTGTGTTGGGCACAGTTGGCGGCATTTATGTACGAGTGGAGCGAGTTTGAGATTGAAATACTGAAATATTGGTGATTAGCTTTGTTGTCTTATGAGTCATGCGTTGTTTTCAATTAAGTCTTAGCTCTTGTTCTGTACATTTATTTGTATGATAATGAGCTAGTTCTGCCTTATATGTACTCATAATTATACAGAATTAAACATAATGAATAAAAATTTTGAATGTAAGAAGTTTGAGCTTGACCACCGAAAATGTTTGATTATTGACGGTGCTGTTTATTTAATTATTGACGGTGCTGTTTATTTGGCTATAGAAATAAACCTGTTTTAAACACTTAGTGTCGTAATAAGAACCAACTACTATTGTATCTGTTGATAAAATAAAGTATACAAACAAAACATATATTGAACTAAAGATGTCTGTACTGTAAATATTAAATAATACCCCACAGAACAAGGTTGATTTACCAAAGAAATACCGATCTTTGAAGGAGATTTTAGTAATCTATTCTCCAAGTTTGCCTCTAGGCTTTTGTGAATGTTGGGAGTGAGTGGGTGTGGCTACAAAATTTTTTTTGGAAGAGTTTCCTACTAACCTTCTTTTCAATTTTTTATCGATCTCTTAGGGGAGCTACTAGTAACATACTTTCAAATTTTGGTGACTCTAGCTTACAAATTATGGAAGATATGCGCATTTCAGAATTCTACTGCCGAACTTCCTGAGAGCGGCGGGTGTGGGGGTGTTCGAAAAAATGTATATATGTAACGATTAGTTACAGTGTAATTACAGTACTGTTAGGTGGCCACACTGGTTAACATATCTAATAACAGCATAAGCATCAGTCATAGAAGGAAGAGTCGTGAAGCGCTGTGTCGTAAAAGTCCCGAGGACCCTAAATTGTAAAGTTGTTGGTGCGTCGAGGAAATAAGTCGATTCTCATATTTCACTGTATATACTTCGAACTATAATATTAATAATAAACAGGACATAATCAGTCCTATATATATATATATATTTGTTCGTGTCATACAGTTCGTGTCCTTATAAAGACTCCCACATCTATCAAATTTAATTAAGTACAAATCAAAATCTCATTATATTATCCATTATCATCCAAACATCACTATTGTCTATATAAATCCTCTTATTCGATTTTAAGATTATACCGTTGATAGAACGAACTTCTATACAGAAACCACAAAACATAAAACAACAAACAATTCATAACAATTGCATAGTATACTAAATACAAAAAAATGGGCTATAAAGCTAGAACCGGTTTTAAAATGAATTCATATATTGAACAGCGGGTTGTTAGTTAAGCTCTCTCGACTAGAAAGCTTTAACCTTTTTATGATATACTTTTGACTCTCCATTCCGGTTTTCGATTTCACTCTTTTATGTAAAGAGCATAAAGCTTTACAACATTACAGTTTTTTTAAAGTTCATGGAAACAAATTGCGCTTAAACATAAAACAATTTCCCAATATTTAGAAATAAACAATCATTAAAATATATAAAGCTTTCCAAAACCAGATTCTACTATCTACTAAACCCAATTTTTGTCGATTCATGGTGATATTTTGTGATTTGACTTTGCAATTCATAAAAGACCGAAGAGAATTAAATATTCACGGTGATATTTCGGGTTTACGATTTCTCAATTCATAGAAGACGGGAGAGAATTAAATACTTGCTGTTTGGCTCGTTCGTGCTCAGTGTTGACCACAAAGTCGTTGAAAGCAGACCGAAAAATGATGTTTTTAATATATTTGTTCGTCGCTGTATCAGCGTTGGTGATATATTTTTTGCACCACAATATGAATTATTGGAAGAATCGAGGAATACCCCAAGATCCACCTCATCCCTTCTATGGAAATCTGGTCGGATTTAGAAAAACTCGTACACTTCACGACATTTTGGAGGAGTACTACAACAAATTTCGAAAGACAAATCATCCGTTTGTCGGCTTCAATTTCCTGCAAAAGAGGAGCGCCTTTGTAATGGATATCAAACTGGCCAAAAATGTTTTAATTCGAGATTTCAACAATTTCGCCGATCGCGGACAGTTCCACAATGAACGCGATGATCCTCTGACTGGACATCTCTTCAATTTGGATGGCAAACGTTGGAAAGAGATGCGCCAAAAACTATCGCCCACCTTCACATCTGGCAAAATGAAGTTCATGTTCCCAACAGTCATCAAAGTGTCCGAGGAGTTCGTACGTGTCATGTTTGATGAAGTGCCAGCTAAATCCGGCGGGTCTATCATCGAAATCAAGGATCTTATGGCTCGTTTTACCACTGACGTTATCGGCACATGCGCTTTTGGAATTGAATGCAATACTCTACGCACTCCCGAATCTGACTTCCGTACAATGGCCCGCAAAGCACTCGTTGAATTGCGCCATGGACCTATATTAACGTTTTTCCACTTTAGTTTTCCTAATCTGGCACGAAAGCTCCGAATGCGCATGATTCCTGATGATATTCACGAGTTCTTCATGAGATTAGTTAAGGACACCCTCGCATACAGAGAGAAGGAAAATATCAAACGTAATGATTTTATGGAAATGCTAATTGAACTTAAGCAGAAAGGTAGTTTTACGATGGACAATGGCGAGGTGGTTACTGGATTGGACGTTGGTGAACTGGCAGCTCAAGTTTTTGTCTTCTATTTGGCTGGCTTCGAGACCTCTTCTTCAACAATGAGCTACTGCTTATATGAACTGGCCCAGCATACAGATATTCAGCAGAAGTTGAGGGAAGATATTAAGAATGTTCTGCAGCAACACGATGGAAAACTGACCTACGAAAGTGTAAAGGCTATGAGATATTTGGATCAGGTTATATCGGGTGAGTACTAAATCTGGAGTAATAAATCTGGAGTGTGGCGAATTCATAAGTCACTTTCACTGTCTGTCTCAACAGAAACTCTTCGCCTGTATACGATTGTGCCATTCTTGGAGCGCAGGGCTCTTAACGATTATGTTGTTCCCGGTAATCCCAAATATGTTATAGAGAAGGGGACTCAAGTTATAGTGCCAGCAGCCGCTTATCACCGAGATGAAGACTTTTATCCCGACCCGGAGAAATTCGATCCTGATCGATTTTCAGCTGAGAATGTTGCAGCTCGAGACTCTGTTGAATGGTTGCCCTTCGGCGATGGTCCCAGAAATTGTGTGGGGATGCGTTTTGGCCAAATGCAAACACGAATTGGCCTGGCCCAGTTGATTCAGAACTTCAAGTTCACAGTGTGTGAGAAGACCGATATGCATCTTACATATGATCCCAAATCGTTTGTGTTGGGCACAGTTGGCGGCATTTATGTGCGTGTGGAACGAGTTTAGTTCGAAAGTATGTAAATGAGTTTGTAGCAATGTTGTCATGCCGCGAAATTGTTGTCGCTGTGGTCACATTAAAACACAAATTTAATTACATTTAATAAGGGAGATTAGCTAACATGTTTTGCCAGTGTATGTGTTTTTGCTATGCATTTCATACACAAATATATATAATTAAAATGAATAATACCAAGATAATCGCCTTTCCAAAACATACTATAGTACTTAGCTATATTTATATTTGACAAACGAAAACGAAATTTTCAAGTTACTTCAGAAGTTGTTTACTTCCTGTTTTCATTATCGGTGTGATAAGAAAATACATTGTATTTGCTTATCTATTTGCTGTCTCAATAAATATAAAGAAAGACTAGATATACTTGTTAGAGTACAGTCATTTACAGGTGCTTATCAGGTACTTGTACTATCTAAAAATGCCTTTAAAAACAATAGGCATAAGGAAAGACTTAAGAGAAATCATTATTTCTTTATCGTTGGACGTTGGTTATAGCATGGCTAGTGGGCATTCTGCAGCAAATTCAATTTACTCAGTATACTCAAACTTCTTTTAGAATAAATTCAAAAATTCAAAGTGGAACTAAAACACGTACAACAGTGCGAAATGGGAATAGTTTTAAACTCTTTTGCTCTTACTAACTTAGTCTGTAGCACACTCGTTTTCTTTTCAGTCATTTTAGTGTGCTACTCTTTTTTATTTTCACTGAGCTTCCCAATCGTTTATCTGTGCAGCATTTTACGCTTCAGCTATTTGTGTTATTTACATTCGAATGATTTAATGCAAAGATGCAAAACTATTTGATAGAAGCTCGTGTTCTTCTCAAAAATATTCCAGTAAGCAAAGTTTTGGTCGCTTTAAATTCCAGCCTTTCCGAATTGTAAAGAATTTATATGTATTTTCATGCATGCTTCTGCTTTTGTGGTGCCAAATGTCTCTGTTTGCATATTTTCCATAGATTTTCAGCAGAATTTTCACAACCATTCTTAAAGTTAGCACAATGGGAAATTTGTTTTGAGATGTAGGTCATTTGTGCGTAAGCTTAATCAAACTATTTCAAAAACCTCTATATACGGTTGCAGTATTTTTAATTTGCATTTTAATTATCTAATGTCACCGCAACATGCAACACGTGGAAAATGAGGCATGTGCAGAAGCTAAATATCTTATAAAACTTTTCGCGAACTAAAGGCGTGGAAAAATTTAATTTAATGTGACATTTTCTAACGGTCTAACTGCAAATGTCATTAAAAATAATTTCACACATTTTGCGGTCTGCGCAAACTTTTTTCATTTGTGTACATCTGTCATCAAATGGGTTAAGTGGCTGTTAAAGAAAGGTTTACGAAAATACATTTTATTTGTAAGAACCAATTACCGACAAATTATAAATAAAAATTAATTACAATGGCAATACTTGAAGACATTCATTCCATTTTTATACCGATTTTTTGAAACGATAAAAAAATGAGTACACAAATTTAATAATAGAATTTATGGTGTAGTATGGTGTATATATAAGTGAATAACCCTATAATAAAACTGTTAATAAATAGAACATAATCTTCACATATTCAATATGTAAACAATTGATTGCCAAATGAATATACGTTATTAAAACGAATAAGCCTCCAACAAGACATTTAAATAAGCAATGATACAAATTAATATATAATTAAATTGCGCTGCAGTTATTAAGCTAAAAACAGTATAAAAAGTACATTTTCTTTTGTTTATATTTGAGGTCGTTGCTTGCATTTGTTTAACAAAACACAATTCCAGACAATTTCGCGCTGCTTATGCAAATAATTCGCAAGGGTATCAAGTATCTTACGGATACACGCAAATCGTTCATGAAATACTCTAGCCACAGCTCGCTGCCTACTCATTGTGAGCAGTCATTGACTTGTTTCGTAGCAACGCTTCGAGTTGTGCTCCACCTTCACTGAAACTGGCTGAAACCAAATTAATTACTAGTCTCAAACATTGCTTTTAGTTGTGTTTTGTGTTTTGCGCTCAACTCATAAGGAACACGTTAGTTAGAGAGTGAAAAACGAAATGAAAAATAAATCAAACAAAGCAGACAGCTGTAAAGAGGACAGGTTGTTCAACCTTAACATTGGCAACACCTTTGACTAGCTATGCAGCTTTAGTAAGCTGAATGCCAACCAGCGTTGCTTAATTAAAGGAAGACTTTTTCGCTATAAAATTTACTGCTCAGTTGCAGCAAATTACTGCAAATTACACTGAACAAATACAACAGCATCTTGAGAATTTAATGAAAAATTAAAATACGCAAATAGAGAACATTTTTAATTATTTCTTTATTTCCAGAGACTAGCTTAAAATTAAGAAATTTAATAGCTAATTTATTGTTTCATATCTGCTTGGGCTTTCAGTTATATACTAATTGTTTAAATAATTAATATTAAAATAGTAAATATTATGTTTAAATCGAGTACGTTTATTATTTGTGTATATAACAACTATTAATATAATTAATTAATGTATATAGATATAATAGTAATCTCTAATAATAAACTACTGTAATTAATAATACACTTACTCTATTCAGAAATGTTATTTATTATATTAAGAGTGTATTTAGGCATTGACATAACAAATAATTAGTATTTACTTGAATGTAAACTTTGTTATTATTTATTTATTTATTTTTAATTGTGTAATCATATTTCATACTATAGGAATAGTGGGTTGATTATTGAAATGATTTAATTTGATAATCTTTTTTGATGAAGTAATACACATATTTTGTAATTATACAAAGTAGTACAAAGTACTAGTAATTCTCTGGCTTTTCATTGTGTAAGCACATCTCATATTCAATTTTCCATTAGCAAGAACAATCATGACAATGGCTACTGCTTTAACCCAAAGCTAAGCCGCTCCCACACCCTTTCAGACCACAACAGCCACCAAGAGCAGTGATGTTAGTGGGGAGTGCATTGCCACAGCCACAGCACAGCAGCAGTTGCAATTTCAATTGCAATTGTTGCAACAACTGCAGTCAGAGACGGAAGTGTTTGCCAATGTGGGCATGTAAAATTCTTGAAGCGCAGCAGCATTTGTTCCCTCAGCCTAGAAGGTCGGTGGAGTGGGTAGTTGCAGTTGCTGCCTGCAAGAGCAGTGAAAGCTGCACACACAAAAAAAAAAAAAAACAACAAAAACATAAACTGCAACATGACAGCAAAACCAAACAGAGCTGAAATGTTTGTTGACATCTTTGTTTGCAAAAATGTTTATATATATGTATGTTTATATGTCATCGCTGACCACTCGAGATATGAGATATGCGTATTTTGCATGGCTGATTGAGGCTGCTGCTGTTGCTGTTACTGCTCTAATTTGCGACACGCCACAGCAAGTTGTTGCTGGCAGTGTTGCTGCCACACTTCAGCAACTTCCATCCGCGTTGCACAAAGAGCAACAGCACACAAAGCCAAACAAAAAAAACACACACACATGCGCACACCTGAGTGTTATGTCGCCGTCGTTACTAATTTAAACTCTGCCGTGCGACGGCGGCAATTTCAAACTTCAGTTCAGTTTACGACGCGACGCCGCGCGGTTGCACAACTTGCCAAGCACATCTCGTAGCGCGTTCCAGACTTCGTGCCCAGTCGGCTATAAATTAAAAGTGGTACACGTTAAAAAACAAACCAACAAGAATTCATAATACCAATAATAATAGTCATATATATTACAAAACCAATAAAATCGGTTACATGACCAAAATAAGTTGCACGCAAATGTTAATATGCCTATAGCTAAGCCGGCGTTATCGATATAAGCCACAAAACATTTGCTTATATTATCACTTGAACAAACAAAAAAAAAAACAAATGCAAAACAACCACAAACTCGAATCCGAAATACTCATTACGTAGTTGCTGCGTTTTATTATTTTACCCCCAAAACCGTCAGTCACACGATTTGCGAATTTCATTCAAAAATATACACACACTCGCAAAAGACAACAATAACATTTGCATGCATGTGCTGTTGGTTGTCGGAATTCAAAAGTTTACATAAAATATGCAAAATATGTCGCGTAACTAAAATAAAAGAAAGAAACACTATAAAAGCGAGAGAGAAAGAGATAATAAAAAAATGTTATTTCGCCGCAGTTGTACGTATAATGTGGAGCAATCAACGCGACATTATGCAAAGGTAAAATATTGCATTGCATTTGCAAATATAAAAAATAAATAAAAAGTACGTGCTCACATTTATGCCAGATGCAGATATAAATATATATACATATATATAAATATATATATATATATATAAGTTACGTGTACATGTGTGGGCGAATGTTTGTCTTGTGCTATCTTGTGCTTATTCAGATACAAATAAGTATCTTTCTTTGATATGTCCACCCCTGATTGTGGAAAGTGCTCAGCTTCCCAGTGGATTTGTGTGTGGATTGTCATTCAGTTTTAAAAGTGGTTACCTATTTGTAAAGGATTTCATTCATTGACATTTTTGAAGCCTTTGACTATTCATTGGCGGAAATCGAACCGGAATTCAGAATTTCTTAACAGCATTCACAGACAGACATGTGGAATAGAAGACCTATCAATTTATCATCAAATCATCATTTAATGTATAAGCACGATCATTATAACATGATCGAAACATTTATATGCAGCTACACGTCACTTTGCATATTTATTAATTTTCAAGGGTATGGGAAAATTTTAATCTATCATCATTTATTTATTTTTGCATATTTACTAATGTTCAAAGATATAAGAAAATGTTAATTTATTCAACTCGCTGCCCTTGCGCAAAACAGACGCAGAAATAAAAAAAATTTCAATAAGAAAAGCAGAAAAAGAATTTAAACATTTACCCAAGACTATAAGCAACATAAATAAAATGAAAAGTTATTGAATAATTAGAATTATTCAATATAACTTTAAAACAAAATCCCATTTTGCTTCTGATAGGCAGGTAAAAATATATTTCTTTCCACAATAATTTCCCTTCGGATTTATTATTGCAAAATAACTTTGCAGATATATAACAAAGATATTTAATATTTTCTTTTGTTTATTGATCGTGTCTCGCAGTAAAGAGTCCCATGCTTTGTCCTTAAGCCAGTGTCTAAACTTGTATATTGACAGTGGATAATTGTTAAATATAAAAGACCTGCAGCAATTGCTGTGCACTTCTTTCGCATAAGATTCCAATTAAAAAGCACAATAGCCCCGTCTAATCTGGACGAAAACAAAGATTACCAAAGAGCGACTGAAAAAGAAGCAGTTCAGTCCAATGAGCCTTCCAATGCAATCCAATCCAACTATCAATGGGATTTGTCCACAAAGCGAAACAACCTGCTAATAGGGGTGGTGGAAAATCTATTGAAACAAAAAAAGACACAAATGTCGAGTACGAGATACCCTGTAGGCACGACAGAAATACACAAAATTATTCCAATTTAATTAAATTCTTATTATAAATAATAGACATCATATTTGTATATACAGAACCATTACAATCTTGATTCTGTTATCTGATAGCTCTCATAGTCACAATACAAGTATAATGATCTATTTTTAAGGGGTATACAAATGAGAATTCAACAAGAACAGAAGCAAACAATAAGCAAAAAAAACAAGCAAAATGAAACGTGGAAAAATCGAAAACGGATAAAATGCAAACATTTAGCTAAAACAGAAAGCAACAAATATAAAGATAAAAAACGCATAGAATAATAAACACAGAGCTAGGTGTTACCGATTATTTAATATATTTCAATAAAATCCGATTTATCCTATTTTGCAGATAAACATATACTTCTTTGAACGCTTTTATTTCGATTTGGTTTTTATCGTTAAAATTGAATTTAATTGCTTTTCCAGTAATACTCAAATTTTATAATGTTTACGTAGCGGTTCGCAACATGTGGGTCGACTCTAAAAGCGCCCCAGAGATTTTATCTAAATATTGCGGCAACAACAATTAGAAAGCCATCAAATTTATAGCATTTCACTTCCCCAAAGGAGGTCAAACAGCTAAAGAGCGGGAAATACTTTTGGCTTGTCAAAAACAAAAGTCGCCATAAATCAAATCAAGTTAATGAAAAGTTCAAATGGGACGCGAGAAACTCAAGTCAACACTTGACCAACAGCAACAAACAAACAAAAATTGTAATTACACAGTACAGAAATAATTAAATTATGTTTTATAGCGCATCTTAAATCTTTGAGGCTGCTACCTCCAAAACCCACTGTATGTGTAATAACTGTAAAGAAAACTCCAGCACAATACATTAAGATACACACACACACACACGCACACGCACACATTCAAGCCGTCGACTAATGCGAGTTTAACAATTTTGCGGTCGTGTGTAAGTCTTGTTAAGCCAATTACATGCGCTGCCTCAGAGCCACAGCCCAAAGCCAGACTTAAGCCAACTGAAATGAGGCTGGGCCCTCGAGTGATGCCCAGAAGACAACTTCTGGGAAACACAAAACAGCAACAAGCAGCGCACAAACTTAGAAACAAACAGAAGAAAAAATTACAAATGAGCAATGCTCAACTCTGTGATACCACTTAGAATATCTGCTGTTCCAGTTCTACACACATATAACTGAACAAATTTAGAGATTTCAAATTGTGTGAAGTTTATTTATTAAAAAGACATGTTAAATTCAAAATATTTATTTAGTTTCATTTATTTATTTTATTTAAATTGAACAAGTGGAAAGATTTCAAATAGTGCGAAGTGCGTGGAACAAAATACATTTGCAAAATGAACAAATCAAATTATTTAAATTAAAATGTCAAAATGGAAGCATTAAGTAAAGGATATGATAAGTCTTGTATATATCTATCTATATTTGTCTATATACTCAAATATCAAGGCAACTTGTATGAAATATATGTATATATAAATATAAGTGCGACTTTTGCAAGATGCAGAGATTCATGAATTTTACGAACATATTTACTTAATTACTTATTTATTCTATGACGAAAATAAATCACTTGTCGTTTACATAGCAGAGTTGGAGGCAAATATCAATATTCCATGCCTAAAACATGAATGTTCTTCTGCCAAATATCCATTTACTACAAGTTGAACATTTCTTATATGCCGCAAAATCCCCAACACTAGCTCTTAAACAGAGGGAATAAAACACAAGTATGCAGAAATTGTGATGCTTTGAAAAATGAAATGTCATTGCAATGATGCGGTTACGGTTACTGAAGACTATTTGTTGGATGGGGGAAACGGAAAGCTCGGAATGAAATTGGGCTTTTAGCTATGTGGGCTGTCACATCATTTCCGGTTTTAGCAGTTGACAGCTTCCGTTCTGAAAATATTGGCAAAACCTTATGTGCAATGAAGCGATTACAGCTTGTGAGCAAATGTTTGCTAACTATCTGGCACAAGGCATTCAAACAAATTGTGGCACATTGAGCAATTAGCCCATACAGACAAAGGACGCTCTCTGAAATGTAAACACAACCGGGCAAAGTCAGCTTCCATCTGTGTCGGGTTATGTCTGAGCCAACACCTGCCGTAAAATGTTTTATCTACAGCTGGAACTTAAACTCATCAGCTTTTAACATGTAGCCTGTATACCACCCGCCACCACATACAGATTTCCCATTACCTGGCTCACCACCTACTTTTTTCCACTTCATCTTCTTTGCAGAGCTCCGTCACTTTGTGTAATCTTGGCGTGGGCGCCACATTTGGCGAATCAATACTACACGACCTGCCACGGGACAGCACCGTCGTGACGAAGACAACCTGCGAGCTGCTGCGCGTCGAACAGCAAGATTTTCGACTCATCTGGGAGGTAAGCAGACGGAATGTGCACAAATACATACATACAGACATAAGCACCTGTGTATACGCATATATTGGAATACTAATTCCACTGCATATCGAGTGTTTCGTGCAATGACACTGGCTTAAAATTACACTTCAATCAAATTCGATGTTAGCTGTGTTTCAGGAAAATTCAGGTACTACACTCAGATAAAAAAGAGAATCGCTTTAAAATTAAAATCACCTTGATAAATAGCAACATTATATTGGTTTTATAAATTAGAAAGCTATCTATTTTTCGGATATAATTTCTATTTTATTAATATTTCTATTTTAACTATGTGAATCGATCTATCCACATGTGAAATCGTAAAATTTGAATGTATATTAATGTTTCTGAGTAATAAAAATAAAATAAGAATCCAGAAAGTTAGGCATATTTCTTTAAATTTTAGAAAAGTCTTTTCTGAATTTAGAAAGACAAAATATTTTGTTTTAGAAATATACTTTCTAAATAATAATGTGAGCTAGACTTGGTGCCAAAAGTATATCGATTTTTTAAGCTTCACGGCGATGTTTTAAAATAATAATTAATGATGAGAATAAAGAAGTCTGTTACTTCATTGTAATGAATTACTTGTTTGCTATTAAAATGTTGCATGCTTTAATTTGAAGTAAGTTAATTTATTTTCTTTTTGAAAGTTTCAATTTTGGATTCGTAGCTTTTTTTCGTAGCGTTTTGGATTGTGTAGACTGGTCGCCCATCAGACTCAGAAAAATTAAGAAAATCGCCGTAAAATGATAATTACCCGGAAAACTAGAAAAGGGCTGGTTTTCGATATTATAAAAAATTCTTTAAATTAGAAAGGATTTTTTCTATTTAGTAATATTTTATTTTATTAAGAGATCAATTTATAACAGGTAAAATTTAAAATTCTTATATTTATAAAGTTGGCTAGTTTTTAGATAGAAAAATATGGTAATTTACTAAATATCAGTGCGATATTTTTACTAAATGCAGGCACTTGTCACAATATATTTTATTGATTTGAGTATTTGAATACACAAAATAACAGAAGCATAAGAGAATTCCATGAATGCTGTAATAGGCTTCCACACTTTTCCTTTGTTACTCTGATAGCCTTAATTTGTTTGACTTGGAGTTCATTTAGCCAGTGTCATTGTATTTAGAAAATGGCAGAGGCGTCGCTTTTGATACTTATCTTAAGCATTTGTCAAGCCCTCATTAAAATCAGCACCCACACAGCAACACACACAAACTCACACACACAGACACACACCCACAAGGAGAGTCGAGCGTTGCTAATGAGCAGCTGTGTGCTGAATATTATAAGCTCTGGAAGGCTTCTTGTCTTGTCTTCCTGACATGGCTGAGCATTTGCGGTATTTTCATTGTCAAAGTATTTAATTAAAATTGCAATTAACAATTAATGATGCGACCAGACTAGGCAACGTAAACCAACCAAATCAACCCTCAGGACATAAACATATGCCAAGCATTTTGAGCCTAGCAGCGTTTGTCAAACTGTCGTTGGATTATTGTCATTATTTATTATTGCTTTTCTGTATTTTGGTCAATTACCAAATTGAATTAAAGTCTTATGATTTGGGGGATGATCGATGGCCTTAGTCATTAATGTAAATAAATATTAATGCGCAACTCACCGAAGAGACGCAACAAATTAATTGGGATTGCAATTATGTATTCGCATTTAAGGAGAACAAAGCTAATTGAATTCGAAAGGACTTTTTGAATATTGAAATTATCTGTCTTGCAACTAGCTTTACGACTCCTCGCCCCAATTTAGTCTTGTACAATCAGAACCATTGTATTTGCATTAGGCTCAAACCCAAAATGAAAGCCACAGAATTCGGTAATAAGGTTTTCAGTTCCAATGTCAAAAAATATCAAAAGTTTGATAGATACCAAATACATTGTAGAGACTTTACAAAAGATTCCGTTTTTAGGGCGTGCCTCACACACACCGCAAAGAACTTCGCCCTTGGGGGAAGCAATGCTCGCACATTGAATGCGAGCACGCACAAAAGGTATAAGAATCACACACACACTCACACACACACACACACACACACACACATACACACACACACACATACACACACACACATACACACACACAAGATGATGAATGCATATTTACCTTTTGGGTTACAAAAAAAAAAAAAAAAAAACAGAAAGAAAGCTACTAAAGCAAATAAAGAGGAAAGTTTCCACAAATTGTGGCCACATTTCCTAACCCACAGAGAGGGCACACAGTTGCCACTTGCCTCTGAAGCTGCTTCATGGCTACTGGATGGGGTTGGATAACAAAGTAGCTGCAGCACGCAGCGCAAACATATATTACGTATACGCAATGTGCAAAACTGAAACTTTGTGCAAAACACACACACACACACAGACTGTAAAAGATTGTGCCTTAAAATGTTGCATTTGTGACTGCCACATCGTCTGGTAAATGCGATATAATCAGTTTAAATTGAAAGTATATTACGCGAAGATTTGTTACTGCAATTTTTCACACCCAACTTGTTTTCACACCCAAGTTGTTTTGTGTGCTGAGCCTGTGTAAGTGTCTGGGAATTGTTTGATTTGACAGTAGAAAAAGCTAATCCCAGGATGATAAAATGTGTATATGATTTTATTAAAAAAACAAAAAAAAAAAACGCCAGTTATCCAAAAATCTAATTTCAATCATACATTCAGACAAAATTGCGCTGAATTGTAGAAAAACGCCATACTCTTGATGCATATTAGCTCCCCGCAGCTCATCCTATAATTACGAAATTGTATTCCTAAAAAATTGGCACCTTTCTTTTCTTAGTTCCAGAATAGATTTTAAATTTAAGAAGTACATTTCGAAATTTTTAAATGATTTTATATGTGCAAACAGAAATTAGAAACTAACTTTTTTAATAATTATATTATTATTCCAAACATTTTAAATATTATATAAATGCACAAAATTCAATTTGAAGAAACTTTCAACATGTTCAAAACGTTATAAATTCAAACACCATTATTTTAAAAAATTCTTATGATTTTACAGTGATTCAATTCAACCATTCGTTTTTGAAATGTGTAAACAATGAATTAGAAAAATTATAATAAAATAATAATACTTTTTATACCCTCGACAGAAATATTTTTGTTAGTAAAAGAAAATATTTCAGAAAAATAGTACAAGTGTATTTAATTTGATAAATTTTTTTCGTGTAATTGGAAATTATGGAATTATGGAAATTATATATTTGGATCATAATTTAGTGGAAGAAAGAACTCGTTTCTTTTTTGTTTTATGTTTTATTTCTAATAATACAGTAAGTCATTGTGGTATTTGACAGTGTTAATATAATCAATTGTGTGACGTGCTCATTTTAGATGATGTTAAGTAAAATAATTCAAAATATATTTATATTTCCATTACGCATTACATCGTCATCTACATCTACACACGTAACTGTTGCAAGTAAATACAACTATCCGCTGCATACATACTTATATACACATATGTATTATTTAGCTTGTTATGCCACTCGCTATGTGCTTTTTGTTCTAAGTTGCAGTTGCAAATGCACCCAACAGCAGCATGTGCTTCCACACAAATAAATAAATAAATCTATAAAGCGCTTGTTCAATGCAACATGCAATGGTGCATGTTGCTCAGCTGGCCCCGAGTGCCGTTGCGCATTTCTATTATTTATGGACTGTGTGTTACGTATACCACCTGTTTGCCAGGGTACGATTGCTTTACAAAGCTGCAGGCGATCCAGGCGGACTGTTGAGAATTATGAAATTTATTGTTGCTCTTAAAATGTCCCAAATTAAATGCGTATAAAATCATTCGTCTGGAAATGAGCGAGTCTCGCTTTTGGCTTGAAATTTAATTACAAGTGAACAAGAATTTTAAATTTCGTATTTCATATGGAATTTACCACATGCTGTGTCACAAGCTTCCGATTCCTGTTTCCGCTGCCAGACCCTGTAAGTGAAATTGAAATAATTGCGTTTGACACGCAAATTGCATGGTATTTGGCTGCCTTTTCAAATTTGCAACTAGCGCAATTGCGATGAGCTGCAAAAGGCTACGCTTAAGCCAGAAGACATGGGAAATGCATTTACAACTCTTATTGAAATTGATTAAATTCTATTATTAATGGATTAATTTCCGTTTTTTAATTATTTTCAATAATTAATTTTGCTTGTAGCTTTAGTTTGTATGCCTTTTCACGGTGTTTGAAATTGAAAAAATATATGAAATTGGCTTCGCTTCAATAATTAAATCGCATTTCCTTAATAGCTCATAAGCAACAGGCTTAGAGTAAATTGCCTTTCAATTAAGCTGCTTGCCCTCTTCGAGGCAATATGGCCAAAAGTATAGTCCTAATTACTTTCCGAGCAGGCGTCACAGAGCCAGCACTCAACGGGTATTATATTTATAGCCAAGTATTCTATTGTGTTTCAAGGTAATTGAAAAGGAACCCAACGGTCTACCTCGCTCATTCCCACTTCAACATAATTATCGGATTCATCATATCTAACGACTATTGTCGCATTCGCTCATTGGTCCCGCTGTGCGTTTTGATAAGTGAAATGCTTTTAATTAGCGTAGACGCCAACGCCAACGCCAACGCCAAAGCCAACGCCAACACAAATGCTGTTTTCGCTGCTTATCAGTTGTGACAGTGCCCAGTGTTGCCAAGCTTCAATGGGAAAAAATACATAAATTCCTTGGCATGCGGGCCACTTACCCTTGCCCTTGCCCTTGTCCTTGTGGTTAACCCTGATTGTTTATGAAAGTGTCACCACAATGAGCAAATGGGCAGTTACACTCAGCAAAAAATCGCGTTAGAATGAATATCACTCTGAAATATAGAACGTTGTATTTTCTGTTTTGGAAATAATGTGTAACTATTCAAAAAGAAATGTTTTCAGATTAGAAAGAGTTTAATAATTTCTTAGAAATATTTTCTCTTAGTAAAAAATATATTTCTTACTTCGTCCAGAACCATTAAGAGAACTTCTTTCTAAAATTCAGAATTTGGTATATCACAACCCAAGTCAAGTTAGGTTATTCAAATTAAATTATCTGCATTTACAAGCTCTCTAAAACGTTTTTGAAATTATAGAATGCTAATGTTTAATTGGATTGATTCCAAGTTAGATTTAAATCTTTAATATAAGAAAAAAATAAATATACATAAAAAAGTTGTTGTTAGAATTCTGTTGCGGCACAAAAAGTATATCGATTTTCAGGCGTTTTTTCTTTCTGAGTGTATTAACAGCGAATCGTTTGTCGGGCACTTTGACAACCCTAGCAAGTGTCTGATAAGGCAAAACAATAGCAGTGAAACATGCAGTGGCAAAGCGAGAATCAAGTTATCAGTGCGCTCGACGACGTTTGACAGAAATTACCTGTATATCAGCTTGTGGCGCTTAGCTAACAAAAAATATCGAACAAAACATTGAAAAGAATGTGCAAAGGAAATCCAAAACAACTAAAGTGAAAGTGAAAGTGTTGTATGTAGTGTTGTGTTGTGTGTGTGTGTGTGTGCAAATGTTAGCTGGCCATCTTTTGCGACAGCGTGAGCGCGAACATCGTCAATTCAGGCGTCGTTCTGGCCAAGTTGTGGCCAGCGATGAGGCGGTGCTGTGCGTGTTGCTGCGCTATAGTGATAACGACAAGCAACTGTTTGAGCCAACAGCAACAACAACACCATCAGCAATAACAACAACAATGGGAGCAGGCGCCACTTCCGCTGCTGTCAAGTTGCGGCGTCGCGTGCAACGTCCACACTCAACGGCATTCGAAATGAGCAATGTACGCGTCATCAGCATTGGCTGTTGCAATGAGCGATAGCAGCAACAACAACCATAAAATATACTATATTTATCTATAGCTGTTTATAAGCAGAACAAAACAACAACAGCTAACCCATTATCTATTTGTTATTGCAGAAAAACAAGGAGTTGATGAATGACATTATTACAAACTGCAAATTAAAGAATGGTATGTGACAACTGGACAACATTTTTAATTGTGCATTTTAAATAAGAAACAGCAATTCAAATTCTTTAATATAAAATTAAAATACATTTCCGTAGGCCCTCATTTATAAATGCGTATTTTCATTATTATATTATCAGGATTTGGTCCCGGCGTACAGCCTGCAGCTGCCACATCGCCCACAAAACGCCCACTGAGTCCGGATCACCCGAATCCAGCTCTGCCCATTACAGAGGTAAGCAATTAGTCCTTACAATGTATATCTGTGTGTGGGTTTGTGTGTGTGCATGTGTAACTACAATAAATCACAGACGCCCACACACACACACACACACACACTCGGATATAGCAATTATTAATAAATACAGTGTCAGAACCATAGTTGACATTGAGACAATGTAACTTGTACTTCTTGAAAATGAAGTTAATTTGCTTCTGGCAAAGGCCGACCGGGTGACTGATTGGGCAATTTATCAATGTTGCACACATCTTTTTTGTAGAATAGTTTATACAGAGAAGAAAAAGAAAATTATTTTTATTCATATTTACTAGTTCTGGCAAAGCAAACTAAAAGTCTTATTTAAAATGCATTTATTTTATTCGTAGCCTACACAAATATATTATTATAATAATATTAAATTTAAACTTTAATTAAGTTCTAATTTTATATCTGTCAGAAAAGTATATTGCATTGATTCAAAATTCAAATTAGTAATTAGTTAATAATTTTTTTATATAACGTGTATTATAAAATAAAATCTTGTTAATCTTATTACTGAGAGACATTCCTAATGTATTCCATCTTATTCTATGCCCGACTACGAATATCGATCCCGACATGACCTTTAATACCTTTTCCTTCGTAAATTATTTAGTTTCATTTCAAAGCTGATACTGATTTGAAAATAACAAATGTATTTTCAATTTCTACTTTTTATATCCTTGTTACAAATACATTACTTAATAATGGAAAATATTTGTGAAAATGGAAAAACGCTTTTTTTTATTTTCAGAACACTTCTGTATATTTAGAAATTATTTGTTGAAAACGAAAGAAAAACTTTTTAGTTTTCATATCTTTTCTTTGTGCAGTTTATATAACTAAAGTTGTCTTAAAGTTCTCTTATAATCCTTATATAATCCGTGCAATTTTTTTTCCAAATGCCAGACGCCGAGTCCTGCTATGAACCGCATGGGCTGGGCGCTGCGAACATTATTGGTGGTCGATAACTCAAGCTGTTTGAAGGATCGTAAGGTGAGTGATGGCGTAATGGTTGGCAACTAACTTTGCGAAAAGCCGACACATATATGATGTATGTAATCAATTGTAACGGCATTTACGGCATATTTTGGTGCTCAGGTTTCGGGCAAGTTAATACGCAAGTGTGCGCCCGGCACGGAACTGGTAGATTGGCTGGTTAACTTAGCCCCCATTGTGCACACTCGAGCCCAGGCGGCTGGCATGTGGCAGGCGTTGCTCGAGGAAGGCGTTCTGACACATGGTGAGTGTGAAGTGCGAAGGGGTTCGCGATTTAACGGACATGCCCGTTGGCTGTTGCAATTAATGCAGCAATTAACGCGCTCAAGCATTTTAACACATTGTGTCACATTTGTTGCAGTTAACAAGGAGCAGCCGTTCAAGGATAAATGCTTTCTGTATCGATTTCGCTTGGACGAGGAGGGCGGAGCACCCGCCGCGGGCTTACCAGCTGCTGAGGATCTCAGTGCAGCTAATGAGCATATACGTGAGGCATTAAGTGCACTCTTTCAACGTGGTCCAGATGCCACATTGCGCATGATATTGCGCAAGCCGTAAGTCCATTATTGATTATACTGCAGCATATTTTGTAAACGATGAATTGTTCTCACAATGGCAAATGCCAAAAGTATGCAACATCAATAATGCTTTAAGCCAAAATGGTTATTTTCGTTTGTAACCGCAAAACACACACACAACAAACGTTGTCATGCATAGCAAACACGCACATAAAGTGCGTATGTTTGATATTTGCCTGCCTTTGGCCTGCCAATTAGTTACATTGTCGAATTGCAGGGAGAGAGACCACAATTGCTGATATTTGCTTATAATCAAATCTCTACATTTGCCCACACACCACACAAACAGTTCACATGAACGCACACCCGAGGAACTGGAGCTGGTATTTGAGGAACTTGTGCACATAGCAGCCCTCTCCCATCTATCGACGAGCATCAAACGTGAGCTATCCTCGATAATTGTATTCGAGGCCCATGCCCAGGCAGGCACCATATGTAAGTATATGGAGTATGCATTTTTAAATTAGTTGAACTCGTTAACTGAGCAATTGAAATTGAAAAACTGCACATTAAATAGATATTCGACAAAATTATGATGTTGTATTTTTAACTTAAACGCATTAGCCAAAATAAGATGCAGAAGCTTCTCTAATAATTATTGGATTAATTTTAGCTAACTTCTTAAATAGCTTCCGTTTCCTTATCTTTTTAAAAAGTTTTTTTCCTTTTGTTTCAAATAAAATAACTTTAATCTTAATTGATTGCAGGCAACTGAATGTTGCAAAGTAAAATTTTATTTCGCTTTTCCTTTTTATATCGTTGAAACTGCTGTAACCGACTGAGAATATAGATATATATGTACATATATATATACTTAAAATACTCTCTGCATGAGTTGATTGAGGCAATTCAAGTGAAACTAATTTTAAAAAAATTCTGTAAAAACACTCCCAGCATTTTAATCACTTTTTACTGTTTATCCTTTTTATGATATTGACTATATAAAACAGCAGCTGTTATCAACAGAGAATATATACGTCTACATAAAATACTGTCTGCAAGGGCTAATTAAACAATTCAAGTGCAGCTAATTATTGTACAAAATTCTAGGAAAAAGCTCTCAGTGTTTTAATCCGTTTTTTTTCTTCTATTTATACCTTTTATGCGCCCCATTAAATTAATGTCAACAACGCGAACCACAGTATTCAATCAAGGCGACGAGGGCCGCTCCTGGTACATATTACTCAAAGGGTCTGTCGATGTTGTGATACATGGCAAAGGCACCGTTGCCACACTGAAGACTGGCGATGATTTTGGCAAATTAGCTTTGATTAACGACGCACCCAGGTAAGCAGACGAAACTGTAAACTCTTTTGCACTCTGCCATTCGGGCGAATCCATTTAAATTTATTTTCCCCTTTTACAAAGTGCTCAACATTTTAAACTGTCAGTTCGCCTACTTAAAAGTTTTTTTCAAGATAAAAGTTTTTAGACAGCTAGCAAAGGCAAAGCCAGACCATCAACAATTCGCTGTAAGTCGTTATCATCTTTCACTCAGTGAGTTGGGCAGCTACTCTTAACTTTACTTTTGGCCAAGTTACAATACAAAATAAAAACATAAAGTATACATATTTACAATGGGGCCACAAGCAACACTCTTGCACTTGGCCAAGCATACAATGGGGCCAAAGATTCAACAATTGTGGCCGGGTAATAGCATTAGATACTTTGTTGTAGCTGCGCAAAGATAACAAGAGCAACAGCCACAAGAATATTTGATAACAGCAGCCATTGTGTGGCATTTATAGTCAACAATTGACGATTGAAACACAATATTTGCAAAAGAGAAAATATGCCAGACATTAGTCAACCATTTTCTGAGACCAATAGCCACTCACGAGCCAATTTCCATTGCTCAAGAAAAACAAGCAGACAGCTTTTAACAAATTCATATAAATTGGCTTAAAATTTAAGTTTCAAAATCCTATGACAGTTTTAAATGAATTCGTTGTCAGCATAATTTTGAATATTTCTTTGAGCTAATTGTGCTGTTTTAAAATAAATATACAAAATTCACAAATACATTTTTTTAATTTCATTAATGTGTCTACAAAATTGACCTGAGAGATAAAATTCAATTTTAAATTTAGAATTTACACAACTTCGAAATTAAATATTTTACTTAAACGGGAGTTTTTTAACTAAATGCGAACTAAAGGTATTAGCTCATTTAATATAAGAAAAAAAAAACTTTTAAAACTTATGTCCGGCTTTTTGTCTATCATGAATAAATCAATTACATAATCCTTTTACGCTAATAGCAAGCTTAACTTCATACACTGAATTCAATGTTATTTAAAAAAATTTATTTACATTTACACAAAGCATTAAAATGAATAGCCAACAGCAGTGTTGAATATGAAATGCAGCTCTAAAGTCGATTTTCAATGACGAATTTTATAAAGAATATTAATTAATGTGCTTGGTTTTTATCCAACATGCATCGATTTCCTTTTTTAACCGCTGAAAATGTGTTTTTCATGGGAAATGCGCTAATTGCATTGATGCAAATTTTCAAATTGTGTAGGACGTGGGAGGGAATTTTAATTTTTAAACAGTTTGCGACCATGTAATTAAAAGTTTGCATTCAAGCCGGAATACTTTGATACAAGTTCTTCGAGCTTTCAGTTTAATATTCGATTAAAGCGCACCTAAAACTTCTTCAAATTGGCAAATGAAGTACATATACTCAAAAAGAAATCTGCTTTCAGAGCTGCTACAATCGTTTTGAAGGAGAACAATTGCCATCTGCTGCGGGTGGACAAGGAGCACTTCAATCGCATCCTGCGTGATGTCGAGGCCAATACACTGAGATTGCAGGAGCACGGCAAAGATGTTTTAGTGCTCGAGCGTGTTGCAAAACAACGAGGACAGCATTCAGCATTCAAGTGAGTGGCATTTGTATAGCAAATGGACCCATACCCAAACCAACCAGACGCCATTCATCAAATTTTAATTGAAATCGCGAGACGCGGCAAGCGCACCAATTTGATGGCACTTTTATCACTTAGTCGAACGTGACTGAATTACCATTCACTATTACATATTATTATATACCATTAAAACAGATATACCGTGATGTCGGGCACACCGAACAAAATGCTCGAACATTTGCTTGAGACGCGCCTGGGACAGACGGTCAGCGGCATGGATCCATTCCTCGATGATTTTCTGCTCACGCATATCGTATTTATGCCCGTGGTGCAGCTCGTCGATGAATTGGCCAACTAATATCCTTTTTACAAAACAAACTAAATCCTTAACACTATTGAAAAACACACATAAATATATTTTTGCGGATAGATGCACAGTTTAGATAAGATTAGATCAGGAGACCCTTACATATTGTATGCTTAAAGGTGGAATCTGGACAAATCCTTCAAATATCCTATGTGAAACAGTTACCATAAGTTCCAGTTGTTTCCATATCCTGCATTCTTCTATCTATCCTCTTACATTCAGATAAAAAACGTCATGAAATTTAGAAAATCGGTTTATTTTTGGTTAGCTTTTAGAGCGATTTTCTGAATTTTAACACGGTTATTTGATTTGAGTGTAACAGAATCTTTTCCGATTTTGGAATACAGAAAACACTTTTAAAAGTATACATAAAGTATACATACAGAAAAGACTTTTAAAAGTTTCGTAATTTTGAGAAAATTTAGAAGTCACGACAACTTTTAATTTAATATTTAATTGCTTTTAGTAAGTAAATTTAAGCTTGAACGGTGAGGGATATGGGAAACTTACATATTTGTAAACACTGCTCAGAGAACCTTCATTATTATTTTACCCTTTTTGTCAATTTGTAACTGCTCTAGGATTATCTCAATACTTTTCCATCAGAAATCGCTTTAATTTCCCAATCAGTTAAACAGCAAACTTGCATAAACAGCTCGCATCTACTGCAAAAGACTGCTGATGAGGCATTTGTGATGTTGTTCCCAATAGAAACTTTATGATTTGATTTACCAGCCAGTGCAAACAAATAATATTATACACGATATAATTGAATTTCTTGAATCACGTTTTGTTTATGCTGGCCACGCGCCAGCGTTTACCAGGATCTTCAAACTCGGTCAGCAAGTCGACGTTAAAGAGCTTTTCGCTTCCAAATGCTCCACTTTGAACGCAACACTTTAAAAATACAAACACTCTGCTGCACACTCCACACCACATCCCAACCCCGGCCCCGGCCCCGCCCATTACCACCGCAGTCTATTAAGCGCTTGGCTGAAAACCAACTGACGCAGGAGTCACGTTCTTTCCTGGGGTGGATAGTAGATGAGGTGGCGGAAGGATGAGGACAGGGGGAGGTCAACAAACATATCCACAACGACAGCTTAAGTGTTGGCAGCATGCAAACCACATACACACACACCACACACACACACAAAGACACACACGAAAACACACACGTGGGCACACATACACACCCAAAGCCCAAGCATGAAGTCAGATTCGTGACTGAAAAATGTCAAGTGAAAACAAAACACAAGAATGGAGAATTATTTCTTTGCCACTGCTAAAGACTTAATGCTCTAACAAACATATCCAAAATCGTATAAGAATAAATTTCGCTTGACTTCTACCACAACTCCACATCCAAACCTTGACCTTGATTGAGTAATAAGTCGTATGTGTCCCAAATTGGAGCACCCACAAGTCTGGCTTGAAAGTTTTTCCGTTTTCGAAAATTGGAACATGCCTGAATATATAAACACAGGCAGAATTATACATTGCTATAGATTCTTACCAAGAATATATACAACTTAAAGGTATATAAGATATCGATGTGCGTGTGTGTTGAGTTATTCATGTAAAGCTGAAAAGCCTTTTCGTGTACATGTGAAAGCTCAAGCAAAAGCTTAAACAAATTAGAATAAGGGTTAGGGTCATTTACCATAATGCGTTGCAAAATTGATCAGAATTAAGGAAACTAACGAAGTGATACACTTCCTTTTGGAGCAAAGCAACTGTTAACGTTAAAGAGACAAAAGCCGCAACCTAGTTGAAAATGGCCTATACACACAAACACACACACACACACACACAGAGAGAAACACACGCATGTACACACACAACAATAACAGAGTCCTTGGATATTGGGTCAACAATTTGGTAATGTGTATGTAGTGCAGCAGCTGTTGAGGGGGATTGAATGTGGGGTTCAATGATGCTTGAAACTAATCTCCAATCTGCATTGGAATACGTGATGTGCTTAATTCTGTTATTGTGCGTGTGCGTGCCAAAGCAACAGATTTGCAGGATACGCAAAATTCGAGTAGCGTGTGTTGTCCTTTAAGTTCAGAGATTTGGTTACCTTAACCGCTGTGTACCTTCCATTGTGATGCGCATGATGAGGCCCAAACGCCCGAGGATCGGGAGTACATCATCAACTTTAAGAAGCGTGTCATCCAATTTATGCAAAAATGGGTTATGGCCGTGCGACACGCCGCCTTCGAGGAGCCAAGCGTATGCGATTTTATCGAAGATCTGGCCGCCGAGGTGGAAGCCGATCCCGATCTGAATGAGGAGACGAGCATCATACACAATGTGCTAACGCAGATGGCCAGATATCAGGAGGATCGCAATCAGAATGCCGGCCAAAAGTGGAAGCTGCCCACAAATGGACAACCGATTTGCCTATTTAGCGGCAATGCGACGCCATCAAAAACAGTCATTCGGCCGGACGATGACAGTGAGTTGAAATTCAAACTGCAAATGCAGCTGATTGCTTAATGGGCGCACTTCATCACATTATCCCCTTGTCCCAATTTGCAGTCATTTTCCGTGTGTACTGTGCGGACCACACCTATTGCACCCTGCGCTTTCCCATGCACACCACAGCGGAACTAATCAAGGCGTGTGCCGCCGACAAGCTCCAATTGAACCGTGGACCCGACGACCTTTGCCTCGTCGAAGTTAAGTCCAATGGCGAACGCTCCGTGTTCAAAGATAATGATGTTAGCATACCGACGGGCCTAACGCTCAATGGCCGCTTGTTTGTCTCCGTCAAGGATCATCTAGATGCTTTGGTAAGTCAACACAGAAGTCCGCCCACAATCCGCATCCCCTCCTCTGTTGCCTAACACTTTTGTATTCTTTTCGACACAGACACAGTTGCCGGAACAGGAGTGCGCCATAGATGGAGTTGACATCGATTTGGAACTCTTGAGCACCAAAGAGCTGGCCTATCACATCACAATATTTGAATGGGATTTGTTCTGGGCGGTGC